>CP139509.1:186745156-187345156 GCA_021014915.2 Artemisia tridentata subsp. tridentata | reverse complement strand
GTCATTTCTTATTTATAACTTTGTATTAGTGTCATATGTCATGTAATAGAATAGTATAAGTGGGCTTATGGTTGGACTAAGCTAATATGTTATAAGATTAGATATAATAGTCCATGTATTGTCCAATCCACAAAAGCCCAACCAAAGCCCACCAAAACCCTTTTAGGGCAACACTCACTTACTATTTAACACACACTCCAATCACATTAGTATGTGTGCTTTAGAGAGGGTAAGGTGGGAGTGTGTGTTCTTATCTTGTATTCTTTCTTTATTTCTTTTCTTCCAATCTAATCTAATACACGTTCCATTGATTCTCTCTACTGTACCAATTCACTTCTATCTTTTATTCTATTAGATCTATAATACGCCAACATCATTCATAACATATTCTTGTTCCATATCTTTCTATTTATATTATTCGTATAACAGATTCTTGCTATTACAGATTATCGGTTTGTTTAGTTTATATATTAGTGGGTTGATAAAGTTGTAATCTTTGTTCATAACAAGTGGTATCATCCGCCAAACAAGGAAATAGTTCTAGTTGTGTTGTGTGTGTTTTTTTTTTTTTTTTTTTTTTTTTTTTTTTTTATTTTTTTATTTATTTATCAAACTTTACTTAAAGTTGCGTTGTTTCATCCATAGCGTGTACTTTTAGTATTGTTTTTGATTTTTACGTGTGTTTGAAGGAAAAAGCTGGTAGCTTCTTTAGTATCTTGCGTTATTTAGTGTGTTCTTAGGAAAAAGCTTCAAGCTTTTTTATTATATCGTGAAGTTTTGTGAGTTTTTGGTGAAAAGTTTATTGGTTTGAGTCGAAATATTGATTATACATCAGTTTAACGACAAAAGCTTGTGGCTTTATTGTGTTTTACGTGACATTTGAAGGTGTTGCACTGAGGAAAAAGTGATACCAAAGGCCTCGGTTCGAATCGTCATTGGGTTGGAATTTTTATCACATATCTTGTATAAGACTTGTGATAAAAAGGTTCTACATCTTCAAAGGAAAAATCTAAATTCTTGTACAAGAATTTAGATAAACAAGGGTCTACAGGAATTGTGGTCTTTGCCAATTTCTATAGATTAGGGTCTTTCGAAATTGCTCAAAGCCTTTCGCAATTCAAAGCTTTCGAAATTGGTCCAGCCTTTCGCAATTCAGAAATTTCGCAATTGTCCAAAGGTTTCGCAATTCAGAAGCTGCTTATCGCAATTGTCAACTTACGTCCCTCTTATCACAATTGAAAGAACTTTTCGCAATTGGCACAAAAAGTCCTTTTCGCAATTGCTGATCTTTCGAAAATTGTCAACTTGATGAAGCGAAAAGTGTACCGCTTTTAGGGGGTCATTTAAGCCCTAAATCGTATTTATTTGATCAAATATTGCCCTAAATCGTTCCTTTTGTCATTTTAGGTACTTTGGAGAAGAAATCTGGAAAAAGAAGCATTTTGGACGTTTTTGGAGCATAAAAGTGAAGAAAACGACAAAGTCTCCAAAGCTGCTGGAAAAGTACACATGACGGCGTCAAGGATTGCTCCTAACGGCGTCATGGCTTGGCAAAAGAGGTGGATATGAAAAATACACGTGACGCGCCAGAGAGTTTTGCAATGGAAAGTCTGACGGCGTCACCCTTTAAGGTGATCAAGGCCATCACAGTTTAAGCTAAAGAGAGACAGCGTCAAGCCCTATTCTGACGGCGTCAACCCTTGATAGGCCAGAGCGGATTTTGGAGAATTAAAGAGGGACGGCGTCAGGAAGACCATCCGGGAACCCTAGCCACGGCGAGGTGACGGCGTCACCTCCTACAACGTGACGCCGTCAGCCCCTAAACTCTATATATAGTTTTGCAATTTTTAGTCATTAGTGTGCAACTTTGTGAGGAGAAACCCTAAAACGAATTTCTGCCATTTTAAAGGGTTTTTATACCCTTGGATCTCCCATGTTTAATTGAAGATAAGTAATCATTTAATCATTCAATATGTCTATGTGTTGTTTGATTATATCTTGTTCTTGTCTTTCAATTAACATGCTAGGCTAGATTTATCTTGTGTTTGCTTAGATCTAATGAAACCTAACTATTGATTATTGGTTGTTGGTGTGTTATTAATTGTATTGGATGATTGTTTATCGATGTTAGGCTTAAGAAAACTGGCTAACCTCCTATACGGTAACTTGCTTGAACGTCTTAAGAAACATGAACCAATGCGTACTAGGTTTATTTGGTTGTATTTATTGCATGAGCGAATTCTAGTGATCCCATGTTAGGAGCTTCTTAGCCGGCTCGACATAGGAGTGAAGTAGGAGCTTGTAGAGTTGGGGAAGTACGTACGCCACCCCACGATTGGTATTAAGGAATACACCCGTCGTCCACGCAATTAATACACACTAATCAACCGGTAAAAGATAGTTAGGGAGTAAGGAAATCTAAGTAAACACATTTCTCTCCATATAAGTTTCACGACCTTTTCATTTTCAGTTATTTTATTTTATTTGCAATTGTAGCTATTTGGGTTAGTTGACTAGCAACTAATTCCGCCCACTCTTTCAAACCCGAGATTTTACTTGCTTTTATAAAAAATATAAAAATACAAAAAGAATCTTCCCTCACCCTTAGACCTATTAGAGTAGTTTTTCAATCCTAACGACACTATTCCCCTAGAGAAAGATCAATCCCCCGGTACTTGCCACTTCACTATACTACATCGGTCAGGTACACTGCCCGGTGGGGATTGCAAGCCTCTTGAGATCCCTCGAGAGGTAAAACCTGTTGTAAGGTCGCAAAACCACGCATCAAGTTTTTGGCGCCGCTGCCGGGGAATAGTTATTGTTTAGGTTGAATTTTTATTTTATTAGGTCTACTCACTAGATTCCTTTCTAGTGAGATTTTTATTTTATTTTTCTAGGTTTTCTTTAGTCTATCTTTTTTCTTCGTTTCTTTGTTCGTAACCATTACCATCCGACATCATGGAAGGTGGTAATATCCTCGATCCCAACAACCCACCACCACAACAACACCCACCTCCTAGAGCCCGTACCTTAGGAGACTACTCCCGTCCTAGCCACCATGGCTATCGAAACACCATTGAGCTCACTCAAGGAGCCAATGTCACTCCCTTGCGATCCGACACCATCCGGTTGGTGCAAAGCGGATGCGCATTCCATGGACTTCGTTCCGAAGATCCTAATCAACATCTCAAAATCGTTGATTCCATAGACCTTGATGTTGCCACTCGAGAGACGACCCGACTGCGTCTCTTTCAATTCTCTCTGCGGGACCAAGCTAGTCAATGGCTAGAGCGTCTACCCGCAGGATCCATCACCTCTTGGGATGATCTCACCACTCGTTTCCTTGCTCAGTTTTTCCCACCAGGAAGAACTACCAAGCTAAGGAATGATATCTTGATGTTCCAACAACGTCAAGGCGAAACCCTCTACGAGGCATGGACTCGATTCAAGGACTTACTCCAAAAAGTCCCTCACCATGGCATAGAACTTTGGCTCCAAGTCCAAATCTTCTATGACCACATCAATCTCTCCACGAGGCAAACCATTGACCAATCGGCCGGTGGTAAGCAACGTGATCTAAGTGCGGAACAATCATGGGCTCTCCTAGAAGATCTTGCTCTTTATGACAACGAAAGTTGGAGTGATCCCCGTGATTTGAATAAAACGGTCAAGGCAATATCTTTGCCTTCGAACAATTCAAGCACTTCCGACCGTAGGATCATAGAACTTGAAGACCAAGTCAAGTTTCTTATGAAATCCTACGAGGCTCCTAAACCTTCAAGCCAAGTGAACAAAATCACTTCTTCATGTGAATTATGTAGTGGTCCCCACGACACTCGTGATTGCATGGAACTCCCCGAACAAGCTTTTGCGGACTACGCATCCTCGCGTACCGACGGAGCGGGAGACAAGTGGTACACTTTCAAACCCGAGCCAAACCCCTACGGTGATTCATACAACCCCTCATGGAAAAATCACCCAAACCTTAGGTGGAAACAAAACCAAAACGCACAACAAACCAATTCTTCCAACCCACCTAATCGTTTCCAATCAAGCGGTTCCAACTCGAACCGTACTTTCAACAAAAATCCTTCCAAAAACAAAGCGAGATGACCAATAAGATTGACACTTTGTTGAAAGCCCTCAATGACCGAGAAATGGGAGCACTCCCTAGCAACACAGTCAAGAACCCGAAACTAAACGTCAACGCCATTTCATCGGTTTCGTCTCCTAGTTCTTGTCCACAATATTATTCGGTCAATTCCATGAGCACGTGTTTCAAACAAACCCAAGTCGTTCAAAATGACCAAGAAGTTATGATATCCAAATTGGTCAACAACATAGTTGAAACACCTCCCACTCAAAACCTTGACAATGAATTCAAGGAGCTCCACCTTGAAAGTCCGGTTATTGATGTGTTGGATGAGAAGAAGCTCAAGTTAGGCGAAAAAGGGACCGCCTTTGTTCAAAACAAGCTACCTAAGAAGTTAGATGATCCGGGCTTATTTGTTCTACCTTGCAAGATCGGTAATTCGGAGGCTTATGACACATTAGCCGATCTTGGATCAAGCCTTAACCTACTTCCGTTACCTCTCTACACCTCTCTAAAACTAGGAAAACTTGAAGAAACCGAGGTGATAATAGGCTTAGCGGATGGAAGTGTTGCTTACCCGGTTGGAGTAGTCAAGGACGTGTTAGTACACATAGAAAAACTAACCATTTTAGCCGATTTCCACGTCCTTGATATGGTTAGCGACCCTACATGCCCCTTGTTGATAGGTAGAGGATTTTTGGCGACCGCTAGTGCTATGATTGATTGTAAGGAATCTAAGATAGCGGTAGGAGAAGGTGATACTTGGTCAGTCTATGATGTGAAGAAACATGCCTATGATACTAGTGAGGAACCAACACCCCATTGGTTAGAATTAAATAGGAGACCATCTAGATATGGACCTTGGATCGATAGAGACTTCATAGGACCCCAACGCCCATTTTACCTAGAAGAGGACTTTGTGAACCGAACACATACGGTAGAGCAACTCTTGGCTAGGGACACAGAATTGGACCCATTTGAAGACCCTCTAGTTTTTAGGAAGATGATTGATTTCCTAGGAGTTTTGCCAATTAACCTAGGGATGAATAAGTGGACTTGTGAGGAAGATGATCATAAGTGGGATTGGGACAAACCACCCAAAGATGGAGATGGGTCATGGCATATTAAGATGACATTGTATGACCCGGATGGAGAGAAGTTTGAAAAGATATATTGTACTAAGCGGACAAATAGGAAACTTCAATCCAAGCTTAACCCTAAAGACGTCCTCGATGACGAACTCACTTACATAGGGTAGAAGGACTTTGAGTCTAGCTACAAGACTCGTTAATAAAGAAAAGCGCTTCTTGGGAGGCAACCCAAGCTTTATTTGCTTTGTGTGTTTAATTGTTTGTTTGCTTGATTTTATTTGTTTCCGTATGTGTGCTTAATTTTTATTATTATTGATTCATGTTCAAAACTAAATTGTGAAAATGTTTTATCTTGTTTTTAACTTCGTCTTAACTACATATAAAGGTATTTTGCAAAAGATAAGTGTAAGGGAAATCCAAATCGGTTTATTAGAACAAATGAACATGAATCATAACAATAATAAATTAACATACATATTAGTATTTGTTTGAGTCAAATGCTTGTATCGAGTCATAATGATATTTTGCAGGAATTCCAGGAAGTAAGGTATAGGTTTTTCCATAAATTTTCCGGAAACTTAACATGAGAATTCTGTCAGATCATTTCTGACGGCGTCAGGCCTTACAACCTGACGGCGTCAGGTTTTAATTTTCTGAAATTTTTGAAAGTTTTGTTTTCATAAAAAGTTTTTATTAAATCTCTAATTTATAAACTCCAGGAACCTGCAAAATTATCATTCCACAAGCATTATATCCTTATATAGATTTATCCCGCCGATGTTATGCAGGTTTTCGTGTTTGTTTTCTCAGGTTTAACAGGTTATTTTGGACAAGGAGATGTATGTGGAATCAAGCTTTTGGCGATTCTTTAGTCTTGGAGCTTCTACATTCTCTTGGAAGAAGATCTAACCATATTACCTCTTTATCCACCGAGCGAATCAGGGGAGTATTTGATTTCATTCTTTTACCTTAATTACTTTTACATCTTGTTATTTGAACATTGGGGACAATGTTCATCTTAAGTGTAAGGGGGGGGGGGGGGTAAAAGTACGATACTTTAGAGAATACAATTGCACTTGATTTTTGTTTTTTTGATGATAGATGTGTAATAAAACTGAGATAAATACTTGTTAGGGCAATTTTAGTGCCAAATTTAAAATTTTTTACAACATATAGGAGTGAAACTTTGATCTTAATGAGCGTCTCACGGATAGGAGTTATATGACTAGCACAAAACTATACCACTAAAAAATTTTCCACCCCCAAATATGTGAGGTTCGCCCCTAGAATTGGTAGGAAAAGCATTTATGCTATGATGTGTGTACCGGTAGCACTTAGATTCTAGAACTTGCGTTAGGACCATTCCGAGGCCACAAGTGAGACTACATTCATGTAGTTAGATTTACTACATGATAAGAGGCATTAGGATTAACCCATTGTTTTACACCTGTGTTTTTGTTATAATTACATTGGCTACATTGGTCAAGTAATTCTCCCACACCCTTTGCGTTGTACTCATTTTTAGTACACGATACCCCTAGTACACCCCTCAGAGCCTATCTTTTCATTTCTAACTTTAAGCATTTTACTTAAAGTAAGAATTTGTTTACACCCCACTTAAATGTACACCCAAATCGCCTTAGCCTACCTTGTATGCACTCATTTTTAGTGCATTATTGTGACAACATTTGTTTAAACCCCAAGTTAATTATCTAATTGATTACATGGTTGCTAAGTCGAGTCATATCCTTGTACATATTGTTTTGGGACGATTGGGACTCATGGGTAAAGTACTAGTGTAATGGAGTAATAGGGAAGAACAACATTATTACCCCCATATGTGCTAAATATTTTAAAAGTACTCCAAGTGTTTCGATTATCTTAATTCGAGTCATTAGAATAGTTATTTGTAAAGTTATGTAAAAGTTCAAGTGTAAGGGGAATGCAACGCCCCTATGATGTATTATTTTGGATGGTAGGGCAAGAGTGTATGAAAAAAAAAAAAATCAAGAAAAATACAAAAAAATGAGAACAAGAAAAGTAGAAAAAACATACGGACTACCATCCCGTTTCATTTTATGTTTATTTTATGTTTTTGTTATTTTGTTTTTAGCTTAAGTCGAGTCTAGTCTTGGCTTAGCATCGCCATATTGTACATGTAATTAATCAAGATCTTTAACTCGCCACCAGTAAAATATCCCTTATCCAACAAATCCGTGTTTATCATATCCCTACACCTAACGTTATAACCCGTTTAAAAGCCCTCTTTGATAGTTTATCTTAGGTGCTTACGCCTAGTGGAGGAGGTTTTTGATCCTTTCCCAAGCCTATAGTAATCTATTTGCTATGACAGGTAGTGAGAGATATTATCCGTTTTCATTTATGAGATATACTTTTATGACACCTGAGAGATGTGAGTATCTAAACACTACTTATGAGGTGCTAGTTTGTAATCTCCGTGCTTATTATGATTAAAGTGGAACGACTATTTGTTGTAATTACTTTTATATTAGCGTTAAATGACCCCTAACTTGTATTTTGATTAGAATAAAAGCGCATTTGCTTGAGGACAAGCAAATCTCAAGTGTAAGGGTATTTGATGAAGCGAAAAGTGTACCGCTTTTAGGGGGTCATTTAAGCCCTAAATCGTATTTATTTGATCAAATATTGCCCTAAATCGTTCCTTTTGTCATTTTAGGTACTTTGGAGAAGAAATCTGGAAAAGGAAGCATTTTGGACGTTTTTGGAGCATAAAAGTGAAGAAAACGACAAAGTCTCCAAAGCTGCTGGAAAAGTACACATGACGGCGTCAAGGATTGCTCCTGACGGCGTCACCCTTTAAGGTGATCAAGGCCGTCACGGTTTAAGTTAAAGAGAGACGGCGTCAAGCACAATTCTGACGGCGTCAACCCTTGATACGCCAGAGCGGATTTTGGAGGACTAAAGAGGGACGGCGTCAGGAAGACCATCCGGGAACCCTAGCCGCGGCGAGGTGACGGCGTCACCTCCTACAACGTGACGCCGTCAGCCCCTAAATTCTATATATAGTTTTGCAATTTTTAGTCATTAGTGTGCAACTTTGTGAGGAGAAACCCTAAGACGAATTTTCTGCCATTTTTAAGGGTTTTATACCCTTGGATCTCCCATGTTTAATTGAAGATAAGTAATCATTTAATCATTCAATATGTCTATGTGTTGTTTGATTATATCTTGTTCTTGTCTTTCAATTAACATGCTAGGCTAGATTTATCTTGTGTTTGCTTAGATCTAATGAAACCTAACTATTGATTATTGGTTGTTGGTGTGTTATTAATTGTATTGGATGATTGTTTATCGATGTTAGGCTTAAGAAAACTGGCTAACCTCCTATACGGTAACTTGCTTGAACGTCTTAAGAAACATGAACCAATGCGTACTAGGTTTATTTGGTTGTATTTATTGCATGAGCGAATTCTAGTGATCCCATGTTAGGAGCTTCTTAGCCGGCTCGACATAGGAGTGAAGTAGGAGCTTGTAGAGTTGGGGAAGTACGTACGCCACCCCACGATTGGTATTAAGGAATACACCCGTCGTCCACGCAATTAATACACACTAATCAACCGGTAAAAGATAGTTAGGGAGTAAGGAAATCTAAGTAAACACATTTCTCTCCATATAAGTTTCACGACCTTTTCATTTTCAGTTATTTTATTTTATTTGCAATTGTAGCTATTTGGGTTAGTTGACTAGCAACTAATTCCGCCCACTCTTTCAAACCCGAGATTTTACTTGCTTTTATAAAAAATATAAAAATACAAAAAGAATCTTCCCTCACCCTTAGACCTATTAGAGTAGTTTTTCAATCCTAACGACACTATTCCCCTAGAGAAAGATCAATCCCTCGGTACTTGCCACTTCACTATACTACATCGGTCAGGTACACTGCCTGGTGGGGATTGCAAGCCTCTTGAGATCCCTCGAGAGGTAAAACCTGTTGTAAGGTCGCAAAACCACGCATCACAACTTCAGCCCCTCTTCGCAATTCAAGCCATTTTGAAATTTGGCAGGATTAGTCCCTTTCGCAATTTCAGCTGTTTCAAGGAGTTTTCGCAATTGACAAATGTGGTCCTCGCAATTCATTTAAACATCCAGCAACTTAAGTAAACTTTATAAATTTGATTCAAACGTAATTTCTTCAACAACAAAAGTGAACTCGGTATTTTATCGCTTGTATAAGTGTGCAAAATACTTCGACAATTGGATATCTACTAATTTGTATAAATTAGTTAGATTTTTATACAAATTACAAATTTATATAAATTAGATAAATTCTATCTAAATTGAAATTTTGCCATAATTTGTATGAATTTTGGTTTAAATTGAAATTTCTATAGAAATTGTCATTTTATCTAAATTGTAATTTACATAACGTTGTCGAATTTGTGAACTTTTGATTTTGTCTAAATTATAGTCTAGTCAAATTTAGTAACTTTATTTAATTTGTTTAGTTTATCTAAATTGCAAGTAACTTCAACCGATCATCAACAAAGAACCAAGACTTCACAACAACAACTAAGTTTAACCTTCAACAACCACAACACCTATTTCTTTGCAACGATCCTGAATCAACTGAATCAACTTTATCATACCAAAGATGTCTTTTATCACCAATTTCATTTCATCAATTGATATGGATCCTCTCGTTCAATTCTTTGCTCCATATCCTAAGACTGAGAAGACGGTGACTGAGACTGAGACTGAGGAAACATGGTCTGAGACTGACAAGCTGTCAACTGATAATGAACAAGACGTTGAAGAAAATGAGCTTCCAGAGCACTTAAAATCACTTGACTTGAGATTTCCCATTACATTTGCTGCACATATGAAGCGATGGTCAGAAATGGATCGAAGTGCTGAAGCATTGGTTGAGTCTAAGTCAGATGCACCTAAAAATACTACGGGTATTCAAATGCAAAATGCAGGGCAGTATGATGGAAATCAGAAGGGTCAGATTGTGAATCAGATCGGGGTTAATCAAAATGAGAATTATTGCTTAATGACTACGATTCAGAAACCTACATCTGAAATCCACAGTGGTGATAATGGTATAGCTTACAACGGGAATGCAATGACAAAGCTTGAAAAGATCCAGTACATGTTGATGCTAGTCAAAAAGGAAGAGTCGGGTACACCTTTGACTGCTGAGGAATACGACTTCATGGTTACAACAAGAGTTAATGATAATACTATAGAAGTCACTGGAATCTCCGACTTTGTGGATAATCAGCAAGAAACAACAACATGCAGCAATTTTGACATTCCTCCTACTTATGACAAAGAACCACTCCATGAGGTACCAACTCCAAGTAATGAGGTTAATCCGTTTGCTCATCAAAAGCCACATTTTGTGCCTCTCGAACCTACTTATGATACATATATGGACACGCCAAGTTGTAGCAATATTAATTTGGCAACTCCAGATATGGATCCTAATGAAGTTCAAGTTGCACAAAATGATGCTAATGATGAGGAAACCCGTGCTTTATTTGAATCATTACTGAATAATTGTCGCATTGAAATTGAAAAGGTCAAAAAGATCAATCGTGATGTTAAGGCCACAAATGTGAAATTGACCGATGAGCTTGAGAGATATAAGGTGAATGAACAAGCTTTTGAATTTAATAACAAACGACAGTCAGAACTTGAAATTGGTTATAGAGATTCTGTGTATAGAGAAAAACATTTGCAAATCAAATATGACACTCTCGATGTTAAGTTGAACATGCAAATCAAAACTTTAAACACGGAAATTTCTGAATTAACCAACCAACTTTCTAAACAAAAAGCAACTTGCTCTGATCTTGAAAAAGAAAAGAAAGAGTTGCATGCAAGGTTTTCAAAACGAGAAAATGAACTTCTTGATGAAATCATTGACAAACAAGAAATCATTAAAAAGTTGGAAGAATTGCTTGTAAAAACGGGTCATTCAACACAAACAATTAATTTGCTAATTAACGATCCAAACCCAATTTTACATACAATGAAGAAAATGGCTATCAGTTGTGAAAACCCTTATTATCTCAAGAAAGCTCAGCAGGAACAGAATGTGTTATATAATGGTAGTGTGCTAAATGATAAACATGATCCTCCCGAGGTTCGTGATTCTTATGAAACGATTGAGCTTGCCGAAGAGAGTCGAAATAAAATGAGACAAATGAACCCAGAAATCAGACCAATTGATTATAATAAGCTTAGCACAATTTCTGGCGTTCATCAGGTTCACAAAGAGTCACCTCTGTTTTTCAAAAAACCAGTGGCTGTCGCAAAACAAAAAGTTGTTTCAAAACATCTTTCTAACATCGTACAAATGTCCTCTAAGAACACTTGTAACACAAGTGAAGCTAGACGATTTTTGGATGATCTTAAAAAGAGAATTGAAATGCTTCAAGTGATTGTGGCATCCAAAACTAAAAGTAATCACAATGACTGGTTTTCAAGTTTTCATTCATAACAGAAAAAGATGTTTGAAACGGAAATCAACCCTACAATTTATGCAATTTATGTTATAGCTCTTAATGTTGAAAGAACTTTTCTGAAAGAAACAACCGAATTTGTCAAGGACCACAAATCCCTGGTGAAGGAAGCTAATGAAAACATTGAACACATAAAAGTTTTGGAAAGACACAATGACATCCTTTCTGAAGTAGCTCTATCGACTGAAATTATGTCCATTATTTACCAAACATATTCTGTGGAAGACGATGAAAGACTTCGAGCTGAGACTTCCGAAATTGTTTTAAAGTATGAGAATGCGCTTGCTAAGATTGAAAAACAAAATGTCACATATTTTAAACAACTTGATCGGCAAAATGAAGAATGCAGGTATGACAAATTGTCGTATGAGCGTTCTTATAAAAACATGAAAGAACAAATTGATCTTTTGAAGTCTCAGCTTGAAAGTCAAAAAGGGAAGGGTGAGGAATCTAAGGCTGCTAAACCAAAAATGTCAATCTCTCAATGTGCTCCAACACCCTTGCCTAAGGATAATGAGAAAGGAAAAGGAAAAAACGGTTGTCGAAACATCAAATGTGATAGCACCCGACCTTTATAGGATTAGTCCCACTACTGCGTTTGCCTCTACATCACAAACATATAGGGCGATAGACAAAAGTGAAAAAGATAATCCAAAAGAGTCTAGGAATGCTACAACAAATTCAAAGGACAACAAGATAATTCCTAATGTGTGTGCCCCTAGGAATTGCTCACCGAATGTGACCATAAAAACTGTTAAAGAATCTGTTGGTTCAAATGACACGGTCCACAATCACTATCTAGAAAAAGCTAGGCAAAAGGCACAGATTCGAAAAGATGGAATTTTAGGTACAAAACCTAAAGTGATGAATTCTACAACATTACAAGGCACTGCTAGTAGTAGTAAACCACTACCTAGGATCATTCAACTAAAGACTAGGGATTGGCTTGCATCTAAGAGTAGTTGCTCAAATGAAAATGCTATGCACGTAGAATGCAACACTAAGAATTCAAATTCCTCTTCGAACATGAACGGCAAAACAAGTGCTAAGGCACAATCCTCTAAGACACTAAATAGAAACAAACCCATTGATAAAAAGCAAGAGGCTAAGAAACCTACAAGGTGGATCTCTACAGGACGTAGTTTTTCTCAAAATGAGACTTCCGCTGCATCTGAAAAGAAAACAATTCCTAGATCTTGCCTTAGGTGGATTCCCACGGGAAAAGTTTTTAAAACAGTTGGTCTTAGATGGATTCCCACAGGAAAGATTCTTGATAGCTGCACCAAGACAAATAATAGTGAAAATCATCAGGATAAGGAAGTAGACACCACTACAACCATTGATAGTGAACACCCTCAGAATGATGATTCATGTAATTCTAACACTATTATTTGTGCATATTCTTTGTTTGTGGATTCTATGGATGCAGGAACTTGTGAAAGTGCAGATGGTTCATATACCCAATGTGGAAAAGAAGAACTTTATGCCCACATCGCATTTGGAAATCCTGGCCTAATTCCACTCTTATCTCCACTCTTACTTGTTCATACTTAATCATTCTCTGTGAATACATTTTTTTTCAAGAAAAAAAATCAAAAACAAAATACAAAATTTGAAAAAACCAACAAAAGCAAAATATAAAAATAGAAAATTCTCAAAAAGACAAAAACAATATAAAATATAAAAACCAAAAATATTCTTCTCGCGACATGTCTCTTTGTTGTTCCCTTAACACTCTTAGAGTTAACTAGAAAGTTAATCTATTTGTGTTTATGACTAATACAATGTAATGATTAATTCTAACAGTTAAGAAACGTAAATAAAAACACAAGTTTTTCAACTTTTAAATTCTTATTAGAAATGAATCAAAGAATCTATTACCCAAGTGTTTTGCGGAATAAACACTTGGGATTAAATAGAAAAGGTATGGTGTCTCCTATCTAAACTCAAGGTATTCTTGAGTGGTAACAATTCAAGACCCACTGAGCTATCTCCGGGATGTAGTTACTCTTTGTAGGAGAAAAGATGTTTTGCAAAAGTCTAAAGCTTTCAATGTACAAAACACACATCTTCTCTCCCAACTGAATCCTATTTATACACAAGTATTAAAGAGTAAAAGTGATTAAAATAATGCAAGTTGATGAAGCATGCGTGTCTGACAATTGCAACAGTAATTGTCATTTCCAAGAACCAATAGGAATGGGCTATGAAGTCTATAGGAGATGTTGGTCTGACACTCCATGAATTTTAGCCGCATAAGGAAAGGTTTGTATCTGACAAGATAAGAGTGGTTGGTCTGACACTCTTATCTTTTCAACCCCTTCCCGCCTATTCCCGCCTATTCCCGCCTTTCTCTCAGGCGTTGGGTTCTTCAGTCATCGTCTTCATTCTTCAGTCTTCAATCACTGATTGTTGTTGAGGAGACTGGGGTTCAGTGAGTTCTTGTCCAACGCTCACTGAACCATCATCTTCTTCTTTGGCTTAAGTCCTACTCAGGGAGTACCGCCTTCCTGAGTAGTGAATCCTTCTTCTTGAATTCGTCTTAAGCATCCTGAAGATGACTCACTGAGCGACTGTTCACTCAGTGACTTAGTATTGTTCAAGGTGATTAACACTTGGTTAATTTATGTCCAAATCCTGTTTTAATGACTCTTGGGTACTGATGGACCCAACAATCTCCCCCTATTTGGATATAAATTATTCCTAAGTGTTTTGATCAGTTATGAGTGAGCTAATGACTTCTTCTCATACTGAATGTACTAGAAAGTAAATAAGGACACTGAAATAATAAAAATCTCATCTTATTAGTATCATTACAAGTCCTATCAAACTAAGTACAATGGATAGTGGTGGTGTTGGCATTTAATCAGTCGAACTTAAGACCCAGGGCTTCAAGCTTTGTCTTCTTTGACTGAAGCTCATGTTGGTCAGGATGCACTTGGATCTTTCTTCTCAGGTCTTGGCAGAACCTCACATTCTCAGAGCTTTTGAGTGGAGAGGCCAACATAAGGAAGCCAAGCATTGCTTTGATCCCTGACAGATCAATGTCACTCCACCTCTGGAAGGCTGGGTCACCGAACTCATCAGTAAAGAAGAGTCCTCTCTCAGGCTGTTCTATGACCTTGTTGTTCTGGAATGTAACTCCTTCAGGGAGGGCTCGGTTGCATTCAAGGCCAGGAACTTTTATCTCAGGTTCAGATTCAATCTTCTTTCTCTTTCTTGTAGAAGACTGAGAGGGAGCAGGCTGACTGACTGAAGCTGGGAGAAGAGAAGGGATATCAAGTTCTTCAGGTGTGGCTGTCAATTTTTCATATCTGAGTTTCAGCGATTTCATCAGTTCAGGGACAACCACATTGCTCTTCTTCAGTATGAGTGGACCCAGTTCGTCCAACTCAGAGATCCCAAAGTCAGCGAATCTGAAAGGATTATGTACATCAAACTGTCTCCTGTCTTGGCTTCTGAAAATAGTGATGACAGCAGGCTTGGTTTTTTGGTGAATCTTGACATCAGTAATAGGTTCAGGCTTCATCCTGCTTGTCATGACCCACTGGTACCTATCGATTCTCTTTTGTCTTATTTCTTCAGCCCTTTTCAATTTTTCTTCCCTTTTCTGCCTGAGAGCAGCCATTTCGTCATTCTGAGCTTTCACAAAGCTCCTACCACCCTTTCTTCCAGCAAGGGTTTTTGGCTCCAGTCCAATTTTCTCAGCCTCTTCATTGACAACTTGGATGAGCGCAGCCTTGCTCACCCTTTCCTCTTCAGCTGCTTTCTTAAGTGCCTCCTCTTTCTCTATATGAGCTTGAATTTCCTCATTAGTGAGAAGTTGTATTACTCCATTGACCTCATAAGGGACCCTGACTGGTTCATCAGGATCAGGTCTTCTTTCTGAAGAAGCAGCCACCAAGATTGTAGGCTCAGGCTCAGTGGTTGTGAGAATGCCTTTGCCTTTGTCTTGGTGAGAAGAAGTGGTTGTCTCAGGAATCTCCCCCTCAGTGTGAGAAGGAGGTTGTTCTTCAGTGACTACATTCTCCCCCTCAGCTGTTGCTGGAACCATGGTGAGAGCAAGAGGTGAAGGTGTCACTGAAGCTGCAGGACCTTGGAAAGCCTAGTAGATTTCAGTCATCATGGTTTTGATTTTTGAAGTATCCTGCTGAAGAGTTGAGACCTTAGCCTCAAGAAAAACCTGAGAAGCCTCAATGGCTGATAAACGAGGCCTAAGATTCCAGGCCAAGGAGCTTGAAGATTTGGCCCAAGAACCCAAATGGCCTTCCAAGAGACCCAGAGAAGAACTGATGGAGTCCACTGATGAGGAGAGACCCTGAAGATTAGACGACTTCAGTACTGTGAGAAGCTCAGTGAACTGAGCTGCTTATTGTTGATAAGTCTCAGAAGCCTGAAGAATTTTCCTGTTGAGTTCAGGTTCGTCTTGAACTGACTCTTGAATCGTTGTAACACTCTTCAGAAGGTGGGATAAAGTAGTGTGAAACTTCTTAAGATTGTTATCAAGAGCCGTCAAGGAGAAGGAGACAGCTGTCTGGTGCTCATTGACCTCATCATGATAAGTTTCAACTGATTCCTTCAGGTCAGCATAATGAACAGTAGCTTCAGTGTGTTGATCAAACAATTCTTCAGTGAGTCCTTTAAAGAGAGCATTATTGGCTTTCTACAAGAACTTGACCAACTGTCTCTCAGTGAGGGGAAGTATATTGTCATACTTCCTAAGATTAGGTGGGCAGGATGACTCAGAGTCCGAAGAATCAGCCTGAGATTCTGAATCTTCACTTTGTTGTGGAAGAGACTGATGAACTCAAATAAGTACATTTTATTACCATCATTTATCCTATTTATTTGACTTGTTTTATTATATTATCTGTGAGAATCGATACGTTAATGTTTACTTTTGTAATTCTCAGGTCAAAACAAGTATTATGTGAAACTTGGCGATTTTGGACTAATTATGGAGCAAAACAAGCAAGATATTAAGAGTCTACTGAAATGTACAAGATCAAGATCATTCTGCTCCAGATACGCCGCATCCTACTTCTAACATACGGCGCATCACTATCAAGATTTCACAAGATATAATCCAAGACGGCAAAGGACATGCGCCGCATAGAGAAATGGAGTTACGCCGCATCTTCTGGCGGTGTACGAATATTCCTGAATATATTAATCTTGGACCCCACGCGAAGTTAAGTCAATGCGCCGCATCTACTTATTCTATGCGCCGCATCTAACCCTCAGACAGAAACTATAAATACCCCAAAGTCAGACGAATTTTGTGTGCAATATACCGAGTACGAGAACAGAAACCCTAAGCCGAAGTCAGACGCATTAGCAGCACAAGACACACCTTGAACGAAGATACAAGAGCTGTAAGAAGGTCCTGCATGTATTCAATTCATTAAGTAGTTTTGTTTTATTGTATTAGTACACTTTAATTCATCAGGATTGATGGGCCAATTCCATGTGACTACGGAAAACCATGGGCACCCCTTAAAATTGCTTTCCCATTAATTAAAGTTTATATGTTGATGTCTTTGGTGACTTTTATTAGTGCATTGATAACCTCTGTGTCTAGCTGAGCATTGCTTGGGTCGCCATGCCCCTTCCTCGCCTATTTGTTTCAGCATCTCTTTAATAAATAGGATAGACATAAGTAATCATTAAGGGTTTACTCGCCGATAAGATTAGAGCCAACGAGAAAGGGTTAATTACATACACTTCATATAAAACTAGCAATAAAACAAGTGACAAGCTACTTAATCATCAGGACAGGTCTTCTTATTGTCTCGAGTATCTATCTGTGTACGTGTGTGCTAATCGCTGATTCGTGCTTATTAGTTTAGTTTATTATTTAATCATAACCAAACCGTGCCAGTCTCTCAGGCTGAACCCCCTTGCGTTAGATTAGGTTGTATAGCTAACTTAAGATATTAAAATACTGATTAGAATAACTAGATAATACGTTCCACTCTTAGTGATCGACACTCTACTTACCATTATATTCATACTGACCGGGTACACTGCTCGTTAAAGTGTGTGTTATTGATAAGTCGGCTAAATATAAATTTAAAACTTGAATACTGCTAAAACCACAACGACACACCGTGGATATAAAAAATTAGAGCAATACACACGCGCATCAAAGAGACTGATGCGGTTGTTTAGTTGGTTGTGCATCAGTATCCATATCATCTCCTGCCGCAAAGATCTCTTCCTCACTTTCATTCAGGAGCTCATCATCAGAATCAAGAGCCGCCTGAACGTCAGCCATTGACTGAATGCCCAAAAGATGACCCGGATCCTCTTCATAAGAAGACTTGCCTTGGTTTTGGCCAGGTCCTGACCCCGCCATAATAACTGAGTGGGTTTTCTCAGCCTGGCTAGCCATAATAACTGATTTCTCAGCCTGGCTTTGGGAGTCAGTTCCCGAGTGAATGGATCCGCCTGAGGGGGTTATGGGTTCCGTATCAGCGGGTGGTTTAAATCCCTCTGAGTCTTTATCCCCCTTAGCGCCTTCAAGTACTGACGGGTATTTTCCAGTACTATCATGAAGCACTATTTGTGATTGGTGATGGACCCCATTCCCATCAGGGTTGTATTGCCCTTTTGGGGATTCGAGGTCCTTGACTCCCTGAAACCCTGAGTGTGATTTCTTAGGGACGTTAGCAGGATGTGATTGGTTGTGGGTCCCCTTCTTAGTAGAGTAGTGCTGCCCCACCAGGATTTAGGACCCTTTTCTCCCTCAGGCACTGATTGTGATTTGTCAGTTCCTTCATCGGGATGTGAATGGGTTGAGGTTCCTGATCCCCCTGACTTGTGTATGTCAGTGGAATCATGTGGAAAGGGTTTGCCCGAGGACACTGAGGATGATTTCTCAGTACCCTCCGTTGGCGTTTGTTTTGTGGTCGAGGGGGTCTCTGAAGTGGGTGTCTCAGAGGTCTGGGCGACATTCAACCCCTTTTTAAGGTTGAGTTGGTTCTGGGCATCAGTCTCAGTGGCGAGTGATTTGGGTCTAACCACCTTGCAGGACTGACCCCCTTTCTTCTTCTTCCCTTTCTTGGTTGGGGAAGGAATAGGTGATATCGCGTCTGCACCCTGAATCACTACCAACATATAGTTGGTCAGGGCGATTGGTTGTACCTCAGTGATGCCACTAGTGAAATTGGTCTTATGTAGGACGTCAGGTTTTGTACCTTCAACGTCAGGCCTCACATAGTCAGAACCAAGTAGGTCCTGAAGCACACAGTAAATAAACCTAGGATAGGACATGTGTCTTTGCCTAGATTTCCCTGAGAGCTTGGCAACAAGGTCTCGGAAGATTATACCTCTGATATCTATCTTTCTACCCTCCAGGAGACTGAATAACATCAATTGTTGTGATGAATTCAGCTGCTCCATGGAGGATTTATTCCCTCCAAGGACCTGAATGACAAAGGTCATCAGGATCCTCCAGATAGGGTGGAACCAGGTTTTGACTATTGGAACCTTCTCCAATAAGGCTCCAGCAGACAACTCAGGACGTTTAGGGTCATGAGGTCCAAGAAAGATCAATTCAGCCTTAACCTCTTAATTAGTCGGGTTGGGCTCAAAAGCCTAAGCAAAATCAAGACCAATGGCCTTGATGAAGGTTTCGTAATCCAGGGAGAGGGTCCTTCTCCCATTCATCACTGTAAATGTGATGATGGATTCTTTGGTGTCTTTAGGGCTAGTTGCCACTGCAGTGCACCAGAATTCCCTCAAGTAGTCATGATATATGATTGAGGGGGTCTTTGTAAGTGCCGTAACGAGAAAGCAGTTTTGTAGGTATTTCACCACATTCTTGTAGGCAAAAAACTTTTGTGGATAGGCAAAATTTCCTACCACATTGTTTTTGGTAAGGTCAACCCCCTCCAATGTGAATTCCACATTTGGGGCGTATGAGATAGCTTTTGAAGAAGCCATTGTTGGTCGGCCTAAGTTTTGGGTTGAGTGATTAGGGTTTCTAAAAACTTATGAACACACACACTGAAAACTTTTTGAGAGAAAAAAAAAGGTCAGAGTTTTGTTTAAGGCTAATAAAACATGTGTGTGTTATGTTGAGTGGGGGTATTTATAGGGAAGTGAAGAGGAGGGGTATCATGGTCATTTTTGTGGATTTATTTATAAAATAAAATCTTTGAAAATTATTTTGAATAAAATTTTGAAATCCGCATTAAATGCCAACGCTTCACTTTTCCCTGTTTTGGCACAACTGCCAAGGTGAACAGTTGAGCAGTTTCTGCACACAATGGAAGTTGCAGAGTTTGATCATCACACAGTGTAATGTGTGAGAGAGGGCATTGAATGTCAAGTTGGTATGTGGGGGCCCAGAGGTGGATGCCAGAAAGGCAAAGTAACAAATATTCTTATATTAAATAAGACTTCAGTTACCAACCTCGGACATTTACTAACTAGATACTTAGAGCATTTAAGTTAGTATTAAATGTCATCTTGAGGGCCCTGAATGAGTTTTCATTCAGTGAGGGTTTTCAAGGACTTGGGTTTAGTTCCTGAGTTGAATAGTTCAGTGATCTTTTTCACTGAGGGACACATTAAGTCAGGGACCTGAGGTTTTAAGGATTTACACTTGGTTGGAAGGAATCAATCAGTGGACTGATTCTCTATATCCAACATTCCTAATTCAGCTTTCAGTCTTGTGAAAGTTGGTTCATCCAATGGTTTGGTGAATATATCAGCTAGCTGATATTCAGTAGGAATAAAGTGTAATTCAATGTCACCATTCATGACATGGTCCCTGATGAAGTGATATCTGATATCAATGTGTTTTGTTCTTTGATGAAGAACTGGGTTATTTGAGATGGAAATTGCACTTGTGTTGTCACAAAAGATGGGAACCATCTTATACTGAATTCCATAGTCACTGAGTTGACTTTTCATCCAGAGTACATTTGCACAACAACTTGCTGCTGCAACATATTCAGCCTCAGCTGAGGACATGGCAACTGATTGTTGCTTCTTGGCACTCCAACAGACTAATTTTCCACCAAGAATTTGGTAGGGGCCTGAGGTGCTCTTTCTGTCCATGTTGCATCCAGCATAGTCAGAGTCTGAGTATCCTTTTAGATCAAAGCCTGAGCACTTAGGATAATATAATCCAAGGCTTGGAGTACCTTTCAGGTACCTGAGTATCCTTTTCATAGCAGTGAGATGAGATTCTCTTGGGTCAGATTGATATCTGGCACACAAGCAAACTGAGAATTGGATGTCAGGCCTTGATGCTAGTAGATACATCAGTGACCCAATCATTCCTCTGAATAGAGTTTGATTAACTGGTTTACCAGTTAGGTCAGGACCAAGGTTGTTTGGTGGAACCATGGGAGTTTTGACTGAGGCACAGTCACTGAGCTCATACTTCTTCAGTAGGCTTTTGACATACTTTTCTTGACTGATAGAGGTTCCTTTATCAGTCTGCTTGATTTGCAATCCAAGAAAGTAAGTCAGTTCTCCCATCATGCTCATTTCAAATTTCTTTGCCATTAATTTTTCAAATTGTTTGCAAAGTTTGTAACTTGTTGAGCCAAAGATGATGTCATCAACATATACTTGTACAAGTATGACATCAGTATTTGTCTTGTAGATAAACAATGTGTTGTCTATCTTGCCTCTGAAATTTTTTTTTTGGACCAGGAAGGCTGAGAGAGTTTCATACCATGCCCTGGGAGCTTGCTTCAGTCTGTAAAGGGCTTTGTTAAGCTTGCAGACATAGTCAGGAAACTCATGGCTTTCAAATCCAGGGGGTTGTTGAACATAAACTTCTTCTTTCAGTGAACCATTTAAGAATGCACTTTTGACATCCATTTGGTACACCTTGAAGTTCATGTAGGTTGCAAATGCAAGGAAGATCCTGATGGCTTCCATCCTTGCCACTGGTGCAAATGTTTCTTCATAGTCAATGCCTTCTTGTTGATTATAGCCTTTTGCTACAAGTCTAGCTTTGTTTTTAATGACTATGCCATTTTCATCAGATTTGTTTTTGAATACCCATTTCATGCCAATGACTGAGATATTCTCAGGACATTTGACTAAGGTCATTACCTTGTTTCTGTCAAACTGTTCCAGTTCATCATGCATGGCCTGAACCCAACTTGGATGTGTAAGTGCTTCTTTGACACTCTTGGGTTCAATTGTGGAAATGAAGTCCACAAATAGGCATTCATTGGCTGAGGCTGCCCTTAGTTGAGCAACCATGCTTCTTGTGAGCATGCCTTCAGTAGGCTCTCCAATAATGTTGACAAGTTCTATTTCTTGAGACCTAGTCCAACTGTCCTGAGGTCTTGGATAATGATTAGAACTTGTGGAGGCCTGATTTGGTGGAGGTGTGGGGTCTGGTTCAGACACCTGAAGATTATCAGGATCTTGAGTGTTAGACTGGGTTGGATAATCACTGAGATTGATTGGTTCCTGAGCATTTTGTTCAGACTGAATGATTGCATTAGTATTAGTTTGTGCTTCAATGAACTCAGTGATGGTTGGGTTAGGAAGGTTGTGTGGGATTATGTAGTAGGAGATATCAGCATTTGCATGATATTGAGTGGAAGGATTATTCTCAGGATGATATTCATCAGGAGGATACCTAGATGAATCATCAATTCCAATCTCTTCCACTAAGACATTTGAGAACCTGATTGCATCAGTGCTCTCATCAAAGGTAACATGGAATGTTTCCTCAGTCTGCTGTCTCCTAGTGTTGAACACCCTGAAGGCCTTTGAGACAAGTGAGTATCCTAGGAAGTATCCATCATCAGCTTTTGCATCAAATTTTCCCAAGTGATCCTTGTGATTATGAACAAACACAGGACACCCAAAGACATGAAAGTAGCTGATGTCAGGGATCCTTCCCTTGAATAACTCATAAGGAGTTTTGCTATGTCTCTTGAAAATGATGGATCTGTTTTGTGTATAACAGGCAGTTTTGACTGCATCAGTCCAAAAGTGTTTGGAGAGGACTGATCCATTTAGCATTGTCCTTGCAGCTTCAATGAGTGTTCTATTTTTCCTTTCAGCCACACCATTTTGTTCAGGTGTGTAAGGTGAGGAAAATTTTTAGGAAATTCCTTTCTCATCACAGAAACATTCAAGTTCATGGTTTTTGAACTCAGTCCCATTGTCAGTTCTAATTTGTTTGACTTTAATGTCATTTTGATTTTCAATGTTCCTGACAAAGGACATGATTGTTTCAGCTGCCTGACTCTTTTTGATCAGGAAGTATACCCAAGTGTATCTTGAGTACTCATCCACAATAACCAGAGTATACTTCTCATGGTTAATGGATCGAGGACTGATAGGCCCAAAGAGATCCATATGGAGAAGATGAAGGCAGTTTCTGATGGAAAAGTTTGTCTTGGTTTTAAAGGATGCTCTATGATGTTTACCCTTTTCACAGGCAGAGCATGGTTTATCCTTAGAAAACACAAGAGATGGTAAGCCAAGGACCTTGTTTTATTTTACAAGATTGTTTATGTTTTTGAAGTTTAGGTGGGAGAGTCTCTTATGCCAAAGCCAGTTGAGGGTTTCAGTGGCTTTAGCAAAGAGACAGGTTCCATTCTGAGTTAGACTGGACATGTCTAACACATAAACATCTTGTCTTCTTGGTGCAATAAGGACAATTTCCTTATTTGCATTGAAGATGGTTCCTTGCTTATCATCAAACTGAACTATGTATTTAGCATCACATAGTTGACTAACACTGATCAAATTGTACTTAAGACCATTCACATAAGCTATCCTAGTAAAGACTATACCATTGTAGTTTACTGAACCATAACCTTCAGTGAGACATGAAGAATTGTCAGCAAATACCACCTTGGGTCCTGGTTCTTTTACATATTTGTGCAGATATTCCTTTACACCAGTCATGCTTCTTGAACATCCACTATCTAGATGCCAAATTGGCTCTCTTGCATGTTTCTGCACAAAATGGTAAACTGAATTAGTTCTTTCTAGGATACTACCTTTTGGTGGGTTTAGCTTGATTAGCCTTAATGATTGATGCATGGTTAGTGGTAGAATGGGCTGAGCTACTACATATTTTGCATTTCATTACAGAATTGGGCTCAGTGAACTGAGAAGATGATTTGGGATTTTCTCTTCTCTTTTGAATGACCATCTCGTGTCCTGAGGTATCATGAGTGGGATCTCCACAAATTTCACAGCATTTGTCCATTAGACAATCCTCGGGGAGGTGGTCATTAAAGCCACAGTTAGGGCAAGGTGTAAAAGGCTTTGCCTTTTGTTTCTGTTTCTGCTTTGAATCAGATGGATACTTAAGAGCTTGAGCTTTAAAGTTTGCCATCTTTGGTGTGGCTGTGTATGATAGGTGATCAGAGGTCCTGTGATCTTCCTTTTTGCATATCTTGTAGTAAAGGATTCTAAAACAATCATCAGAGGAGTGATTGGTATAGTGACACAGCTCACACTTTAGCATAGGTTTAGAGGGTTTGAGTTTGGGTTTGGTGCTTGAGGAAGCTGATTTTGGTTCCTTCTTGGATTGAGAAGGTTTCTCAGAAGATTCAATCTTCTCGCTCAGCTTCCTGAACATTTCAGCCAACTGATCAATTTTTGAATCAGGGCTTTCAGCTTTTACTTCAGAAGGGACTGAAGTTGATGAGTCATCAGTATGTACTGAGATCTCAGGGGTTTGCCTTTTCAGGATGGTTCTACCCAATCCTGGCTTCCCCTTTGGAGAGTGTTGTGAGTAGACCAATGGTGTAAGGTCTGAACATGGTGCAGCTGCCTGAAGGACTATCAGTGGTGGGAGTGGTGCTAATGATTCTGATTCTGACTCATTGACTGACTCAGTACAACTGGGTTGGTCAGTGAGTCCAAGCATATTCTTCAGAACTTGACTTTCAGGAAGCAAGATTTTTCCAGTCTCAAAGTTAGGTAACTTACTGACTGAGTTGTCCCTGACAATCCAGTCATTTGACTTGGGTTTCATTTCCTGCTCAAATGATATGCCAGCTGGAATAAAGGCTTTAACTTCGTGACCTTCACTGGGGGTTTCAGTGAGTTGGTCAATTCCTATAGTTGTCTTAGGAATTAGGCCAACAGTGTCAAAAACCCTAGGATTTTTCATAGTCCAGCCTTCAATGACAGCCTTTTCTTTGTTAAGTTCATTTAGAAGGGCTTGATTTTGTTTCAAAATCTCAGTGTTTTGAATTTGCAGTGTAATATTTTCTAACTTGGCTTGTTTAAGTACAAGCAATTCATCTCTGCACTTATTCAATTCTAAAACAAGATTGTTATATTTTGAAAACAAATTGAGCCTTTGTTCTTCTACAAACTTAAGATCTACACAAATATAATTCATATAGGACTGCCAGTCAGAATCATCATCCATTGAAAGTAAAGTGTTTACCTTCTTCATGGTTATGTTCACCCAATCTCCATTCCTTGCGTGGCTTTTTCCAACAGCCACCTGATCACCTTCAGAGAGTGCCATCACTGCACTCACTCTAACTTCCTCATCCTCTGAGGAGACCCCTTCTTCATCCCAGTCATAGGCTTCTGCTATAAGAACCTTGTTCTTTGTCTGAACAGGTTTGGAAGTTTGAGCAACATGAGACATTGAGGGATTAGTTTCAAGGATAGCAAGTTTAGCCTTGGCTTGCCTATATTTAGCCTCAAAGTCTTTTTGACCCTTTTGAACATTATTGTTTTGAAAATGTTGGGTCGACTGAAGCATTCTGGGTTGAATCTTGCTAGTCCCTGAAGAAGAACTGTTCCCTGAAAATCTATAAGAGGGTTCTGAGGTTGTTTTTGAATAACAGTCTTTAGAAAAATGACCCTTTTTACCACATTTAAAGCATTCAGTGGTTTCATTTGCTTTAGCTTTTGAAAAGTTAGACTGATTCCTTTTGATAAAACGTTTTGAGTTGGCAAGGAGTGCCCTTTCTTGGAATTCTAAGTTTAAATCATTCAGGTACTCCACACTGGTTCTATCATCAACCTCATCATCAGACTCCTCTTGAAAATCCTGCACAATACCATTAGAATAAAAGGCAGTTGATATGGGTGAGGAGGTCAAGGCCTTTTTGGTCTCAAGAGCTTTTGAGTCTGGGTATCTCCTTGAGATTAAGTTGTCTTCATAGACAAACTTCCCATAGATCTCAGGAAGCTCAAGGGTCTGGATGTGATTAGCATTCCTGAGGCCTTGTGAGAAGTTTAGCCACTTCTCAGGGAGACTGTTGACAAAGCCAATATTTGTCTCATGCTTAGACAACACTACACCATCATTTGATAGCTCGTTTATCAAAGTTTTGTATCTGGTATAAGTCTGAGAGAGACTTTCAGAGTCCTTTGCCCTGAAAGTATTATACTCAAGTTTCAGGTCCATGACCCTGTTTTCCTTGGTATCTGAGGGTCCTTCAAAGCTATTAACCAAGTCATCCCAAGTTTGCTTGGCTGTTGAACAGTTGATGACTGATTCCATTATATCGTCAAGAAGACAAGATATAAGTATGCTTTTCAGGCGTTGGTCTTGATTGACCACCCTTCTCTCATCAATGTTCCGTTGTGCTTCAGGCTTGTTTAGCCCTTCACCAGTCTTAGGGACAAATGGGCCATCCCTGATACAGGTGATGTAGTATGGTTCCATACCAGTTAAATAGCAAATCATTCGTTTTTCCATTTGCTAAATTTTCCAGCTTCAAGTCTGGGAGCAACAGCTGAATAGCTTCCTCCCTTTTTATCGACAAGCTGGGGTACATCAATATCAGCCATAGTAGGATCTTGGTTTTAAAAACCTTGAGCACTCTGTTTTTTTTGAAAAGATTTTATAAACCAGAGGCTCTGATACCACTTGTTGTTCCCTTAACACTCTTAGAGTTAACTAGAAAGTTAATCTTTTTGTGTTTATGACTAATACAATGTAATGATTAATTCTAACAGTTAAGAAACATAAATATAAAAAACACAAGTTTTTCAACGTTTAAATTCTTATTAGAAATGAATCAAAGAATCTATTACCCAAGTGTTTTGCGGAATAAACACTTGGGATTGAATAGACAAGGTATGGTGTCTCCTATCCAAACTCAAGGTATTCTTGAGTGGTAACAATTCAAGACCCACTGAGCTATCTCAGGGATGCAGTTACTCTTTGTAGGAGAGAAGATGTTTTGCAAAAGTCTAAAGCTTTCAATGTACAAAACACACATCTTCTCTCCTAACTGAATCCTATTCATACACAAGTATAAAAGAGTAAAAGTGATTAAAATAATGCAAGTTGATGAAGCATGCGTGTCTGACAATTACAACAGTAATTGTTATTTCCAAGAACCAATAGGAATGGGCTATGAAGTCTATAGGAGATGTTGGTCTGACACTCCATGAATTTTAGCCGCATAAGGGAAGGTTTGTATCTGACAAGATAAGAGTGGTTGGTCTGACACTCTCATCTTTTCAACCCCTTCCCACCTATTCCCGCCTTTCTTTCAGGCGTTGGGTTCTTCAGTCATTGTCTTCATTCTTCAGTCTTCAATCACTGATTGTTGTTGAGGAGACCGGGGTTCAGTGAGTTCTTGTCCAACGCTCACTGAACCATCATCTTCTTCTTTGGCTTAAGTCCTACTCGGGAGTACCGCCTTCTTGAGTAGTGAATCCTTCTTCTTGAATTCGTCTTAAGCATCCTGAAGATGACTCACTGAGCGAATGTTCACTCAGTGACTTAGTATTGTTCAAGGTGATTAACACTTAGTTAATTTGTGTCCAAATCTTGTTTTAAGGACTCTTGGGTACTGACGGACCCAACACTCTTGTATAATCAATATTCTGTACGTACCTAGAAATGTCATTCAACAATGATACGGACATGTACAGATGCTTGAGCGAGAGTTCATTTAAATGTTTTCAAAACATGTCGTCTCTCAAAATTTTCTTCACAATGGCTTCTGGTCACATCAGTTCAGGACCCGCTCTTCAAAGAAAGGAAAGTGCTCATTCAAAATCAAATGTTTTAAATATTTTTTCGAGCACTTATCCTAAAAATCACTATGGCTTTCGTATACTTCAGTACGAAACCCGTGCTTAAACGATGACTCCCTCTTAATCTCAAATGTTTTACAATATGCTTTATTTAAGGGGGAGTATAATATTAAAAAGTAAAAATGTTCCAATTTCATGCTAAAATCCGTCGTTCTCTCCAAAAAGTTTCATTTTAATCAGTTGATATCAAAAATATCACTACATGCTATTTTTGAGGGGGAGAGGACGTGATTAAAATGTGATCAAAAGGTTTAAAGATCGGATCTGAATCTTAATAAGAGCTCAACTCAGCATTAACCCTCGAATTGACGAAAAGTAAATGTCCGTTATCGAAAAGACTTGTCCGGGACGGGTAATAATTTCAAGCTGGTTCATCCAGTAATGTAAACGTGTCTCGCAAAGGACTTGTCTGAGTAGAATGTACCAATTCGAGAGATAATCATTGAATATGACCAGGACGGGTAATAATTTCAAGCTAGTCCAACTAGTGATGTAAGCGTATCTCGCGAAGGTCATGTTCATTGAAAATCTATCAATTCAAATGTGCGAACTCTACCCAACATGTGCTAATTTAACTTAAAAATGCATGAGCACATGTGAAGGGGGAGTATTTAAGAAAATGTAAAACTCTCAAAGTGTTAACAAAAGGTTTTCATAAACACTTTGTGAGAGATTTTCACAAAAGGTTTTATGGCAAATGATCAACAAATCTAGGATAATCATGGAGTAATAAGGTGATTATGGTTAGGTTATGTCCTATGATCCGCCAGAGCCGGAGGGATCTACCCAAGGACAATTCCAATAGATTAGAATTAGAAGTCCTTAGGTATGATTGAAAAAAGGAGTAAATGAGAAAGGAGAAAGAAGGGGTTGAAGAATGAAAAAGAAAAGTTTAATGAAAGGGTGAAAAGAAATAGCCCTCCATGAAAACTTATGGCAAAAACTGGGTCAATACATCTACTATCGGTATTCACTAAGGTGATACTGATATTGAAGACAAGACGTCATGGACCCAGTGACACACTGCACCACCCCTCCTAGCCAGTCAGATATGTCTTAAAAGATATTTGTTTTATTTCTCACGGAGAACACTGCATAATCTATCGGCCTCTCATTCCGAGATGTGTTGATATTGAAAAGGTGGCACTCTGCTCCATGCCTCCGACTACTAAAACAAAAACGTACCTTATAGAGTCTAGAGCCATGAGATTCATCAAAAGATCTCTTAGGACACACTTCCTATATAATACACTTGTGTTCGCCAAAAAGGACACAAGTTGTAAGAGTCTTAATAAGATCCAAGGATCTTGCCATCTTATATCATGATGGTTACTATGTTTCAAACGGTCTACAGTCATGAAGTGATACTTCGGTATACTTCAGCGGCTCACCTGGATTGTGGGTATACTTCGGTATATCTGTTGCAAGCCTTCTTGAGGGCATCCAATTCAGGAACAGCCTTTGTAAGGATTAGAGAGCGTTTTCACACTATGCTGTTAATTCTCTCGATCTAAGCCTGTAAGTGCTGGAAATCCCGCCAAGGAGATTCCTTTCACGAATTGAGTCCTTATGACGTGGGTCTCTACTGGGATTTACCCAATGTAGTGATAACTGTCCCTCACGGGATTAGGATGGCTGATTCGCCCGACCAAGGTAAATGGAATCAAGACATTCATCAGTATAACAATCGTAGTGGTCGATTCTCTAAGAAAAGTCCACCGTGTTCGATTGGTGAGTTCGTGCATCACGGAGAAGCTGCTGAGGAAAGTCACCTGGAGGAAGACCGATCACCATCATCAGATATATCCAACATCTTCACCTCGACATACTAATACTTATGAAGATCATCCTCAACAAAGCTCAAGTGCAAAAGTTCAAGACAAAAGATCAAGTTAAAGACAACGTGTGAAGACAACGTCAAGAAGCTAATTAAGATGTCAAGAACAAGATCATACATCATATGATGAAAGAATATGGGGAGATTGTTAGCATAAGTATAAAGTCCAAGATGTATGAGTATGTTGGAGGACACGACGCATAACCACACGAAGATGTTGATCAAGGCAAGAACAACCAAATGACGATTTCTTTGAAGATCACAGTGCATGAAGGAACAATGAATGAAGAATATTCTACATCGACACACAAAGTTAAAGACGTTGAAGACAAAAGACCTATCACTAGGAGCATCATTGAAATGACCATCTCTTAGGGGGAGATTGTTAGCATTGATTTAAAGTGATGGTCATTTCTTATTTATAACTTTGTATTAGTGTCATATGTCATGTAATAGAATAGTATAAGTGGGCTTATGGTTGGACTAAGCTAATATGTTATAAGATTAGATATAATAGTTCATGTATTGTCCAATCCACAAAAGCCCAATCAAAGCCCACCAAAAGCCTTTTAGGGCAATACTCACTTGCTATTTAACACACACTCCCATCACATTAGTAAGGGTGCTCGAGAGAGGGTAAGGTGGGAATGTGTGTTCTTAGCTTGTATTCTTTCTTTCTCCATAAATCTAATATACACGGATCTCACTTCTTCTCTACTGCCGCCACATCTAATCTCTATCTTCTTTACTGTTCCATCCATTCTCTTCTTTATTATTTCTTATTCATTTCTACTTCTCTTATTTCCTATTACTATTAAACGTTATATCATAGTCTAGTTTCTTCTATTTCTTGTCATGCCGAATATTCTATCTATATTATTTAAGGTGTGATACGTGTGCCATATCCTTCTATCTAGTTCTATTAGAATAGATTTAAGATCATTTGAGGACCAAACTTTTTTTACATACCAAGGGACTAATCTCCACCCTCCATCTTTATTTGATCTAATGGATGAGATTAATCCCAACAATTTAAAAAACCCACTTTCATCCTTTTTTTTTCAAATATTAATATCTTTCAAACCGTTAATCGTTAAGCGAAAAAAAATATGCCGTTACGATGAGCATTTAATTATCTTTCTATAGATAGGCAATTTGATATATTTTCGACAATTTTTTTTTTCATTTTTTTACGTTTTTTTTCGTGGCCGAAAAAATCATATATGATATATCATATATGATATTACATATCATATATGATATATATGATATATCATATATGATATGATATATCATATATGATATATCATATATATCATATATGATATGTAATATCATATATGATATATCATATATGATTTTTTCGGCTACGAAAAAAAACGTGAAAAAAATGAATTTTTTTTTTGTCGAAAGTATATCAAAATGCCCGTCTATAGAAAGATAATTAAATGCTTGTCGCGATGGTGTAATTATTTTCGCTTAACGATTAACGGTTTAAGAGATATTTAAATTATAAAAAATTGGTGAAATATTAAATGCTTTTAATCTCAACCATTAATTTCTTTTTAGATGGATGGTGGGGATGAGTCCCTTGGTATGTGAGGAATGTTTGGTTTCTAAAATAACTCGACTCATTAGAATATTATATACATACTTTGTAGTGTAATAGGATAGATCTTTGATAATATATTATTTAGTTGGGTGATAAAGTTGTGATCTTTATTTTTTACAAATTCATTGTAAATAATAATTGCTTAACATCCTTTATCAAAATACTAAATAGATCAATGCATGATAATTCCCATTAATGAATTATGCCTCAAGTCATGTCTAACATACTTGTTGACAAGGCATAAATCAACTAATTTTGATCTATCAGAATTTTGAGAATACTTATTTCAAGAATTCAATTAATGAAGTTCTTGTATGTATGCATTCAAATATCTTAATAATGCTACATAATATTTCATAAAATGCGTGACATCCTCAATCACGAATTTATGACAATTAAACTACCAAACCTTTTATAGTTTAAAGTATTCCAATTCTTTAATGTAACATGCAACTATGCTCACAGTTAAGCATAACTAGTACACATGGCCATTAACAAGGATGAAATCCTACCATGACTAATATTGAGTGTCATCTCAATCTTATTAGCATCATTGTATGCAAACAATAATATGCTCTTTAAAATTCCGTAAAATTTAATATCCATTGTGTAATCTTTGATACCTTCAAATCTTTCAAGATTTGTCAACTATATCAATTATGCAACATTTTGCCATATGGTTCATACTTAGAATTTAGGAGCAACTCCAGGATGAAGATGTTAATTCTAAATCCAACCATATCCATTACACTTAGTTATCTAATAACTTTCAATTAGATATTTAATGTTGTCAAATCATCTTTCATCAAGCATGATACAACAAATAACATGATGTTCATGAAAAATCCTTGTGTCAAACTTAGATTTTATTCATGTTATATCTTTTCAAAGATATGTTTCTATCTAGACTTTCTAATAGTATATCATGTTTATTAGAATCAATTATTTACCGCTTATGTTTATAACAATAAACATATATTCCAAGGTTGTATGTTTATTTTCCAAATCTTCACGTGAAGTTTCATTCTAAATTAAGACTTAACATTTTAATGTTAATGGAATGTTACTTCCTATATGTAAAACAACATATGTGAAATAAGAAAACAAATATATATAAATCCTCCCACTAGCTTTTAGGAATATTAAGAAATATCTTATTTTAATTATAAATCAACACTAGATTTAATAACTAAACATAAGTATATCTCCTAGATGCATGCATTAATCCATTCATAAATGATTGCACTTTGTATACTTCTAAAGATTATTTTAATTCAAATACTCCTTTCAATTACTTATCGTCCTCGCACAAGTAATTACTCAAGAAAGAGTTTTGATATTCCATTATTAATTTCATTTAAATGAAACTAAGAATGACAATCATAATCTTTAAACATTTAATGTGCCTAGAATAATTTCAATCACAGTTAATTGCTTAAGTGCGATTGATAATCTTTTCACACATTAAATATGTATACAAAATTTTGTCCATATGATTTCTACATAAGAATTTTAAATCTCTAGGATTTTCATTTCCTTTGTAGAAACTCATCTTCATTCTATAGTGTAACTATAGAGTTTAAGATCAACAACGTTTCCAAAACTAGTTATGTTCCTGGACTGCATCTAAGCATTCATAGTATGAGTAATTTGCCAAATTCAATATTTGCAATTCATCAACAGGTTTACCATAGTCCTGTAACTCATAATCCTCAACATATTATTCAAATATTTGAGATATCCTTGCGGATCTATGAATGAGAATCCCATCATCTTGAGATTTAACATTAACATGTTTAATCCTCATCATGACTTTGCTAGTGTATTTTTAGAAGATTATCTATCTTGTAATTTTATCTTATCAAGATAAAACTCCTACTTGCCTTTTGCAATTTATAGATTATCTATAAATACTTAGAAAGTATAGCAACACAAAATTGTTCTCTTTTAGGACATTACAAATACATATTGATAGTTCCTTATATCAAGTTTGTTAATAACCTACTCAAAAGCAGTTTAACAAATTCAGAACTTCAATTTTAAGACTTAATGCAATCCATCACATTCCATAATAAATGGTGTCTTATTAATCTTCTAGGTTTGAGTCTAATTGAGTATATACTACTCAATTTTCTAACCTTGATAACTTTTGGAAGAATAGAAGATATAGTTATCTTAAATCAAACAATATAACAAAAGTTTGATTTTCCTAACTGAAAATACCATAAACATTATGTATTTCATTAGGATTAATATTGTAAGTCAATCTTACAATATGTAAGATAAATATATTTCGTTTAGGCTTACCTATTTACCAACTAAGTTAAGTTAATGGCATAATAGAATTTCCAAGCCAATTGCATAATATATAACATAAGTACCTTATGATCAAGTCACTTCGTGTCCATGTCTTACCAAGAAGACATAAACTGTTATAATCCCAATATACGTTATAAATCATTGATCAACTCAATGACTTCTTGTATATGTCTTAATTAAAAAAAAACATAACAAGTTAACGTCTTACTTTATTATAAGTCTTGTAGCAATAAAAGACTTCATATTTATATCTTTACAATAAAATATAAACTAAAGTAATCATGAACACCACAATTTGGTTTCAATAGTAATTTCAAGTTAATTTATTACTTCATATATTTATGACATTTCAAGAATACATAAATATTCAAATTTGAAGTAGTCTTAGATTACTTTATTTATTTATGTCATTGCAATAATACATAAATATTCAGTTTGAAGTAGTCTTATTATCATATTGACACTTGTTCTAATAATGATCTAATTTAGAAACTTGCAAATTGACATAGTTTCATCACATCAGCTGAGGCTGCTAGTAATGAAAGTATGTAATTTACCTTGTGATTAATATCTATGTCAAGATCTCACTTACGCTAGATATTAATTCCAAGTGTTCTATTAATTAGATGTGAATAAAACACATTAGAAAATTAATCTCTCACCTTGCAGTTAAGAGAATCCTTTAAATCATATCCCTTTGTGTTGTTGCTTGCACACAATAAAGATTTCTCTCACTTGTGCATGGAACAACATCATGTATCAGATAAACAACACGTCAATCGTTTGTTTATGTGATCAATATGATTGTGTCATAGATATGAGTAGATATAGAACCACCTTGTCTCGTAAGGAAACGTACATGACTATCCTTAAAACCACAAGTGTCTATAATTGTAAAGTAATTATCTCAAGAGATTCTAGAGATAATCTGGGTTACTACCAAGATATCAAAGCTTGTAGCTCCCACTGAATTACAGATCATTACATTAATATATATAATTCAGTAATTACAACACAATGCTCCCACTGGATTTGACAACATTATAAGTGTTTCATAACCAGTAAAAGTAAATAGTGTGCTGTTTACTTTCCTTCACCTTTGAGGAATCACATACGTAACAATTACTTAGGTACTCAAAGAATGTATTCTACTTTGTCAATGATGAAATATCCATCAATGCAATTAACTTGGAAATAATTGGGCATGCAATTTCTTCCTTAATAGGTCTACCATCCCCACAATGGTATGTAGTACCTTTAAATGGTCAAAGCACAACAACTAGATAAAGTATGCTAGTTTGCCTTTTACCAATTTTGCGGTAACTAGTCTAGCTTCTAATTTTTTTAATAACTCATAAAATGTGCAATTTTCTTAACTATTTAAAATTTGCTATGAGTTATTTCTTAGAATTCAGACAATTCTAATTTTCCTATCATACCTTTCTCATTCATGAAAAGGAATAGGATTAAGTCTTACTCTTCTCAAAGAAAGTAGACTAGGTTTATTCTTTTAGTAAAGTTGACTCTAGCAAAAAACCTCTACGGGTGTAGATCGATTTACCACTAAAAGAATGCCCCACGTTTACGGTTTTAACATTGCATTTAATACATTAAAAGAATTTACAAAATTCAATTTTAGTATTTTCGATAATACATTTTTTCAAGAAAATTAAATACCCATGGTAAATAACATTTAACCATTTAATTTTCACTGAAAACTAGGATCCAAATTGACATAGTTTCATCACATCAGCTTTGGCTGCTAGTAATGAAAGTACTCAATAAGGTACGAGTCGAACTTAATTGCCAATCTCAAATTGCAATTCCTAGAATTATGGGATTTACATATTTTGCCAACCTCAGTTGCAAATGTAAGCAAGTTTTATCCCCATCTTTATGCCTTGAGTGACTAGTCCATCTTACTATCAACTCAATTAAGTTAACCAACTTAAGAAACTTGCAAATTAACATAGTTTCATTACATCAGCTTTGGCTGCTAGTAATGAAAGTATGTAATTTACCCTTTGATTACCATCCATGCTCGTCCATCTTACGACAAATGGAAATAGTCATCTCAGGTGTTTCCGTTTCATTGGATGGCATATAACTTAAATTTAAGGGTAGTAATTTTGGTGTGTGTTATCAAAAAAATATGTACAAAGATGTCATGCATTCATCTTGTATCATATGTTTCATGTAAAAAAAACTTTTACTCATTAGTTTCTTTACTAAGCTCAAATCAACAAAGTTTTAATTGAAGGCGTTGAGAACCTTACAACTTTGCCTTAAGATGCTTCGTACATTTAATGGTTATACTTGGTAAGTCTAATTTGACGCACAAGCGGGCTGAGAGACAGAATGGAGTCTCTTTAAGGCCACAATTTAATGCGAAACAAACCTTAAACCAACCTTATAGTTTGTCAACATTAGATCCGCCTTTCGACCATTTTGTACAGTTGCATCAATCAATTAAAAGTTTAAGATTTTTAAAGCTTAAAACCATGTTTCACCATTATTAAGTCTAGTTTAATTTTTATTTTTAAAATTACCCTTTGCTTACTATCATGTCACAACATATATAAACAAATAGCAATTAACAAAAATAAAACAATAAACGACATAAGTAATGGACATGCTAAATAAATCAATTAACATGTATATATTGATCCTAAGACTCCCATTGGTTTTCGAGCTAGGTACCAATGGACCACATACACCAATTACTTGGTTGCGTAAGTCATATGATAAATATATACAATATTACACACATAATTGATTGTAACGATTCAAATAGGGTCTTCCCTTAATTAACTTTTTAGTAACTTTAACTTGTCAATACAATTTATTACTAAAAACCCTAATTAATTTGTATAAATCGCCTAATATATAGCATGTAATCAAAAAGCACGTAACAATTACTACAATTCAAATATAATCCATGACAAAACATGCATGTTTTCATCATGGATTCCACATAGCACTTATTATAAACATAATCAAGTCTAATGTACGCATATCAATTAATGACATATCACAAATATTTATTAATTATTCACATAATAACAATTATATGTAAACATAAACATAAACATCAAAGCATGCAGCGGAAGTAAAGATCTAATACTTGTAATTAATTAACCAAATAAAAGAATATGCGTACCTTTGATTTCTAGCAAAACAAGAAATCGATTATCCAAGAACTAGTAAAACCCTAACTTAGGGTTTAGTGTGATTCGACTTCACCTAAGTCGAATGGGAAAAGACACAAGCAAAAGTATGCTTGTACTCCGTTCTTGTACACACGTATTACAAGCGTTTCAATGAGAAAAGCTAGGTTCTTGATCACAATAGATTAACCAAACACCTTTGTTAAACTCAAGGTCACTCGTAAATCCCTTACTTGGGGTTTCACTCGTTGACCAAGGGAAGAAGAGAAGAAGTTTGGCCTTCTATTGAATCAAGTGTACCAAAGGATGAATACATAGGGATGTATTTATACCCTTATGGTTGAGATCAAGTTTACAATGGTTTCCGATGTGGGATTCCATTGTTTGGCCATAAACAAGCCCAAGAGAGGATTTCTAGAACCTTCTCTTGTCTTGTTTCCTTTTCTTCGTATCCCGTTGACATTTACTGACTGTTAGTCAATTCCGTTAATTACTTAACTTTCTTTAGTCGTTTATTGTGAATTTAATAATTAAACATAACTTATTATATTAATTATTAAAACATTGAAACTCATACGTAAAGTGTGCAATCCCGAAGTCTCGTGTTCGAAACTGGTCATACGTATATTAATTTATATCCATAAACTTAACACTATCCACGATCATGCCCGGCCCAGTATGTTGGGTCCGGGAGTACTATACATGATCAAGTCCCCCCCCCCAGTCTAGTATACTTGTTTGGATTGAGAGCAAGTGTTCTAGAATTTTTTGGAGTTCCGCGGCTAACAATACCGCGTCTTGTTAGATAGGTTATTTTCATTTCTGCGGCTGATATCGCCGCGTGTCCAACGTTGCTGACTAGACATTCCACTTTCCGCTTCTGTAACACCCCCAAAATACCACAGCGGAAGATTGTGTCACTGGGGTGCTACTTCATAATACAAAGTACAAGGTATAGAAAACGACCTCTAAATGAGACATTTTGAAGAGTTTCCATTCGATAAATAAAATCAGAGTTACAAGCAAGCATGTGGTTCCAAAGTGTTTTTACAACGTATCGAATGGTTATGATAAAAATATAAGTCTCCAAAGCATGCCTTATGACTCTATGTTCCATGCACCTGCTATCGCCTTACTAACCTGAGATAAACATGCTAAAAAGTGTCAATACAAAGGTTGGTGAGTTCATAGAGTTTAGTTTAAAAAGTAAAGTATTTGAGTAAAGATTTCCCAGCAAAGGCATTGTAGATCCACTCAGTCCCAAGCCCCGCCCATACAAGACTTGCAACCTGTGTGTCTACAACCCACTACTAACATAGTATAATGAATAAAGTTTCCACCGCAAAGGCATTGTAAATCCACTCAGTCCCAAGTCTCGCCCATACAAGACTTGCAACCTGTGTGTTTACAACCCGCTGCGAAAGTAAGATTAGGATTCCGGATTATATTCTCCCAAGGTCGCGTCATTTTGGACCCAAGGGTGGGGAACCACCTTCCCAAATAGTACGTGTCGCCCAAGGTCACGTGTCCTGGACACAAGGGTGGGGTATCATCCCATAATAGTACTATCAATACCTCTCCAATGACTATGAATAGAATGCATAAGAATAGATTACCACATAAAAGCATATAACGTAATAAGATTACACATACTGGGATTCTACTTCCCAAGACAAGTGGGTGACTACCTCCCAAAGACTAGTGGGTGACTACTTCCCAAAGACTAGTGGGTGACTACTTCCCAAAGGCTATTGGGTGACTACTTCCCAAAGGCTATTGTAAAAGCGTATCGTATCATAAAAGTATAAATGTTTTGAGTAATTGTATCACAAAGTAAATCATGTATTTGGTAAACAAGTAAAGAAATTTTAAGCATGTATCTCCCCCAAAGAGTATAAAACAAGCATTAAAAGAGTAGGGGCTACGACTCACGGTAATCCTTAAGAGTTTAGAGTACTTGTGAAAGTAAATGAAAATATTTGAGCATGTATCTCCCCCAAAAGTAATTCAAAACGTATAAAAGTAGGGGCTATGAAACTCACAGTAATGTGTAAAAGTATAGTTTACTTGTGAAAATAAAAACAAGTATTTAAGCATGTATCTCCCCCAAAGAGTATAAAACAAGCATGAAAATAGTAGGGGCTATGACTCACCTGATAATAACCAATAAATGATACTAGCAAATTGGGCAGCGCTTCCGCATCTAAATTCAAGAATCCATTTCCTAAACCTCAAAAACCTCTAAATCACCTCAAATCAACCCCAAAACTATCCCAATCGCTCCCATATTAAAAACCCATCCTTAGAATTAGCCGATCTATCCTTGCCAAAGTTTCAAGAAATTTCTGAGAACCACAGCTCCTATCCACCATTGTGTAGCTCTTAATCCAACCGCGGAAACACAAAATAAACTTAATTTTTACGTAGAGAATACTTATGCCATCAACTTATCTGTATAACTCGGAGCTTAAAAATCAAGTATGGTGGAGGTACTGAGGGGGAATGTTATTACTTCTAATTATCACACAAGCTACACTAATTAACCACTAATTAGTCCTAGATCTAGAGAGAGAAAGCTAGAGAGAGAAAGAGAGAGTGGAAGGTTAACAACATAATAGTGAAATGTTTAAGCTTCAACCAACCAACCCTCTCCCTTGGATGGGAGGGGGTATTTATAGTTTTTACATAGAGATGGGCCCTAATAAACATACTTAACATAATTAAATAAATAAATGACACAGCCCATGGGCCTTCTACACGGGTTGGGCCTAAAAACAAACCTAAAGGCCTAAGCAACCTATTACATTATGATCAACACTTGAATTAATACGAAACGTGTTCCCAACAATCTCCCCCTAAGTATTGGTCATCAAGGTTGCTTGACGTCGTCTTTGCTTCTTTTGGCTTTGACGTCTTCTGAATCTTTGTTCTTTGTTCTTGATGTGATGTGATATGATATGGTAATGATCTGCCGTCCTCCAATGGTCTTTGATACTGGTGTCTTTACGTCGTTTCCACCATGCTCATATGTCTTTTGACTTTTGTTCTTCAACTGGTTCTCACTTCTTCAATCTTTGACTTGTGAAAGGTTGTAGTGCTTGAACTTTGACTTTTCTTTAACAATATTGAACTTTTGTTATCTCTAAGTCTTTGTGAGAACGTATCTTCAGGATATGAGCATGATGGAATGGTGTAGGAACTCCAGGTATGAATCTCCATGATTTGCTGCAAGTAAACAGTTAGCAATAAATCAACCGGTACTTACGGGTTCGGACTTCGAGATCGTCATCAGCATAGTGTGAAGACTTTCTCTAATCGTTGCCCAGGCTGTTCTGAATCGGATACCCTCGAAAGGGCTTACACGGACACACCGAAGTGCACCCACGATTCAGTGAGTCGCTGGAGATCACCCCACGACTGTAGACCGTTTTGGAGCTTTCACTAAGCGTAATCCTTAATGGATTATCGAAGTGACCTGCTGTCAGGGCTGTTTGATGTTGACCCTGGCAGGATTTCCATTCAATCACTGAGAATCACAATTGTGAATTCCCTCAAGAATGTTCTCGGCAGATTGCTAAGATCTGCGAAGGACTCTTCTTAATTTTACAACCAGTGCCCATGATGTAGAACAACAGTGTAATACTAAGTGTTCCTAAGAGATCTTTGATGTATCTCATGGCTCTAGACTCAATTCAAGTGCACATTTGTTTGGTAGTCGGAGGCATGGAGCAGATTGCCTCCTTTTTCAATATCAACACATCTCGTAGTGAGAGGTCGATAGATAATGAAGGGTTCTCCGTGTGAAATGAAACAAGTGCCTTTTGAGAAACACCTGAGTGGCTTAGAAGGTTAGTGCAGTGCGTCACTGGGTCCATGACGACTTTTGTCTTCAATACTGGTGATGCTCAATCAACCAATAGATTATGTATTGAACCCGGTGTCTGCCCTATGGTTGAACAATATGGAGGGCTATTTCATTTCACCCTTTTTCTTTACTTTTCTTTTTAATTCTTCAACCCCTTCTTTCTCCGTACATTTCATTTCTCCCTTTCTTCAATCATACCTAGGACTTTCTAGTACTAGACTATTGGTATTGTCCTTGGGTAGATCCCTCCGGCTCTGGCGGATCATAGGACGATTTCCTAAACCTTAGTCACCTTATAACTCCATGACTATCCTATGTTGCCACAACCAAATGTGACTTGATCTATTTTCCTTGAATATGACCTTTGCGAGGCACGCTTACATCACTAGTTGGACTAGCTTGAAGTTATTACCTGTCCCGGCCATATTCAAAGAAAAATATCTCACATACGGTACACTGTACTCAGACTTATCCTTTGCGAGACACGCTTACATCACTGGATAAACCAGCTTGAAGTAATTACCCATCCCGGATAAGTCCTTTCGACTACTAACTTTTGTTTACCGTCAATGCATGGGTGAGATTTCTGAGATATTACATCCCGAATTGGTACATTCTACTCAGATACGTCCATTGCGAGACACGCTTACATCACTGAATAAATTCAGCTTGAAATTATTACCCGTCCAGGATATATCTTTTCGATTACTAACTGGTGATACTTCGTCAATTAGAGGGTAAATCTGAGTCGAGCACTCGTGAGACAACAACTTTCCTTTACCATATTTTAATCATCACTTATTCTCCCCCTCAAAAATAGCATATTTATGTTGTTTTTGTTAAACTTTGATTAAAATATGCTCTTTTTGAGGTTTAAGGGAAGAATTTCAAGAACGTTGCCAAAGATTATGTTTTTCAAATACTCCTCCTCAACAAGGGAATACTTGTTCTTATGAGCAGAATTTTTTTTAAAAACTTAAAATTCTGGTTTAATTCTACTCATAAGTAAGAAGCTTTCTCTCCTTTGATTAAGATTGAGGCACTGAAGTGTACCTCAGGGTCCTTTCTTTACAGGAACGGGTTGTGCACTATTATGTGTGCACAAGCCATTGAAAATGATGAAAATGATGAAATAGAATGAAAGATGATAATTGATAACAAATTGTACCAAGGATTACTGTTCTGGTCGACGGAAAGTGAGGATATTAGGAACTCGGGCACGTCCTCCTACGTAACTTTCCAGTCTTCGCATTGTTGCCCGAAACTTGATCTTTTTGTCAATCCTATCAATAAACTTCACTGCCTGCTTTGCATCATTCCTACTACAGCTCATAACCCGTAAGAATCCCGTCTTCAACCCCTTGCTACGGTTTTCCAGAATCTTTTCAAGTTCAGACTTGACCATTACCAACGTCTCATCACTGAATTTGCGGAGATCTTGATATCCCATGAACTTTGGTGTTCCTTTATCCCTGACGTATACCAATCCAAACGGTTTCTCAAAAAAAGTGTATGGTTACTTGTCATGGATTCCCTCACGTATGAAATCTGGCTGAACAAGGTTCAATTTCTTCTGATAACTTTCCACCCCAAGATGCACATCTTCTACTCGCGTTCTGATGACTATGTTGCGAATGTAGATGAGGACTGAGTTAATGATATCATATTGAAGATGTCCAAGGAGATGTTCCAGCTTTCCTTGAACTTTCAATAGATACATGTCTTCTATGTCATGGATGTGTAAATAGGAATAGTCCGCTTCACTGAAACTGTATTCTTGGTCGTCCGATCTTCTTACAGTAATCTTCTTCAAGAAATTATAACCAAACATAAACTCAGTTTCTGCACCGGTGATTGAGAGAATCCTGTTTTTGTTATAAACCTCAGTATTTGATCTTCTGGTAATCATATACTTGTAGAACATTTTTCGCATCTTTGGCCAGTGGTAGATCCCAAGAGCAGCGTCTTCATTGTATTCTCGAACTCTTTGAACGAATAAATCATTAATTTGTTCTTCAAACCCTTGTAGTACATAGTTGGCCGCATAATTCTTGGTGAGTGAGGTTGCATAACGTCTTTCTGGATCAGTGCTGCCGTAAACCAGATAATCCAAGTCATGATTAAAGAAGTATGACTTGGGTATCTTTAGGTTGTGTGAATGTCCAACAAGAGGTAATGGTTGGGTGAAATCATGGTGTTGAATTCGTTCTTTCGGGTGAGAAACCTGATCATGATCCCAGTTAATACTTTCAGAAAGAGCTTGTGCAACTTGCTCCAGATTATATTCGAACTCTAACTCTGAAGTTGTAACAGTTTTAAACTCTGTGAAACCCTGTTTGCGGACTCTGATAATGTCAGGCAATTCCAATTTCTGAACTTGCATTTCCATCTTTAGCCGTCTGGTGAAGTTTACAACAGATCCTTCAATGGGTGCTTCATTATCAACTGGATCACTTGGACATGCATCTACCATGGTTTCAAACCAATCATATTTTGGTGCTGTTGGCTTTACCCATTCTGGTGGAGGAATATCATTTTCGGTTGTGAGTGGTGCAGTTACAGCTTGAACTTTTGTTGGTGCAATATCAAATTCCTGATCAGAACTCATGTCTTCGAACGACTCAGGTGCATCAAATGCCCCGCCTTCAAGAGGAACAAACATTGGTTAGCCAGATTGCTTCGTGGTGCCATAAGAGTGAGCTGTGGTTGAAGGTCCAGTTGTCTTTGTGGACGGTCTTCTTTTCTTCTTTCCTTCGTCTTTGTCAGGTTCATCCCGACGACGCTTGACCGGTTTATCGGACTTGCACCCTTCAGCTTTCTTTTCAGCCTTTTTCACGGAGTTGAGAAAGACCTTTTAAAGTTCGGCCTCTTCTGGGTCATCCATGATTTCTTCCAGTAATTGCCCTTTGAGATCAGATCTTGATGGTTTAGGTGGAACGGTTCGAATAGTGATTGGTGTTGTCTGCATCACTTTTGCCACCGTTTGTTCTAGGTTGGTTTTGACAAATGCTGTGAGGATTCCTGGAAGATTCCCTTGAAGGTATTTAGTGACCTCTTGAGGAACTTGAGCGCTAACTTCTTGAGGAACATGAGTTTGAAGATATTCCCCTGCTTGTTTTGCTAGATCGAAGTTGTTATATTTGAATATATGTTTATCCATCTTCTTTTCAACTTCAACGATCTGTTGTTTTATGGCGGTGTGTTCTTGATCTGTGGCTTCGTGTTTTCTCAACACTAGTTCTTGTTGTGTAGCAAATTTCTCCTTGAGTTCACTCAGCTCACTTGTGGATTAACCCACTGATGACAGTGGTGGAGATTGAGGTACAGTTGTGTCATCTTTGTCATCTTGGGTTTCATCCTCTTTGTCATCATCGTCATTGTTCTCATCATTATCATCACTTTCATCTTCTTCATCTCCGTCTTCATCATCTTCATTTTTTTCACTACCATTAGATTCTTCAGATTCAGAACCTGAGTGTGTGTGAACACGTTCATCCGACTCTTCTCCTTCACTTTCAGAATTTTCAATTGTTGTAGACTTGACACCCTCAGAATCCTCTTGTTCATCATCATCATGAAATACTGATCCTTCACCTCTTCTCCTCTTTTCACGTTTCTCTTCATCTTCGAAGTGTTTCTTTAAGCTTTCTTTTGAGGCTTTCTTCAACTGTTCTTGTTCTTCTTTTTCAGTCAACGGTGGATCAATTGGTGAAAATTGTGTATCAGTAAGTTTGATTGACTTTCATCTTCCACTGCGCAAGCTTTTATCAGTTTCTGTCATAACTGTCTTCATTTTCTCCAAACCTTTCTTCTTTCTTTCCTTTCTCAATTCTACTTCCTCTTCTTCCTCCTCATCACTTGATTCGTCATGAAGTTGTAATGCAGTTGAGGTTTTGGTAATCACTTTCTTCTTCTCAGCTTTAGTGACTTTCTTTGATCGAGAAGTAGCTGCTCGAGCTGGGATTGTCTTTCCTAATACTGTGCCCTTGCCCTTGACAGACTTTGAAACCTCTTCTACAATTCCCACCTTACCGGCCTTTTCAGCTGCATCATACAACTGATACGCCTGAGTATTCATCACTTCTTCATTCAACATGCTTAGAGGAATTCTTGCACCTTGTTTCTTTGTGTTGGATTGTTGTACTTTGATTCTGGTGAGAACATGATCCATTTTATCTGTATGCATATTTTCATTTTCAGAGTGATTGAGTTCAGGATGTCTTTGCATGAAACGTGAGATCAGGAGTTTGGTGAATCGGGGAAAAGGTACTTTGTAATCCTTGTTTTGGTGAAAGCTTTAACTAAAAAATATCATGTCTTTCCATATGTATTGAGCAAAGTTCAGATGTTTCAGGTTGACGACTCCACAAAAGAATTGAAGGTGTTCTAATCGTAGGTGTTCAAGGCCAGTGGTTTTTCCAGTGATGCAGTGGATGAGAATTGAGTAAAGGGTTAACCATGGTTGAGGAAAGTATTTTCTTTCTGCTTTGTAGGGTGATGTGAGCTTTTCTTCATCCTCATCATAACCCAGAAGCTTAAGAGTTTTAGCCATCTCTTCAAAAGTTGGGTCATTCTGAAACTTTTTCAATGAACCTGTTTCTTCTTTTGGGAGTTGTAGAACGTTCCTAAGAGTTTCAATCTTGAACGTGATTTCTGTGTTGTCTAATGTGACGGATATGCTCTTCTCATCTTCACCAATGACCATAGAATGCCAGAACTGGTTGAGATAATCTTCTGGTACACTTGCAGTGTTCGTCAATGTTGGTTTGATGAAGTGTCTGTCAAGAATTTCCACGATAATTTGGCAAGTCTCATGACATTTCAATCTCTTAAAGTCTACTCTCGAGTTTGAGTGACTGATCATTCGTACATCCCCTGCTGAAATTATTTGTTTTCGGGTTACAGATCCTTGAGACATGGTTTGCCTGGTCATCACAAACATCAACAACAATACACAATGGACACAACATATATATGTTAGTGAATGATGTTGTATTCATGATATTATTCTACATTGTATGTTGCATCACATGGCATATCATTCAAGCAAACCAATTCCAAACAAACCTGTTCTTATAAACATTTTCAAATGTTCAAGTTTATAAAGATTTTTAGTTTGAAACAAGTTTTACAAGCTTGAAGAACTTGGAAAAAATGAAACACACTTAGAAGTTTGAGAAACTTGATAGTATGAGAAAAATCTTTATAGAAACAAGTGATGTTTAAGAAACTCAATTAATCGCAGACACTAAGAATCATAAGCATTAACTTGATAGGCTCTACACACTTTGCTAATCTTAGAAACTTGAGAGCCTATGAAACTTGAGTAGCCTAAGAAAGTTGATCAGCCTAAGAAACTCGACTAGTATAGAAACTTGATTAGCATAGAAACTCGACTAGCATAATAAACTCGACTAGTTGAGAAACTTGACTAGTTGAGAAACTCGACTAGTTGAGTAACTCGACTAGTTGAGTAACTCGACTAGTTGAGAAACTCGACTTGTTGAGAAACTCGACTAGTTGAGAAATTCGACTAGTTGAGTAACTTGACTAGCTGAGAAACTCGACTAGTTGAGAAACTCGACTAGTTGAGAAACTTGACTAGTTGAGTAACTCGACTAGGAGAAACTCGACTAGTTAGACTATTGTCTCCTAACTCGGAGACAAAGTCGATCAATGTACAAACTTGATTTTCATCAGCAACAAACTCGAGTAAGAAACTCGATTAAATCCTTGTCAGCAAGCAGTTTGGACTTAGAACACATACAAGCATGGTATTCAGTTTTTCATGCATTAGACATTATCCACATAATCTAAATCAATAACCAAGCATATCCTAAGAATTTCAACAATACTCCTTAATACTTGTTCATCACAGTACATTGGCTCAACAACCTTAAACCCTAACAATCTCAAGTTGCCCTATCTTGCGATATTAAATCTAATTAATCTATTGTAACAGTCTCAAAATCTCGTAATGAAACGATTACACTATCAAAATCAGAACAAATAACGTTAAACAAGAAATGCCCAAATTTGTTTCATATAAACCCTAACTCGTTAATCATGAATTTATTCTAAAGAAACAATATATTAACGATTATAACGCATAATGGATTCATATTAACACTTACAAGTTAAGATTTAATTAAACGAATTGACTGTTTTTGATATTCTTGAAAGTTAAGGGTTTTGGCGGTTTTAACGTGAGAGGGAAAAGTAAATGCTAAGGATGTTATACTGTGTATTTGACTAGTGGTCAAAATTTCGCTTATATTAATTCAGTTATGCTCTTTTGTCCATATTAGTCCCTTAACTAGTCTCCTAGATCACAACAGTCCTTAGGTGTCGACTTTAGCCCTTTGACTAAAAATCAAATTCACATATGGTCATAACTTTCACCAACTTAACACTTTAACTAGCAACCTATGTCATTTGAAGTCCTAAAATCAAATTTTCCTAACGTGACAATTTTATCCCTTAATGAAGATTCTGATGAAGATTCACAATGGTAAGTGTGCAAAAATTTCTCCCCCTCAAAATATGAACGAGATTTGAAAGTAATGAAAGTTTGAAATATCGTATTCATATTTTGATTCGGATACACTGTTGCACACCTGAAGAGATACACACACTTTTTTTTTTTTTTTTTTTTTTTTTTTTTTTTTTTTAACATAATATCTAATATATACAATATAGTGTGGATGTTTGACTCTGTTAATTGTTTGTGACAAACTTTGCCAAGTCTTCGGGAGTCAAACATCGCATACCAATCTGATGAACTAATTTCACAAAGCGTTCGTGAGGTAAGGCTTTGGTGAATAAATCCGCCAGCTGGTGTTCGGTGCCCACAAAGTACAACTCAATCGTACCCTTCTCCACATGCTCTTTAATGAAATGGTACCAGAGAGCAATATGCTTCGACTTTGAATGTTGGATAGTGTTGCATGAAATGGCAATGGCACTCTTGGAATCGCAGTACATTGGGATCTTGTTGAACACATAACCGTAGTCCATCAGCTGTGATCTCATCCAAATGACTTGAGCACAGCAAGCAGACATGGCAACATATTCAGATTCCGTGTGTAGGTCCTGACCTTAGATAGATCTTTGGGCTTAATTAACAAAGAATAGAATGCTTATGTAATCACAAACAAACTATATGAAAGACTCTAACAACCTTATGTTTACGCGGAATATAAACACAAGATTACAAAGAAGAATAACAATGAAACTCTTGATCCTCTATGGATCTATATTACTATTAAGATGTCTGTTTAAGACTTACAGTGTTCATGGCCATGGGTTTCTTTTATAGTACAAGAAACCCTAATTCGGCATTCATTACAAAACGTGTAGAGGATATACGTCGTATCTTCTATAAAGATAACTACGTATCCTTTCCTAACTTATAGCTAACAAACTTCCTATATATCATGACCAGACTTAACTACTAAAGTCAACAAGACTTAACTGACTAATACTGTCTGCCAGACTTAACTAATACAAACAGACTTAACTATGACGCAATTATAACTACCAGACTTAACCACGTAATACTGGCAGACTTAAGTCTGTTCTTCTCATTTAAGTCTTCTCTTGATAATTCCCAACAATCCTCCCCTAACTTGATCTTCATGCTCCATGAACTTCAAGTTCCTTCTGAATAAGCTCCTGAGGATTAATTCTTGAACTCTTGGAATTATCTAAATCTTCAAAACATCTTTATGCAGCAACTTTGTCTTTAACAAACATTTCCACCATCTGATCTGCACTCCATATGATCTTCACAGCAACCATGACCATTTGTACATCAAATTCCTGTTAAGTTTCATACTATTCTCATCACTTCCAGGTGTGTAAACTCCTGTGAGAGGTGAATCATTGAAAATTAATGAATTTGATGTCTCTTTACCAATAGCCATTACTACTGGAGTAGCCAATGTGTTGGTGTGTAAGACCATGGTACATTGATAACCATATGATTTTTAGCAAACCATCAGCTATCAACGGATTTGTTTTGTCTTTACCAAAAGCCGTTTGCTTTTGGACTAGCCAATTATGTGGATCCCTAATGGGTATTATCCATGGTGAATTGATGACCATTTCAACTCTCAGTAATGAAACATGGGTGAGTTGAATACCCAATAGTTTTGAGCAAACTATGACAGCTGTCAACGGATTTGATGATCACACCAGAGCCGTACCCTCTTGGTGAGTCAACTCTTTCTTGTGTGTTAGACATGGTAAATAACCAACACTCAAACCCTGTAGACAGTTTACTCCAATAGCTAAACATACAAGTTAGTTTTAGTGTGTGTTTTTTTTTTTTTTTTTTTTTTTTTTTTTTTTTTTTTTTTTTTTTTTTTTTTTAATAAAGAAAGAAAGAAGGAAATGAAAAGAAAAAACAAGATACAATAGAAAGTAAGATATACCATCAATCAGCAGCAGAAACCCAAAACTCTTTTGTCCAATATTCACATTAGCATCATATTGGTCAACTCCCCAAAAGTAAAAGTCGTCAATATTAAACTCATTCCTGCAGACCATTTACTCCATTTAACCAACCGCACATTCAATTGCCTTTACTTTCCTTGGAAGGGTCTTTATAAGGGCCTCGAAACTCAAAACAAACACACCACAAAATAGACAAAACCTAAGCAGCCATCAAACACAACCATGAGTTCGAAACCAGACATGGTGGAAATCTCATCTGACTCAACATCTTCTGAGGAGCCTATGTCTCCCTCACCATGGAGCAGCTACTTTCCACCCAACTCCTTAACCTCAATGAACAAAAAATCAAAGAAAAAGGTTGAAGCAACCCCCTCTGATGAGCTCCCGACTCCCCCACCATATGTGAGTGATTCAACCTCCTCTGAACTTAGCTCTATGCCAAGCTTTGTGTCAAGCTATCATTCGGATGATGATCAAGCTCCTAGAAGTGCTAGGCCTCCACCAAAGGGTACAAGCTCTGCAGTCACTTCAAAGGGTGCAAGCTCTGCTCCTGTTCAAGCTCAGCCACCTCCTATACCAGGTAAAAGGGAGCAAGTGATAGGGCTTGCAAATCAGCACGTGTGGGAAGCAATCAAAGATAGAGGGAAACAGAACATGCCAGACACCAAGGGGAAGGGCAAAAGGAGCATGGGGTAGCAAGGAGCATGGAGTAGATGTTTGTTTGTCTTTTGATGTACTTGATCTTTGGTTATGTAAGAAGTAGTCTTGTAATTTGACCCTGATGTGTTTATAATGAAATAAACTAAAGGTCTTCTTGTTGTGATGAATTTGACTCTGATTTGGTCCATTCATTCCAGCAACAAAACAAATACAAGATCTGCAAACAAATGTTAAGGACAATACACAAAACAACCTAAAAAAAATTTAGTGGACAAAATATACAATAATAATCCTCCCCTTAGGCTTATTCCTCCCCTCAAACGCAGGACTCAGGGATTGACCATTCCAATGTGGACAACTAAGTAATTAAACCTAGGTCCATCAAAAGCCTTGGTTAACAAATCAGCCACATTATCATCTGTATGAATTTTAAGCACCTATATCAAATGTTTCTCATTTGCATCTCTAATAAAATGGTGCCTAATTTCAATGTGCTTTGTGTTGATGCAAATAATGTTCTAAAAACGTTATTTATATCTTTCGATTACTTCACGTTTTGAGGATGACAAAATGTGAACTCACGCTACGTTAAAATTAACGTTTACAAGCTTTTAATCAGAAGATCCCGTTTCTACGCAAATCACTCTTGAACAAAGTTACAACTTGAACTAGTGATCAAAGAAGTGAATTCATGTTTTGAAAATTCACATTTTAAATGGGACAAAACTTTTTTTCAAAAATACACATGACAAATTATTTTTGAAATATTAAGAAATGTTTTAATGGAAAAATAAGTTTGAAAATCACAACAGCTATTTTTCCCCCCAAAATCAGCTCCAACCTTCCCCAAATAAGTTTTCACTAGAAAAGACAAAATTTGGAGCGTCCTAGTCTACCACGGCTCCACAGTACCGTTAAATTTAATGGAGCCGTGGGTCATTTAATGGAGCCGTCCTTACCATTTTGAATTGTAATGTTCAGATTTTCTTTGCCTATAAATACCCACCTCTTTCACAGTTTTAGGCACCCTTCACACACAGAAAAATCCCTTAGTCAAATCCTCTCACACCTTTCACTTCTTAGGGTCAATTAGATTAGTTTTTCTTTGTTTCAAGAGTGATCCAATCATCCTTCAAGTGATCCTCTTCATACCTCTTCACTAGCAAGAGAAGAACACAAGTATCCAAGTTGATACAAGGTGTTGTCATCCCTCTTCATTAGCAAGAGAAGAACTCAAGTAATCAAGAAGATACTAGAGTTATAGTTGATAGGCTTTTGTAACACTTGTTACAACCTTGTTGTGTCTTAGCATACATCAAGTTTATTTTCTTTTTGTGAGTGAGAGTGAAGATCAAGTGTGATCTATAGAGATAGTGAACATCTCTTGAAGCCATTGGGCTTGTGTGATTTATCAAGAAGATCAAGGGTCATTAGGTTAGTGTTAGTTGAGAAGAGTGAAGTGAGTGTTGATAATTGTGATCGTGTTGAGATCTTGGTGATCTCTTGAAGCCACTGGGCTTGAGTGTTTGGTCATGTGGACCTTGGTAGATTGGTGCTAGCTAAGATTAGCACTCGACATCTAGCTTAGTGTCGGTAATAGGATAAGCGACGTGTACGGTTTTCTCCGCCTGAAGGGAGGTTGTTGATATAGTGTTTGAAACTCTCGAGTGTGGTACTCGGGGAGTGGAGTAGGGCGAAGAAGAGCTTCGTAGCCGAACCACTATAAATCCTCTTTCTCGGTTTGATCTTTCCAACTCTACTCTTTACTTTTATTTTTTATTATTACGTAGCTTAGTTTGTAGTTCATATTGGTGTTGTTTGATTACACATAGAGTTCGAATCAAAGTTTCCAATAGCATACTTTTAAAACAAGATTTTTAAAAGAAGTTTTTAAACCGGTAAACTATTCAACCCCCCCTTCTAGTTTCCCACAATTGGTATCAGGAGCCACGTCAGTCAAGTTTTTAAAGTATATTGTATTTTAAAGCTTGAACCGATCAATGGATTTCGACAAATATCTAGAAGGGCAATCTATGCAAAGACCACCACTTTTCAAAACCGATTGTTTTATTTATTGGAAAACAAGATTCGAAACGTATGTGAAATCAAAAGAAATTGATCTTTGGCATGTTATTACCGAGGGTGACTTTCAACCTATTCAAAAGAATCCGGAAACTAAAAAGGATGAAATAGTTTCTTATGATAAACAAAGTGATGAACTAAAAAGGAAATTAGCCAAAAATAATGAGGCTAAAATGATGATTTATAATGCTTTGCCTAAAAAGGAGTTTGAAAGAATTTTCATGTGTAATACGGCAAAAGATATTTGGAAAACCTTGTTAGTCACTCACTAAGGTAATAACCAAGTCAAAGAGAACAAGATAGATCTTCTTGTTCAACAATATGAACAATTCTCCATTTCGGAGGATGAGTCAATAGATAATGCTTTTGCTAGATTTAATACTATTATCACTAGTCCTAAAACTCTTGATGAAGGTTATTCTAGTAAGAACTATGTTAGGAAGTTTCTTAGAGCTCTACATCCTAAATGGAGAGCAAAGGTCACCGCCATAGAAGAGTCAAAGGACTTGGTGGCATTGTCACTCGATGAACTTATAGGAAACTTGAAAGTTCACGAGATGATCATCAAGAAGGATTCCGACATTGTCAAAGGCAAAAGCGAGAGAGTTAGATCTCTAGCATTAAAAGCCAAGAAGGAGTCTAGTGATGAGGAATGTTCGAGTTCCGGTAGTGAAGATGAAGAGTACGCACTAGCCGTTAGGAACTTTAGAAAGTTCTTTAGGAGGAAAGGTAGATTTCCTAGACAATCTCGCGATGAGAAGAAGTCATCCCAAAGAAATAATGATGAAAGAAAAGGGACAAGTGATAGGAGATGCTTTAGATGCGGAGATCCTAATCACTTCATAGGAGAATGTCCTAAGCCACCAAAATCCAACAACCAAAGAGCCTTTGTAGGAGGTTCTTGGAGTGATAGCGGTGAAGAAGAAGAGAAGAAGCCTAACGATGAAACGTGCTTAATGGCTCAAGCTTCTAACGAGGTACACTCCGACTCTTCTTATTATAGTGATAATAATTCGTCAGTAGATGACAGTGAATTACATGACGAATACAACAAACTATGCGTAGTTAGTACTAAGATCTTAGGTAGAAACACAAAGCTAAAATTAAAATTAAAAGAACTAGAACTACAAGTCTTAGAACTAAATGATCAAGTCAAGAGACTTGAGAAAAACAAGGAAGTAGACTTAGGATGCGGGTCATGTATTAGTCTTCAAGTAGAAAATGAAAAACTTAAAGAAAATGCTTTAAGAATCATTAAGTTTGATGAAGGAACTAAAAAGCTTAATGATATACTTGAAAATATTAGATATAGTGAACATGACCGTTCGGGTTTAGGATTTGACCCAAATCAGGCTTCTACAAGTGGTACTAAACAAGTAAAATTTGTAATGCCTGAAAAGTCCATGTCTGAAGGTGACGGCACCATTAAAGATACAGACGGCACCACTAAATTTAGTGGTACCGTGGTACCGTGTGGTGCTGAGGACAAAACTGGGTCAATTCTGAAAAGTAACTTAAGTCCTAAACCAAGTCAAGTAGTTGTAAATAGAACTAGAGTGTCTACTCTAAGTAGAGAGGAAACCAAAGGCTTTAACAAACCATTGTCATCTCCCGAACATGGATTTGTAAAGCGTGACACTAGGTCAACTACTCCTCCACCTAGAAAGGTAAACTCTCCCAAACCTCGGTCTAGAACTCCTCTACCGAGAGGTAACTTTAGAAGACAAAATCATCCAAGCAACTTTCCCGTAACTTGGAATGATCGTCCACCACAAAGTTACTTACCATGGGAAATGTGTCCTCCATTCTCACATCCTAAACTAACGCAACAAATGCGTAGGATGTTTAACTCTAACAACTTTGGACCCATGAGATATTGGGGACCAGATGTTTGAACATTTGTTTTGCTAGGAAAACATGAGTGTAAATAAACTTGGGAGTCTAACAAAAGGAGTATGATGCGTTATCAAGCATATCCGGTGACGCAATAGTCAAGTCGTGTCTTTCATGCTTAACATTCAACAAAGGTATCATAGTCTTCTAGTTTTAAGAGCTAACACCTCAGGCACAGGTACGCTTTCTTAAAACACCCTTTGTTAGTAGTAATGTTTGGTATGAAATAGTGTAGTTAGAATCTAACATGGTAGGCACTATAACACAGAAACTCTATTCACATCTCATCATGCCAAATTCATCTTGTCCAGAAATGTTCGATGATCGCTTGAAGATCATGCGTGACAAGTTTGAATTAAGCATTGATGAGTGAATCAAGTTCCCTTCCCTGCACATATTTAATCTTGCCTAAATTAAGTATCCCTTTAAACTTATGTATACTATATGTATGAGATACATAGTTTAAGTAATAGTCTTTATTTTCAATAACGCCCATATCCGCAAATGCGAAACTCACAAGAGACGAAGAAGGTGAGTGCGCGGATATAACTAGGTTAGGGGCATAATAGGTAAAGTAGTTTACCTAACGGCAAGTAGGTCCATTATCATGAATAGTGTTGGCTTTGTGCCCACTTGTAAGAAGTATCCCAAAACTTCTTACATCAAAATGTTTAATGTATCATACCATACATTAAAGATACTATACACTTGAGATTACGATATCTTGAGGAGATTGATGTAGAAAATGTTTCTATACCAACTCTGATAATGTGAGAGTTAATGTGGGTTGAAACATAATGAGTAATGTTTGTACCTTCATAGGTTGATTAACAAACATCTTGGTTCCCCAAGAAACAAACTACTCTTATTGTCACCACGACCGAAACCGAGTACGCAAGCGCCGAAAAGGCATGACAACAAACACTATAGATGAGACAACTCCCTGTGAAGAGTAGCAGTCAAGATGCCATTAGACTTGTCCGGGAACCCTATAGTTTGCTCATGAACGAAGCTCGTCGAAGTACGTCATCTCCCCGCGGAAAGACATCTCCTCCGTCATGATAACGTCGAAAGAGAAATCTTTTCTTTGAAAAGTATTTCTTCTCACCTTAACCTTTACATTCTCGTCAAATGACCTCTTAATACTCCATTGGAATTATTAATGTCATCTCTCACGTCTCATCATATGACTTTTCAAGTCATTCCTCATATCCCGCTCATGACTATTTCAATATTTCTATGGAAATATTAAAGTCATCTCACACATCCATCTTATTCTCGACTCATGACTCTAGAATATTTCATTGGAAATTTCAAGTCATTCCCTAAGCCTCATCCCATGACTTCGTAATATTTCACTGGAAATATTAACGTCATTCCTCGCGTCTCGTCATATGACTTTTCAAGTCATTCCTCTCATCCCGCTCATGACTATTTGAATATTCCTTCGGAAATATTAAAGTCATCCGTCACGTCATACCTCATAACCTTTCATCCCTTCTATGACCTCTCGAAAGTTTCGCGAGAAACATTGAAGTCATTCTCTACAAATCGCTCATGACTTTTTAAGTCATATCTTTCACTTGTCACATGACTCATGAATATTTCACGGGAAATATCTAGTCATTCCTTGTGTCGCATACTCCGACTAATTAAATATTTCATGGGAAATATTATAGTCATCCTCCTAAACACAACTCATAACTTCTATTTATTTCACGGGAAATACTAGAAGTAAATCCTCATCCAATGACATCTTAGTCAATTTCCTCGGAAACACTAAGGTCATTTCCGGTCATCCCATTTAATCATCTTTCGTCAAAAAGTTTATTAGGTATAAACTTTTTCCTCGTGTCAAAAAGCCTTACTAAATAAGTAAGATTAATCAGCCAAAAGTCAAAACAGAAGAAAAACTGGACCATCAGACATACGGCTCCACTAAAGAGCCACGGCTCCACTAATGTTTATTGGAACCGTGGAGCCGTGCATCTGAAAAACGCGCCCAGTCACTCTTTTCTTCTGCACAAATTTTCCAAACACACAAAACCTCTTCCACTTGCTGTCAAAATCGAACCATAACACCATAATTCAACTAAACTCTTACAAATCAAGATTGAGGCATTGGAATCAACAAATCCTAATCACAACATCACTCATTGTAAGTAAATCACTCTTAATTTCATTTAATTTGAGTCTAGGGTTTGTTCTTGAGTATAAATCCGAATTGGGGGATTTTCAAAATTAGTTAAACCCTTGAGAAATTAAGACTAGGATTAGACAATGTAGTATTCACATGATTCCCTAAACCTAGGATTTCCAAAAACCCATTTATGTTGCAAAACCTAATCCGAAATTAATCACTAAATTCTGATTATGATTGATTATTTGTAATGGAATCATGTTTAGGATGATTAAAATTGGATTAGAAATGTTCTGCATTAAAGCTTTTCAATCTTAAAGCTTGTTGGCACCATGTTGAGGCATTTGCCAAACACCCCAATTCGATCATTTTTCTAAAAACTTCACAAGTCTAGGATCATGAAACCTTTTTCATACATTGTTGATGCAAATTAAAAACGTTTTTGCATGCATACATGATCTCTCAAATATGGCTCGAAGTACATAATTGATATGTATTGTTCGACATATTTGATTGAGCAAAAGTGAAGTTAGGAGCGTTTGGGTAATCTCTTTAGGATAATTTTAGAGTCGAGATTGCCGCACCTCCACCTTGTTTGCATTTAGGTACACACACTAGAAGTATAATCATTAAAATGAAACGAACTAACATATACAAATTTTTTTTTTGTAGACAAACAATGCCTCGGAATGATTATCAATTAACCCGAAAATACATCATTGAAACACTTGAAAACCCAAACATCACTGATGAACAAAAGGCTTATTTTTCCAAAGTGCTAACACGATACATACACGAAGGGCGTGTAGTCGATGCACTTTATGTCATGTCAGATAGAGTCAGTGCTTGTTTCCCTTCTATTCGGTTCGATTGTTTATACACAATAAACGATCAAATATGTCCCCTTTTCGTTCTCGAATTTTACAGTCGTGTTCCTACCTACACTGACTCTGACGGAAACGTCTTTCTTGACTTTTGGATTCAACACCAAAATATCACCTTGTCTGTCACTCAGTTTGGTGAAATTCTTGGTGTTCCCTCATATGGTCAGTGTGCATACACCAACGACCATTCTCTAGAGTCTCTTTACTACAATGTTGAGATAGAAGGTGCCTATAGTACCCAAATTCCCGACATTGAAGTAATCAAACAAATTATCCAAATTCCTCGAGTCGCCAACACGTACCAAAAACGTGATGGATCCGTTGTCTTTCTCGACCCATCCAAAATCTACCTCAGGGAACACCGTCCCGACCTTAGAAGTTGGGAACTTCTTCTATGTGAAAATGTGTTAAGCCTTGCGGGCAACCGTGATCACGTATCGGCAAGTCTTGCCCTTATGCTCTACTGTCTTAGTATCGAGGAACAATTCAACCTCGCATACTACATGGTCAAATGGATGGCTAACATTCATCGTCGGTCCGATGAGCTCATGTCATACGGCATGTTGCTTACTCGTTTATTCAGGTGGGTCATGGAACATTTCCCGCATCTTCTAAGTGTCGACTATGTCCTAGTGGTATGTGCTTTAACACATACCTTTTCTTGACCAAAACCGGACCAAAAAAGACCAAAAACTAACCAATTATGCCAAATATATTGTGTTTTTATGTTTTACATATGCAGGCACGGATATCGAAGAAAAAGGGACAAAATAAAGTCAAAACCGGGAAAAACGAGCACGAGATTTGGAAGAGTGTTCAAAGCCGTAGCCAGGAAGCTAAAAGTCAAAGTCAACCCTTGAAGAATCAAAGAATATCAAGATCAACCCTTGGATTAATTTTGAAAATTGGCAAAAGCAGTCCCTTAAAATTCCAGCATTTACAACAATGGTCCTTATTATTATTTCACAAATCTTAACACCAATTCACTAACCGGATTACACTTGTCAAACCCAATACCTAACCAATCCAACCCACTTTCCAAAATAACCCAAGCCCAACCATACTTAAACCCGCGACCCAAATCCAATAACCAATACCCGGTCCACCCATCTTTAACCCACGGTCAAAGGGTAATAAAATCCGGTCAAACAATGATAGAATAATATTACCCGCCCCCTTTTATCCTTTCCCAGAAAAACCAAGAACCCTAGCTCTTACCGTACGAATTTACTGAGATTAAGGGCAATTAAGTCCAATCATTGGATGCCAGAGTGTCAGAGAAGCACAGAAGACGCACAAATGGACACATGGCAGCTTTCTATTGGTCGAGACACCTCATGGAATTTGATCAAACGGCTGAGGTTGATTGAGTAGCATCCAAGATTGATCTAAGGGTGAAGATTGGCTGAGATAGCACACGGATTGCCAGCATGGACAACCCAGAAGCTTCTCCAGTAGGCTATAAATAGAAGAGTTCTCCTTATTAGCTAAGCTTGTCCAATTTTTCATGTCTTTAGAAAATTGTTACCATTTTAATTTCTTTGTCATTTTGATGCGCGTGATGTGTCGTTGCGGTTTAGCAGTTTTAATGCCTACTCAAGTTTTAAATTTATATTTAGCCGACTTATCAATAACACACACACTTAACGAGCAGTGTACCCGGTCAGTATGAATATAATGGTAAGTAGAGTGTCGATCACTAAGAGTGGAACGTATTATCTCGTTATTCTAATCAGTATTTTAATATCCTAACGCAAGGGGGTTTCAGCCTGAGAGACTGGCACGATTTGTTTGCAATTAAATAATAAAATAAACCAATAGGCACGAATCAGCAAGTAGCACACACGTACACAGATAGATACTTGAGACAATAAGAGGGCTGTCCTTATGATTAAGTAGATTGTCACTTGTTTTATTGATAGCCTTATATGAGGTGTATGTAGTTAACCCTTTCTCGTTGGTCCTAATCTTATCGGCGAGTAAACCCTTAATGATTACTTATGTCTAAAAGTTATTCCTAAGTGATCAATTTAGTAATAACCGTGGGAGCCACATTATGTCCCGCAGTCAAATGCCCGCAAGCCACTAATAAACACAGAGGTTATCAATGCACTAATAAGTAGTAACCAAAGACATCAACATATAAACTTTAATTGATGGGAAAGCAAGTATTAAAGGGAGTGCAATCTTTCGTTGTCACATTACACAAGCCACCAATCCTGATGAATTAAAGTTTGCTAACACAATAAAACAAAACTACTTAATGAATTAAACACATGCAGCACCTTCTTACAGCTCTTGTATCTTTGATTTGGGTGTGTCTTGTGCTGCCTCCTTGACTGAATTCGTCCTAGGTTTTTTCCTGTTCGGTCTTCGAAACTTATATATTTCTCCCGAAATTCGTCTGGTCTTGGGGTATTCATAGTTTCTGTCTGAGGGAAGATGCGGCGCATCTAAGGAGTAGATGCGGCGCATGTACTTAACTTCGCGTGGGGTCCAAGATTATAATATTCAGGAATATTCGTACACCGCCAGAAGATGCGGCGTAACTCCATGATTAGATGCGGCGCATGTCCTCTTGTATCTTGGATCGTATCTGGTGATATCTTGATAGAGATGCGGCGCATGTCATGAGTGAGATGCGGCGCATCTGGAGCAGATTAGTCTTGATCTTCTTCATTTCAGTAGACTCTTAACTTTATGCATGTTTTGCTCCATTATTAGTCCAAAATCGCTAAGTTTCACCAAATGCTTGTTTTTACCTGAGAATTACAAAAGTAAACGATTAAGTATCAATCCTCATACATAATATAGTAAAACAAGTCAAATAAATAGGATAAATGATAGTAATAAAATGTACTTATTTGAGTTCATCAAATATCCCCCCACTTGAACTTTACTTGTCCCCAAGTAAACCTTAGAATTTCTTTTATGAAAATGTATCCTAAAAGATGTTAGGATTTATTTTTATATTTAAGCATGTATTCGTTTATTTCATAATCACACAACTAAACACTTAACGAATTAGAAGTAAAATAAAATAAGTCGATAAAAGCAAATCTAATCGTTTAACTGTCCAGTCGTGACGAATATTCTATCATAAGCTTGGCAAGTATACACATCTCCACCACTAAAGCTAAGGAATAACAAGTCTAAAGCGGTAAAAAGGGTTTGTAGGCTTAAGGGTTAATTATTCTTTTTCACTATCGATCTCAAATTCCAGAAAAGGCGACAAAATCACAAATACATGATCGAATCCACGAACACGATACTTGCAATTGCTCAAATCCTTAACTCGAACAGGCTAAAGATAGGTCCAAACTTCACCAATAATAATATATCAAAAAGGGCGACAAAATCATAAATACATAGCCGAATCCACGACTACGATACTTAAGATTGCTCAAATCCCTAATCTCAATAAATCAAAGGTTTGGTTGGATAAAGAATAATATAGGGTATGGATAACATTTGGGATATAAATTGGTGTAAAATGAAAATAAACAAAACAAATAAATTAAAATCCTAAGTGTGGTTAATCACTATCCCAACCATCCCATGAATAAGACTCATATCATAGAATAACTCACGCTTTAACACTTGAAACACACGCTTTAGGTAGACACGAATTATACTCAACAAGATCTTAATCAAAGAATAAACCTTAATTGGCGTTCCCATAACTTCCAATTCCCATTCAATCCATAAATATAGTACAACAAATAGTGGTGATATCGACCACTTACATAACTTTACATAAGTTGGTTAAAACTAACTTCCAACTTTTCTTTCTTTCTTTTTCTTTTCTTATTTTTTTTTTTTTTTTTTTTTTTTTTTTTTTTAACTTGAAACATAAACATAGATGTGTAAAATTTCACCACATCACTACAACTTTCTTTCCGGATAATTTTTCTATACTTTTCATACTTTCAGAAATAACGGTAATAGTGAAAGTAGTAAACACACGAAAAATAAACTCAAAAATATATAATATCTACTTTCACTCCAATTGCATTGTGCAATTTCCCGACCTAACCATAGATAATGAATTACGCACGCGAACACAGGTAATGTAAGGAAACACACTTTGCCTATAGCAATTAACCAACCACGGATTCTAATCTACAGGGTAGGCTAAGGTGTAAGGGTGTAACGAAACATTTTAAACATAGGTGTAAAAAACGAAAGGAATGGCTTTGACGGTTTTTCTAGGGGTATCTTACTCTAAAAATGAGAGTAACAAAAGGGTTTATACGGGGGTTAACTAACCAGTGTAGTTAGTTAATAACACATAACATATAATAGGCTATTTTGGGTGTAATCCTAGAAATTTACCAATTTAGACAAGTCATTCCAATTATATAAAATAATACTCATTATGGTGGTCTCGAATAGTATACAAGCCAAGTTCTAAAGTTTACAAGTCACCGGCACACTCATAGATTTGTGAATTTTGGAAAATCACAATTTTTGAAAATAACGTCATGTGTGCAGCTATGCAACTTAGATCTTAAACAAAAACATGCTAAAAAAATTTTTAAGTTTGATATATTAAGCACATTTTAAGCATAATTTTTGAAAAAGTTTAGGACAAGTAAGTGTTAAGTGTTCTAATTCTCCAATCCCCCACTTAAGTTAAACAACGTCCTCGTTGTTTGTATAAAAGGTTAAAAACTGGAAAATAAAAGAATTAGAACAGAAAAACTCCCCTGAGATTTGCTCGGTATGATCCTCCATTAGTATAAGAGCAAAAATCATCTTTCTTGTGGATTAGAACGTTAAAGCTTCATACTTGATGTATCCACAGGAAATCCAGGAAACTATAATACCACCAATGCTTTAAAACACACCTAAGATAAGAAAGGTTCAACTTGCATAATACATTAGTAGTTAGGAAAAATAAAACTTAAAAATTAAAACTGAAAATCATCAGGCCAGTCGATGCGCCGTATCTTATGGAAGAAGATACGCCGTATCGAGCCTGGAATAAATACGGATCAGAATAAAGATGCGCCGCATCCTTAACCAGGGATGCGCCGCATTAAAAATAAACTGATAAAGAGTTTTAAAGTCGAAAATAAAAATGCAGAAAAATAAAATAAGATATGACCATTGCAGGAGATGCGTCGCATCTCAGAATTGAGATGCGCCGTATCTTCGTGCGGCCTGAAACAAAAATAAAAAAAAATAAAGGATAGGATGCGTCGCATCTGTTAACCAGATGCGGCGCATGTAGATACCAAACAGACTGTTAACAGTCTGTTGTAAAATGACTCGTTCCACGGTTTAATCTCTCACGTCCTCTCGTACTCTCATGCTGAACTTAATGCCAGTCTTCATCAGATATAACAAGAAATATAAACTGAAACATTAAATGTATACATGAGAATAGTGATCAGTACAATCCAAAAAAAAAATAATAATAATGTGTGGAACAATGTCTGTAAAATCAAGAGAGTAAGATCATGGGTGAGCAAGGTCGTCTGGATGGGTCCCGGAAGTGCTGGCTCCATCAGTCCTCTGACGGACTCTGCGCTCGTATGCACGTGTCACTCCTGCAACCTCAGTACCATCTGGACAAACGTGTGTAATACCCTGCTGCTCTAATAGTCTGCTCACACTCCTAACCACCCACTCAGAGTCCCTCCTCAGGGCTCTCAACTCTCCCTCGACTGCCTCAAGTCTCTGACCAATGGTGCGTGGGGGTACTGGTTCCTGTGGCACCTCCTCGTCGGCAGGAGCAGCAGCCGGAGGTCCCTGAGGTCCTCCCTGCTCCGCCTCTGGCCCTGCAGCTCTGGCGGGCCCTAATGCTGCCCAAAAGTGGCCTCCCGCAGCCACCTGGCAGATCCCGAGTCTAACCAAATAGTCCCTATCGATAACCGGGAGACGGGCCACAATAACCTCCAGCCCCGCTGGAATCTCTGCTCCAATAACTCCAAAATGGCGGGCCAGCCTCGAAACAAAATGCCCGCCAGTCATCTGGCTCCTCCGATCTCTCCCTGCAGCAGATCGGTGGAGGTAGTGCGCTAAAAAGTGGGGGATGTTCACCGACAACCCCTCATCCATACTCCTAAAGAGGAAGAGGTCCAGAGTAGTCACCTTTTCAGGTGACTGACCTCTCCCAGCAATAGTAAGTGCAATCAGCCTATGGCACAGCCTCCTCATCGGCTCCCTGATCAAAGTATATGAGGGGGTGGAAGTAGTAATATCACCCAATGAAGAAATCCGGTCCCAGTAATCACCGAATAATCCTCTGTCAGGGACAACCCGTAAACTCTCAGCCCAATACCTGGCAAACCCAGCAGATCCAAGCTCCTCCTCAGTGTGTAGCCCCATGGCCAAAATAAACTGCCTCATCGACATCTGCCTATGCACACCTCCTAGCCTGAATACCAGAGTGTCAGCTGTATCAATCTCCAAATCCGTCTCCCTGTAATGAATCGTGCTAAAGAACTCCAGCATGAGCTCCCTAATCAGAGGCTCGTCAATCCTAAATAGTCTCTCCCAAGCACTAGACCTAAACACCACCTCTTCATCATCTCCAACAACTACCATCTCCATACGATGCTGTAAACTCTCAGCTGCATGTCCACCACCAATCAACCCTACATCATCAAAACTCAAAACCTGGACTCTGAATATTTTCTTGAAGTAAATCGAGTCAAGCCTACGCAAGTAATCTTCCAGAGTGGCAGGAGTTAGTCCCATGTTCTCAAATTGTAGCCACTGATGCCTAAGTGTGACCTCTGGTAATGCCATCTGAAATAGATTTCCACAGTTAGTAAACAGTCTGCAAATAAGGTAGATACGGCGCATCTGATTTAATCAGTGCGGCGTATCTGTATAAAGTATAAGAGATGCGGTGCAAGACAACAGATACGGCGTATGGAGATGCGTCGTATCTAGATTAATCAATACGGCGTATCTAGAATTTTATCAATTTTGAAATAGGTCGTTACGCCGCATTAATCAACCTAGATGCGCCGCATCTAAAGGCATATCAGCATAAAATAAAGGGTCAGGCACGTTTTTCAAGAATCCGTATCCGTGACGTAAACTACCACTAAATATCACAGACCAAATTTACCCATTTGTTCCTATCTAAAACTTCTATCACACTTTCCCTCTAAAATTTAAAAACAAACACCCAAAACCCTATTTTTCGTTCGATTTAATTAGTGCCAAATTCGATGCCCAATTCTAAAATTAACTTAGGGGAAATAATCAATGCCAAGTTCTAATCATATCCCTATATCGTTTAAGCCCTAATCGAATTGGTCATATAAACCCTAATTTATAATTAAACGAAATTAAATCAAAATAGAATAAATTACCTTAATTGTATGATCGGGTGAATGATTATAGATCGGATTGGAGGGTGAGTTTAGGAAAATGCTCCGAATTAAAGTATAGTATTACTGTGTGAAAGTTCTTAACTGTGTGTGTTTATGCGGTAAGAAGTTTAGATCCGGCGCATTCAAATCGTATTTATAGGGCGAAACGATGCGCCGTATTGAAAAATTAGATGCGCCGTATCTGTTTAATCTCGTTGACTAGTCAATAAGTTCTAGCTGGTCAGAGATACGGCGCTTTGGATATTTAGATCCGCCGTATCTCTATGTTAGTAAACGAAATTTAAATGAAGAACATACCTTGGCTTCCGCAACACAGTTCCTTATACATCAAATTTGGGTTAAACGGCATACCATATAGATGAATTCAAAATAAGAGCAATAGGCATAAACGTATTATTAATAACTGTAATCTTAGTGTTTAGTGGATAAGGATTTATTCCGAGGTTAGGAACAAATATCGTTTTTAAGCGTGCAAAATTAAGATTACGATTTGAATCAGATGTATAGTGTGGATAATAAAACTGAGGTTATAGTGGAGAGGACTTCCCTTAGGGCTGGTTGAATAATAGAAGAGGTAACGTTTTGATCACTCCAGCAATCTCCTCTCGGTTTAGTTCAGAATGTAATCTCGCTTGGTGATGCTTGAGTCATCATTTATCCTGAAAAATAAACAACTTGCACACGAGAGTAGCGGACCGATCAAAGTAAATATCAAAAATCAACTATATTTATCAAATTATATTTGTCGTATTAACGAAAGTTAATGCGCCGTATTTTCGTTACGTTTAAAAATAAATATCGATTTTTGATTCAGAAAGATGCGCCGTATCGATAAAGATCGATGCGTCGTATCTGTTTAATAATTCGCAAACTGTTTTTAATTAAAATAATAGATACGCCGTATCTACGAAAGCAGATGCGTCGTATGGCGTTAACGTTTAGAAATTTTTTTTTTTTATCAAAAACAGATACGCCGTATCTGCAAAAGCAGATGCGTCGTATTACTTTATCGCTATTTGAAAAAAAAAATTCGTATTAAAAACAGATACGCCGTATCTTGGGGAAAAGATGCGTCGTATCGAATTAATTAAACGCGTTGTATTTTTAAAATTAAACGCAATACGCCGTATCTGAGAGATCAGATGCGCCGTATCATTTGATTTAGCACAGTACAACGATAGCAGAACAGAAAAATACGAAAAATAAAAACAAAAATAAAAACACACAAACAAAAATAAACACACAAAAATAAAAGCAAACAAATAACACACAATACAACAAATATGCAAAATAGTACAATGATGCAATTAATCTAATAAAAAGAAAAACCTAATTAAAATACTAATCAAATTAACAGATAATAACAATTCACTCCCCGGCAGCGGCGCCAAAAACTTGATGCGCGTGATGTGTCGTTGCGGTTTAGCAGTTTTAATGCCTACTCAAGTTTTAAATTTATATTTAGCCGACTTATCAATAACACACACACTTAACGAGCAGTGTACCCGGTCAGTATGAATATAATGGTAAGTAGAGTGTCGATCACTAAGAGTGGAACGTATTATCTCGTTATTCTAATCAGTATTTTAATATCCTAACGCAAGGGGGTTTCAGCCTGAGAGACTGGCACGATTTGTTTGCAATTAAATAATAAAATAAACCAATAGGCACGAATCAGTAAGTAGCACACACGTACACAGATAGATACTTGAGACAATAAGATGGCTGTCCTTATGATTAAGTAGATTGTCACTTGTTTTATTGATAGCCTTATATGAGGTGTATGTAGTTAACCCTTTCTCGTTGGTCCTAATCTTATCGGCGAGTAAACCCTTAATGATTACTTATGTCTAAAAGTTATTCCTAAGTGATCAATTTAGTAATAACCGTGGGAGCCACATTATGTCCCGCAGTCAAATGCCCGCAAGCCACTAATAAACACAGAGGTTATCAATGCACTAATAAGTAGTAACCAAAGACATCAACATATAAACTTTAATTGATGGGAAAGCAAGTATTAAAGGGAGTGCAATCTTTCGTTGTCACATTACACAAGCCACCAATCCTGATGAATTAAAGTTTGCTAACACAATAAAACAAAACTACTTAATGAATTAAACACATGCAGCACCTTCTTACAGCTCTTGTATCTTTGATTTGGGTGTGTCTTGTGCTGCCTCCTTGACTGAATTCGTCCTAGGTTTTTTCCTGTTCGGTCTTCGAAACTTATATATTTCTCCCGAAATTCGTCTGGTCTTGGGGTATTCATAGTTTCTGTCTGAGGGAAGATGCGGCGCATCTAAGGAGTAGATGCGGCGCATGTACTTAACTTCGCGTGGGGTCCAAGATTATAATATTCAGGAATATTCGTACACCGCCAGAAGATGCGGCGTAACTCCATGATTAGATGCGGCGCATGTCCTCTTGTATCTTGGATCGTATCTGGTGATATCTTGATAGAGATGCGGCGCATGTCATGAGTGAGATGCGGCGCATCTGGAGCAGATTAGTCTTGATCTTCTTCATTTCAGTAGACTCTTAACTTTATGCATGTTTTGCTCCATTATTAGTCCAAAATCGCTAAGTTTCACCAAATGCTTGTTTTTACCTGAGAATTACAAAAGTAAACGATTAAGTATCAATCCTCATACATAATATAGTAAAACAAGTCAAATAAATAGGATAAATGATAGTAATAAAATGTACTTATTTGAGTTCATCACATTTACTATTTTTCGTAGTGTAACTTTTAAATTCAAGTTGTAATTTCAATTTCAGTCTTGTAATCTTGGTTTGATTAATGAAAGTTTTATTTTAATCTTATTTTGATTCTGTTCCCTTTCAATTGTTAATCTCATTTTTAGCTTCTCTATATTTCAGTAGCTTATAATTAATCATTTTAGCTTATTGCAACTTTTAAACTCATCTTTTGTTCATTTTTCTAAAAATTCCAAAAATATTCAAAAAATCAGAAAAATATTGTAATCTTAGCTTCAATAAGCTAATTTCATTAGTTTACAAGCTTTCATAAGCTCAGTAGCTTATAGTAAGCTTTTGTTGTGTTCAATTCTGAATTTATCTCAAAAAATCCAAAAAGTCAACTGTGGCATCAAGGTGATGAACTTGGGAAATTTCTGGTAGATCAAGCAAGTCCTGGAAGTGCTTGGCCTATCTAAAGATAGGCTACATAGGATAATCCCTCTGTTCAGCTGAGGGATAAGTTTGTAAGTTCTATTCCATTTCTAGCTTAATTTTCTGCACAATTTAAGTTCAGTAGATTCAGTGATTATTGCTTGTTGATTTCTGTTTGTTAGTCATTTAGTAGCTTAGGTAATGATAGATTAGTTGGTTTCTAGCTTAATTCAGTAGATTATAGTGTTAATTTTGCTGGTAATATAGTTTAAGGACTGTTTGGTTTAGAGTTCTGTAGAGTAATATGAGAATGGTACTGTTTAGTTGCAAGTTTCTGAGGTTTGATTAAGCTAAAGTAAGGAGAAATAAGTTCATCTCAGTAGGTGTTTAAGGGATTATAGCTCACTATAGGGATTTGGCCTTCTAGTGGAATTTTGAAGCAAAATCTGCCCACAACAAGCTCAGCATAAGCTGAGCTTATTGGGACCCCAAATTTGACATTCATAGATCACTTTTAGTTGTTGAAGTAAGATTGCAAGAGCTAAGGTGTTGTGGTTTAGTTTTTCACTTGTTTGCGCCAAAATAGTTTAACTGCTGTCACAGAATCTATTAGTGCAGACCAGTTTTCTTAGCTGCTGATCTATCATTTTGTGGCTTATTTGATTAAGCTCAGGTTCTTATATTTGGTTTAAAAGCTAGTTAGTACAACAAGGATTAGGTGTAATATCTGGGATCAAGGTTTACAGCTTATTTGACAGATTAATCAAAGTCTGCAATACTACACTCACACTGCTTACCTGCTGCATCAGTAAATCAGTTCTTAAATAGCTCCTGTTCTAGGGTCTAATTAGAGTAGCAATTGGTGTTAACTTTTGGGCATAATTGGAAAATAAGTAGTTTGTCATATAAGCTTTCTACCTGTGCTTCTGGTTTTCCCAATTAAGCTCTGGTTAGCTTATAATTAAGCTGCAAATCTGCTTGTTTAGTCACTGCTACTACAATTGTTTTGCTACTGTGTTCCTGCTTTTTCTGCTTAATTCCTGTGCTATTTGAAAACCATTGATTGTTCTGAGCTTAAACAAGTCCTTTACACTAGTTCAGAGCTTTTGGGAATTTTTGGTTCACTTTTGCTTATTTTTGGCTTATTTCATAGTGCTTATTTCCACTGTTCTGCTTATTAGGGTTTAGTCAGTTCTTGAATTTATTTTTCATAGATCAGAAATTTAATTTTAGAATTACTCAAAAAATTTCAGATTTTTCCTAGTTGTTTTAATATTTTTAAATCATTTAAATTGTTTTATTTAGTTTTTAATTCATAAAAAATTCATAAAAAGTTAAAAAAATATTTTTCTTTTTCCAAAAATTTTCTTTTATCAGTTTTAATATAGGAAAATTATTTTTATATTTTTAGGTTTTAAATTATAGAAAATCACTTTTATTTACGTTTTAAAATTCGTCGCGTAACATTTTTTAAATTCAAATTTTTTTTTAAGATTACGTGCTTAGTTTAATTGTTCCCTTAGCATAATTAGTTGTTTTTAGTTCATATTTCATTATTCATAGTGTTAAATCACCAATCAATCACTCTTTCACTCACATTCACCACACATATTCGACACCGAAACGAAAACTCGAATTCATCCTTCGTTGGGACACGACCCGGGGAAAACGCATACGTTGAGTTTTCCTTTGGATATATATAAAAACGAAAAATCAAATAAATGGCGCCGCTTCCGGGGAAGGCTTGAAAAGAGTTTGAATTTCGTTCGTCGGATCGTGTTTTGAAGACCCTTCCTCGGAAGTTTCTCGTTTTTTTTTAAAAAAGAAAAAAAATACAAAAAGAAAATAAATAAAACACTTTTCCTAAAGTGTTTTCAAAAATACCAATAATATAACCTCACTTTTTCTGAAAAGTGTTGTAAACCATTCCGAATAAACAACAAAAGAGATCGTGAAATTAAACGTTACTCGGATTATTTCTTTGCTACAACCTATACACGGGGTTTAAGGATGCTCTTGACATTAAATTGCAGACCGAAAGAGGCGGGTTTTTAATCACCTTCGAGTGGACCTTTGCTTCTCCGCCACGCTGCGCGTAGTTTTGAAAGAAACGAGTACGGTTGATCAAACGATCACCAAAAAGATAATAATTCTAATTTTTCCTTAATAAAAAATTCCAAAAATATTTTATTTTCAAATTAGTTTTTCCTTTTTGATTTTGTGTTTGTTTTTGGTGTATGCACACCCGATCTTCTACTTCTCACCCTCTTCTTTCACCGCTCTCAAATCCCGAGAGAATTATCCGTCACAATCACCGAGTTACATTTCCAACCGAGGAAATGGACGACGATCAACACCCGCCGATGGGTGGTGAAAATCACATGCCAGCTCCCGATCTCCGAACGATGGAGGAGCTGTGCCAACCCACAATGCACGGACGTGGTGGCCCGATTGCCCCCGTCAATATCCAAGCCGCCGATTTTGGACTTAAACATCATATGATTCAACAAGTCCAAAATTCGTGCCAATTTCATTGCTTGCCGGGTGACGATGCCAACAAAAAATCTTGATAAATTTATCACCGTCACCCAAAGTATGAAACAAAATGGGGTCTCCGATGACGCCCTCCGTCTATATCTCTTTCCTTATTCCTTGACGCATCATGCCACCGCTTGGTTTGATCGTCTTCCCAAGAACTCCATTCGTAGTTTCGATGAAATGGTTACGAAGTTCTTGGCAAAATATTTCCCACCGTCGATGGTGACGAAATTAAGGAATGAGATTAGCAATTTCCGTCAGCTTCCCGATGAATCATTGTTTGAGGCATGGGAACGCTACAAGTTGTCGATTGATCGGTGTCCGAACCATAATATGTTATTGGTCACTATTATAGATACATTCTATAACGGTTTGACATTACGACACCGTGATACGATTAATGCTGCTGTCGGTGGTACGTTTATGAAACGTCGACCCGAAGAGTGCTATGATCTTATTGAAAACATGACCGCCCACCATAATTTTTGGGATTCCTCTGCCGAGAGGAATGAGTCAACAAGATCTAGCACTGATTCTTCTACCTCCGAGATAGCAGCTCTTTCTAAACAAATGAATGATATGTCAATGGCTATCTTGAGAATTCATCAGACTATGAATCAAAACAACAACAATCAAGTGAATGTTGTTAATCATAGTTGTGAGACATGTGGTGGTCCACATCAGTATTTCGAGTGCCCAGCCGCCGGTGGCTACACTCAAGAGAATGTTTACGCTGCTACGGGATCTTATAATCAGGGAGGTAACGGTTACCAACCCCATGGATACCGTAATTTGCTCAGCTACCGTTCTAACAACTTTCTCGGACCACCCAGTTTTACCCAAAATCAAAATCAACAAGTGCAAAACCGCAATGTTCAAAATAACCAGAATCAAAATCGGGGTAATCAAGGTTATCAAAACCAGGGAAATAATAACCGAGCCCCAAATCAAGGAAACTTTCAAAACCCGAACCAAGGCAATTATCAAAACCAAGGAAATTTTAATCAGGGAAATTTCCAAAATCAAAACCAAGGAAATTTTAATCAGGGAAATTTCCAAAATCAAAACCCAGGAAATTTTTATCAGGGAAATTTCCAAAATCAAAACCCAGGAAATTTTAATCAGGGAAATTTTCAAAACAACAACCAGGGTTTTAATCAAAATAACAACCGAGGGCCAAATCTTAACAATAATCAAAATCAAGGATTTGTGCAAACTCCATCGGCCTCGGATGAGTTATTGAAACAACTGATTCTTCAAAACCAAAAATCTCAAGAAGAAATGAATCGGTTGTTGAGTAGTCAAATATCTGAACTCAAGAAGGCTTTAAATGATCGACCCTCGGGCTCTGGAACTCTTCCAAGCAATACGATCGCCAACCCGAGGGGCGATGCTAAGGCGATCACTACAAGGAGTGGTGTTTCATATGAGGGACCCACGGCTCCGACTACCAATTCTTCTCTTCCTCCCAAGGTAGCCGACCGTGAGACCGAGGTGACCAAGGACACGGAACTTCCTACTAACAACGGAAGAACCGAAGACGTCCAACCTCCGGTTGTCCACCCATCTGAACCAGAAGTTGTGCTTGAGCCCGAAAAAGCTCCCGTTAAGACCACACTTCCTTACCCTTCAAGAATGAATGATCAAAAGCTCCGCGATAAAGCTTCGAGTCAAATGGAAAAATTCTTTCAAATATTCCAAGAATTACATTTTGATATAAGCTTCGCGGACGCTTTACTTCTGATGCCAAAATTCATTTCTACCCTCAAAAGTTTGTTGAGCAATAAGGAAAAATTATCGGAACTAGCAAAAACTCCAGTGAACGAAAACTGCTCAGCGGCAATTCTCAAAAAGCTTCCGGAAAAGCTTGGAGATCCCGGAAAATTTCTCATCCCATGTGAATTTCCGGGAATGGTTGAATGCCACGCCCTGGCCGATCTTGGTGCGAGCATCAACCTAATGCCGTTATCCATCTGGAAGAAACTTTCTTTGCCCGAACTTACCCCCACTTGCATGACCCTCGAGCTTGCGGACCGTTCCATCACCCTTCCTAAAGGGGTAGCCGAGGATGTCTTTGTCAAGGTCGGGAAATTCAATTTTCCAACAGATTTTGTGGTAGTTGATTTTGACGCCGACCCCCAGGTTCCTCTCATTCTCGGAAGATCATTCTTGAGGACCGGGCGTGCTTTGATCGATGTCTATGGTGAAGAAATTACTTTGCGGGTCAATAAGGAAAAAGTTACATTCAACATTAATCTGAACTCGAAACCTCAAACTGACAAAAGCAATGTCGCTACGGTTGATCAAAAGTCCGATCCTGTAATTGCTCCTAAAAGACTTGATCCAAACCTTTCAAGATTCACGGTCAAGAGTATGTCAGAAAAACGTGCTGAGCTCAAGGCCTTGAAAATTACTCCCGGATCGAGCAAATGGTTTGAGTGTTGTGCTGCAAATTCTAAGAGTGTTCTTGACGACAATGATGAAGATGAATCAGAGACTACAACGGAAGTGGTGGAAAGTGCTAGCTCTAAGAGCACACCACTTGTCCCACCTCCAGAACAAGTTTATCACATCGAGATTCTTGATTCCGACTCTTCCCATCCTTCTCCTACGATTGAAGAAAATGTTATCTCTAGGGAAGAGGTCGAGGTGTTCTTTGATAAAACTCCAATTTCACCGGAAATTGTTGAGACTGACAGTAATCCGGGGGAAGATGTCTCGTTATTAAAAATGAAATTTGATGAGCCGTTCCTTTCCCTTCCCCCGAAGGAAGTTTATGAAGAAGTTATTCTTGAAAAGAAGCCGTCAGATCCTTTGGAGCTCGAGCTCGAGGATGCTTGTCCCGAATATAAGAGTTTTACGTTTGACACGGCTAGTGGCAATCCCACTTCTGATCTCAATCTTTCTATCCCGGCTTTTGAAGCCTTCTTCTTTGATATTGATCATTCGGAGGAGACGAGTAGTGGCAGTACCACTTCTCATGCTCATATCTCTCCTCCCGAATATGATTCATTTCATTTTGAATTGAATGATCTTTATCACAAGGAGTTCTCCGATGAACTCTCTCTTTTGATATCTCCTCCGGAATACGATCGATTCTACTTTGATCTTGAGGAAGATATTAGTCTGGGGGGAGGCATACCTTCTCATGAAGATTTAATCCCGACCCTCCCGCCCAAGACTTATGACAAAACTTCTTTTGATGATGAAGAGATTTGCATGATAATCATCAAAATCTTTCTCCCTTTCATCACATATGCTATGACTTCTCCCATCCTTCACTCCGTCGGGAGTGAGGACACCATCTTTGACCCCGGTATTACCATTTATGGTTATTCTTTCTAAAATACCGTGGGTATCTCATCGGTGTGGAACTTTCGTAAGTTTCAATGTTTATCCAAACCTCTTGAACGAAAGTCCGATGGAGATTATCTTTTCCACATGCTCCCCCAAGGACAAATGAATTCGGGGTCGAGTCAAGCTCATGTGATTCGGTTACCAAAAACAAGCGCTTCGTGGGAGGCACCCCATGCTTATCATTCTATCTTCTTATCTCTTTTCTAATAAGACGTGAGGAGGGCTTCCTTTTCCATATCTTGTGTTTCGTGGTTGTTTGTGTATGTCCAGGATTTGCCCGAATAATGAAGACTCTCGTGCTCGTGGTTTGCTTCTCTCCACTCGAGTTTCATCATTCGTTGCTTATCCGATATCCTAAAATCTTATCGTTTTACGTTTATCTTTGGCATAATTAATAAACGGCCTTAGATTTATGTAGGAGAACCCTTACCTTTAAGACATTGAGGACAGTGTCTCGTTTTAGTCTGGGGGGGGGGGGTAATCTGTCGATTTGATTTTTGCCTTGCATTTTTTCCGTTTACTCATGCAACCCCGTTTTTCCTCCAAAACTGAAAAAAATCCAAAAAATGAGAAAATTTAAAAAAATTTTTGCAAAAATATAATAAATGTTGACATTTTTGTTGACTTTCCGTTGGTGAGAGTAGGAATAAAATTCTGACTTGACCGGGCGTGTTGAGCCCTAGCTTGTCCCCTTAACCATTTATAATCTATAAGCTCGTGCTAGTCTTTTACACAAGGAGCTATAAAACGCGAATTCTTTTCAAGAGTTTGCAAGTTCCCGTATCGACTTTATATATGCATGGCTTGATTATAAGGCTAAGCATTCGCGGATCTTATTATTTAAGATTTTAAATTTGCGAAGAACGAGAAATGATAGAGTTGTTTATAAGTTAGATTGCTAAACATGGAGTAGTTGGTTCTCTTTAGAGCTCATCAAAGTTACTTGTGGTTTTTTGTTCCCATAAGCTTGTTTCACCCAATAATAGTAATCTAAGAATAATTAAAGGTATTTTGGTTTTGGCGATAATTAGTTTTTATTTCTTCCTTAGAGAATTCTTGCTTATGAAAGTTGGGTACACATCAAGGTACTGTCAGTGTTACGGTGTAATAGACTATTCCATCTTGCCGGCTCACAACCGATGTTGGGATTGTTATAAAAACCGTAGGACTTGGGGTTTGGCAACACAAATAATTAATGAATATGATAAAGTATAATAATAATCCAAAGCCATAAAAAGTTTTCTACATCTTTCCGGTTCGCAGCCGATGTTGTAGACTTCTAATAAAGGCAGAGGAAAATTTCCAAGGTCATAATAGACTATCACATCTTGCCGGTTCGCAGCCGATGTTGTGATTGTTATAAAGGGCCAAGGATTATATACGTTAATGTGCTTAATAATGTTAAAACTGCCAAATTTCGACTCCGGGGGTATCCTAATAAAAGCTTCTGTCTCTGGACTCGTAGATGAGTTGTTTCGGTCGTATATAAAAGGGATATCCTCAAAATCGTGTTAAATCAGAGACCTTGATGTGGACCTCATTTTTGTATGCAACGGTTTTCGAGGGAAGGTTTGGAAACTATTTAGCGTCTAAACTAGGTATCTTTATCGGACTAAAAAATTAACGAAATGAGAATTTGAAGAAATTCATTTCTCACCAAAAATAAAATAAATAGAGGAAAAATAGGAATTAGGGAGCAAGAAGTCCACAATTAGCTTTTATGAGTAGTGTCGGCAATCTAACTTGTAAATAACAATGATTTCGTTTTTAAGCTTAGTTTGGGGACTCGTGAAAAATCAGGAACGACGAATTTTATCCGTATGGTCACTTCTTTATGAGTCGTGTTTCCTACTCGATGACCCTAAAAGTTATCATTAGATAATGATTGTCAACAAAACCGTCACCTAAATAATAAAGAAAAATACAAAAATAGAATAAAAGGAAAAATGGGGAGTTTTTAGAACTTAAGATTTCTTAATCTCTTTTGAAAATTTTGCTACTTCTCAAAGTTAGTAAAAAGAGATTGGAAATTTTCGGTTTCAAAAACGTGTTTTTATAACATTGCATAAGGACATTGCAATAGCTTAGTCTGGGGGAATTTGGTATGTGCTTTAACACATACCTTTTCTTGACCAAAACCGGACCCAAAAAGACCAAAAACTAACCAATTATGCCAAATATATTGTGTTTTTATGTTTTACATATGCAGGCACGGATATCGAAGAAAAAGGGACAAAATAAAGTCAAAACCGGGAAAAACGAGCACGAGATTTGGAAGAGTGTTCAAAGCCGTAGCCAGGAAGCTAAAAGTCAAAGTCAACCCTTGAAGAATCAAAGAATATCAAGATCAACCCTTGGATTAATTTTGAAAATTGGCAAAAGCAGTCCCTTAAAATTCCAGCATTTACAACAATGATCCTTATTATTATTTCACAAATCTTAACACCAATTCACTAACCGGATTACACTTGTCAAACCCAATACCTAACCAATCCAACCCACTTTCCAAAATAACCCAAGCCCAACCATACTTAAACCCGCGACCCAAATCCAATAACCAATACCCGGTCCACCCATCTTTAACCCACGGTCAAAGGGTAATAAAATCCGGTCAAACAATGCTAGAATAATATTACCCGCCCCCTTTTATCCTTTCCCAGAAAAACCAAGAACCCTAGCTCTTACCGTACGAATTTACTGAGATTAAGGGCAATTAAGTCCAATCATTGGATGCCAGAGTGTCAGAGAAGCACAGAAGACGCACAAATGGACACATGGCAACTTTCTATTGGTCGAGACACCTTATGGAATTTGATCAAACGGCTGAGGTTGATTGAGTAGCATCCAAGATTGATCTAAGGGTGAAGATTGGCTGAGATAGCACACGGATTGCCAGCATGGACAACCCAGAAGCTTCTCCAGTAGGCTATAAATAGAAGAGTTCTCCTCATTAGCTAAGCTTGTCCAATTTTTCATGTCTTTAGAAAATTGTTACTATTTTAATTTCTTTGTCATTTACTGTTTTTCGTAGTGTAACTTTTAAATTCAAGTTGTAATTTCAATTTCAGTCTTGTAATCTTGGTTTGATTAATGAAAGTTTTATTTTAATCTTATTTTGATTCTGTTCCCTTTCAATTGTTAATCTCATTTTTAGCTTCTCTATATTTCAGTAGCTTATAATTAATCATTTTAGCTTATTGCAACTTTTAAACTCATCTTTTGTTCATTTTTCTAAAAATTCCATAAATATTCAAAAAATAAGAAAAATATTGTAATCTTAGCTTCAATAAGCTAATTTCATTAGTTTACAAGCTTTCATAAGCTCAGTAGCTTATAGTAAGCTTTTGTTGTGTTCAATTCTGAATTTATCTCAAAAAATCCAAAAAGTCAACAAAAAGTCAACTGTGGCATCAAGGTGATGAACTTGGGAAATTTCTGGTAGATCAAGCAAGTCCTGGAAGTGCTTGGCCTATCTAAAGATAGGCTACATAGGATAATCCCTCTGTTCAGCTGAGGGATAAGTTTGTAAGTTCTATTCCATTTCTAGCTTAATTTTCTGCACAATTTAAGTTCAGTAGATTCAGTGATTATTGCCTGTTGATTTTTGTTTGTTAGTCATTTAGTAGTTTCGGTAATGATAGATTAGTTGGTTTCTAGCTTAATTCAGTAGATTATAGTGTTAATTTTGCTAGTAATATAGTTTAAGGAGTGTTTGGTTTAGAGTTCTGTAGAGTAATATGAGAATGGTACTGTTTAGTTGCAAGTTTCTGAGGTTTGATTAAGCTAAAGTAAGGAGAAATAAGTTCATCTCAGTAGGTGTTTAAGGGATTATAGCTCACTATAGGGATTTGGCCTTCTAAGTGGAATTTTGAAGCAAAATCTGCCCACAACAAGCTCAGCATAAGCTGAGCTCATTGGGACCCCAAATTTGACATTCATAGATCACTTTTAGTTGTTGAAGTAAGATTACAAGAGCTAAGGTGTTGTGGTTTAGTTTTTCACTTATTTGCACCAAAATAGTTTAACTGCTGTCACAGAATCTATTAGTGCAGACCAGTTTTCTTAGCTGCTGATCTATCATTTTGTGGCTTATTTGATTAAGCTCAGGTTCTTATATTTGGTTTAAAAGCTAGTTAGTACAACAAGGATTAGGTGTAATATCTGGGATCAAGGTTTACAGCTTATTTGACAGATTAATCAAAGTCTGCAATACTGCACTCACACTGCTTACCTGCTGCATCAGTAAATCAGTTCTTAAATAGCTCCTGTTCTAAGGTCTAATTAGAATAGCAATTGGTGTTAACTTTTGGGCATAATTGGAAAATAAGTAGTTTGTCATATAAGCTTTCTACCTGTGCTTCTGGTTTTCCCAATTAAGCTCTGGTTAGCTTATAATTAAGCTACAAATCTACTTGTTTAGTCACTGCTACTACAATTGTTTTGCTACTGTGTTCCTGCTTTTTCTGCTTAATTCCTGTGCTATTTGAAAACCATTGATTGTTCTGAGCTTAAACAAGTCCTTTACACTAGTTCAGAGCTTTTGGGAATTTTTGGTTCACTTTTGCTTATTTTTGGCTTATTTCATAGTGCTTATTTCCACTGTTCTGCTTATTAGGGTTTAGTCAGTTCTTGAATTTATTTTTCATAGATCAGAAATTTAATTTTAGAATTACTCAAAAAATTTCAGATTTTTTCCTAGTTGTTTTAATATTTTTAAATCATTTAAATTGTTTTATTTAGTTTTTAATTCATAAAAAATTCATAAAAAGTTAAAAAAATATTTTTCTTTTTCCAAAAATTTTCTTTTATCAGTTTTAATATAGGAAAATTATTTTTATATTTTTAGATTTTAAATTTTAGAAAATCACTTTTATTTACGTTTTAAAATTCATCGCGTAACATTTTTTAAATTCAATTTTTTTTTAAGATTACGTTCTTAGTTTAATTGTTCCCTTAGCATAATTAGTTGTTTTTAGTTCATATTTCATTATTCGTAGTGTTAAATCACCAATCAATCACTCTTTCACTCACATTCACCACACATATTCGACACCGAAACGAAAACTCGAATTCATCCTTCGTTGGGACACGACCCGGGGAAAACGCATACGTTGAGTTTTCCTTTGGAAATATATAAAAACGAAAAATCACCTAGTCAATCCGGTTATGCACCCACTTGGTGGACTACAACGTCGCACAAAGCAACGTAAGGACAAAGGGTCCAAACGTGGTCATAAATCCACTTCCGATATTCTCCATTCATCCTCCTCCTTCAGTCACGAATCATCATCTGAACCCATGGATGAGGACGATGATGAGGTGAACGAAGAAGGAACTTCTAGCTCTCAAATCCCTTCTCCCGACACCTACTTTCGTAACCTTGATACCTCATCATTTCGACGTACAACCGACCTCGAAAATGGGATGGTAAATCTATCCCACATGATGAGAAGGTAAACCACAATGTACAATAGACAAGTGGAGATGCATGAGCAAACTATCGGGGGATTCAAGTCCATCGGCAAGGCGATCAAAGGGCTTGGGAACAAAATTAAGAAGTTCGGGAAAAGAAAGGATTAGATGGAAATAACTTAAGTAGTATTATTAATATAAGTATTATGCTTAAAATACTACTAATAGTTTGTGGCATTGTTGCCTAATACATTAACTTGCTTGATGTGTTTCCTTTTAACATGATTAATTCTCTTGTTAATTAATCCTCATGTTAGTTTATCTTTCCTAAATCATGCATGTTAGTTTATTTTATTACATGCACTAGATGTTAAAAATGCTTGAATTCATGCATGCTTAATAGTTGCCTAAATACATAGATGATCACATGATCATGTTAGTTGCTAGTTGAAACTAGCTTTAGGAATTCTATGTGTTTAGTAATTTGAGGCTTTGAGATTTGCAGCCAATGGATTCCCCAGAAATTTCCCCATTTAGGCTGCCTAAAACCTGCAGACCTGGAAAGAAGGTCAAAAGAGCCCACAGCTCCATTAAATAGGCCACGGCTCCACTAAATTTAGTGGTGCCGTAGCACCTTTACTGGTGCCGTGCCTCTGGAAGACGAAAACTGCTATTCTCTTCCACTTTTTGACTATCTTTTCCAGAAAATCTGCAACCAAAACCTGACTCCCATGCACCCAAATCCCCAAATCCAACATTTCTAACTTGCATGCTTATGTTTTGGCTATTTAAGCTAACATTATGCATTGCCATTCTTACACCCATCCTTACACCTTCACATTCACCATACCATCATCATGGGATCAAGAGTATTCAAGAAACCTAGATTCAACATCAAACCAACCAACTAAACCTCTCTAGTTGATCAATGGATCAAGAATGTCAACACACCCCAATCATCAACTAAACCTATCACCAATGACATTCCCCTCATTGATCTCACCTTGGATGATGAAGATGAAACCCATACACCCATAACCTCTACTAAATCATCATCTTCTTTCACTACACCCCAAGCTCCATCCAAGGCAACCTCTATTCAACCTACATCCTCATCCTCCACAACAAGAATCAACACACACTCATCTCCACCTAGTCCCATTCACCCTTTAACCTTAACACTCAACTCATCACCATCAACTTCCCTTGAATTGGGAACTCACTCAACACCCTCATCACTTTCAACATCACCACAACCTCTAACTCTCACCCTCACCCTTTCACTAAACACTCCCTTTGAATTTGGGAGCAACATATCATCACCTTCACTATCACCATCACCTCAACCCTTAATGGGTTATCCAATCATGTATCCCCTTCACTCACACACCTTGAGTTGCCCTTGTTGCAACTACAACCTTGAACTCATCATGAACCTTAGAGATGAGCTTAGCTTTAGGTTTTCATACCTAGAACACCTCCTCACACCACCCATAGGACCCATCATCCTTCCACCACCTCCACCACACAATAGCCCAAACTAAACATGGTTATGTTTAGTCCCTCCAATAAATGATTAGGAACCTTTTGAAGTTGGAAGCAAATCTAGAAGCCTCATGTTACTTTAGATGTTTATGTGTCTTCTTGTTAGTTTAATTTGCTTCCCTATTGTAGTCATACTTATGTATGACATTTATTTCATATTTATGTAATGGGATTTTCATTTTGGCTACTTAGCCATAATCCTTTTATTGTGGTTGGATATTTGTCTAATGTGCTACTTGTTAGATATTGTTTATTTGCCGTCTAACCTTGTTTTGTAGCACGATCCATTGCTCGATTCCTTTGTGTTCTCCAAATGAGGGGGAGTACACATCAAGGGGGAGCCTTAACCACCTTTTTGATGAGACAAAAAGGGGGAGAAATGGGAGTAAACTCATTAAAAACTTGTTAAAACTAATTTTAACCTAAAATGAGTTTATATTTTGTCATCATCAAAAAGGGGGAGATTGCTGATGCAAATAATATTCTAAAAACGTTATTTATATCTTTCGATTACTTCACGTTTTGAGGATGACAAAATGTGAACTCACGTTACATTAAAATTAACGTTAACAAGCTTTTAATCGGAAGATCCCGTTTCTACGCAAATCACTCTTGAACAAAGTTACAACTTGAACTAGTGATCAAAGAAGTGAATTCATGTTTTGAAAATTCACATTTTAAATGGGACGAAACATTTTTTCAAAAATACACATGACAAATTATTTTTGAAATATTAAGAAATGTTTTAATGGAAAAATAAGTTTGAAAATCACAACAGCTATTTCCCCCCCCCCCAAAATCAGCTCCAACCTTCCCCAAATAAGTTTTCACCAGAAAAGACAAAATTTGGAGCGTCCTAGTCTACCACGGCTCCACGGTACCGTTAAATTTAACGGAGCCGTGGGTCATTTAATGGAGCCGTCCTTACCATTTTGAATTGTAACGTTCAGATTTTCTTTGCCTATAAATACCCACCTCTTTCACAGTTTTAGGCACCCTTCACACACAGAAAAATCCCTAAGTCAAATCCTCTCACACATTTCACTTCTTAGGGTCAATTAGATTAGTTTTTCTTTGTTTCAAGAGTGATCCAATCATCCTTCAAGTGATCCTCTTCATACCTCTTCACTAGCAAGAGAAGAACACAAGTATCCAAGTTGATACAAGGTGTTGTCATCCCTCTTCATTAGCAAGAGAAGAACTCAAGTAATCAAGAAGATACTAGAGTTATAGTTGATAGGCTTTTGTAACACTTGTTACAACCTTGTTGTGTCTTAGCATACATCAAGTTTATTTTCTTTTTGTGAGTGAGAGTGAAGATCAAGTGTGATCTATAGAGATAGTGAACATCTCTTGAAGCCATTGGGCTTGTGTGATTGATCAAGAAGATCAAGGGTCATTAGGTTAGTGTTAGTTGAGAAGAGTGAAGTGAGTGTTGATCATTGTGATCGTGTTGAGATCTTGGTGATCTCTTGAAGCCACTGGGCTTGAGTGTTTGGTCACGTGGACCTTGGTAGATTGGTGCTAGCTAAGATTAGCACTCAACATCTAGCTTAGTGTCGGTAATAGGATAAGCGACGTGTACGGTTTTCTCCGCCTGAAGGGAGGTTGTTGATATAGTGTTTGAAACTCTCGAGTGTGGTACTCGGGGAGTGGAGTAGGGCAAAGAAGAGCTTCGTAGCCGAACCACTATAAATCCTCTGTCTCGATTTGATCTTTCCAACTCTACTCTTTACTTTTATTTGTTATTATTACGTAGCTTAGTTTGTAGTTCATATTGGTGTTGTTTGATTACACATAGAGTTCGAATCAAAGTTTCCAATAGCATACTTTTAAAACAAGATTTTTAAAAGAAGTTTTTAAACCGGTAAACTATTCAACCCCCCTTCTAGTTTCCCGCACTTTGTTCTTTGATGAAACACTGGATTTCTAACTATGCAAATTGTACTTTGGTTGTCAATAAAGATTTTTGTGTTCATGAAGTTGAACCCATAGTCTAGCATTTGATTTTGTATCCAAAGTACCTGTCCACAACAATCAGCAGCAGCAACATACTCTGCTTCAGTAGAAGAGGTAGCCACAATGGTTTGCTTCTTGCATTGCCAAGAAATCAACCTTCTTCCTAGGAACTGACAACCTCCAGTAGTGGACCTTCTATCAAAGTTAGCACCAGCATAATCACTATCACTATAGGCCTCCAACACAAAAGGAGAATCTCTAGGATACCAAAGACCCAACTTAGGTTGGCCTTTGAGGTACTTGAAGATTTTCTTGACAGCATTGAGGTTGGAAGTCAATGGTTTAACTTGATGCCTTGAACAAGCACTAACTGCAAAAGTTATATCTGGCCTCGAAGCTGTCAAATACATAAGAGATCCTATCATAGACCTGTATAGGTGAACATTGATAGCCTCATCGGGTTCATTTTGGTTCTTAGGCCTTGGAACTTCATATGGTGTTGTTGCAGTCCTCACATTCTCCAAATCAAACTTCTTAAGTATATCTTGAACATACTTATCTTGGCTGATAAAGATCCCTTCAGGCTTTTGCTTTACTTGTAAGCCCAAGAAGAATGTAAGCTCTCCCATAGCACTCATCTCAAATTCACGCTTCATTAATTCCTCAAATTCCCTGCACCAAGCTTTCTTAGTGGAACCAAAAATGATGTCATCCACATAGACTTGAACAAGAATAATATCTCTGGAATTCTTCTTGATAAAGAGTGTTTTATCAATAGCACCTCTTCTATAGCCATGCTTCAATAGAAAATTTGACAATCTTGCATACCAGGCCCTTGGTGCTTGATGAAGTCCATAGAGAGCTTTCACCACCTTGTATACCATCTTAGGATTCTGAGGGTCCTCAAATCCCTTAGGTTGAGTCACATATACTTCCTCATCTATCTTGCCATAGAGAAAAGCACTCTTCACATCCATTTGATAGACCACAAATCCCATATAAGAGGCAAAGGCCAAGAATAGCCTTATTGCCTCAACACTTGCCACTGGAGCAAACACTTCATCATAGTCAACACCCTCTTCTTGTCTGAAACCTTGAGCAACCAATCTAGCTTTATTTCTAACCACAATGCCTCTAGCATCCCTCTTGTTCTTCAGAATCCATTTAGTCCCAATTGCAATCTTTCCATCAGGTAAAGGCACAAGAACCCATACCTTTTGATTCTGAAACTGTTGCATTTCTTCTTGCATAGCCTCCACCCAACTTGGGTCCTCTAGAGCTTGTGCTACACTAGTTGGTTCAACTTGAGATAGGAAACAAGCAAACAGACAATGCTGATAATCTGTGTGATTGTTCCTTTGTTGACTAGTGATATAGGTGACAAAAGCACATTCACCAAACTTGGTCTTTTTCACTTTACTCCTAGTTTGTACATTGGAAGTGAGATCTCCAAGAATCTGGGATTGAGGATGAACAGTGTTTATCCTCTTAGTGACAATGGGGTTGACTTCCACAGTGGATGGTAGATTGGTGAGAGTTGGACCAAAGTCATTATCATATGAAGAGGAGGTGAAAATGCCTGTGGTTGGTTGATGATGAATATCTTCCATCTTAGAGCTTGAAGAGTGTGAGTTATCAAGATCAGAAGGCCTTGGATATCTTGTGATGGGTTCATCAAAGCTTAATGAGTGACCAGTAGGAATGGACAAAGGAGCAGCAGGATTGGTATGACCAACAGAAAGTGGAACCCTACCAGCAGAATCCATATTCCTTTGGGCTTCATTAGCTGCTTGCTTCAAGAGTTCCTCAGTGTCTTTTGTAAACTCAAAACCAAAATTTTCAGCTGCTTCCTTGGCATCATATGCCTGCCTTTGAAGTCTAGCAAGATCCTCTGCATAACTAGAATCACTTTCATCCATACCAGAAGCATCTTTGACATGAGAACCTGAAAAGTTGTTAGAAGGAAAAGAAGGAACAACAATGGTTTGTTCATCACTCTCTGAGTCTGAATCTTCATCTGAGGTACCTGCATTGTTAGTTTGAGGATCTTGTGTACCTGCAGATTGATTAGATTTGAACCTAGTATAACCTAAATGATCAGTGAGATAGTCAAGGTCAAAATACCATTCATGACCTGCACCCTGTACATTAGGTTTATCCTCAAGATATCTCAGATTAAGTGTCTCTTCTATCCTTTTGGCAGATAAATTATAAACTCTATAGGCCTTACTATGAGCAGAGTACCCAACTATAAACCCCTCATCAGCTTTCCCTTCAAATTTACCCAATTGATCACTGGTGTTTAAAATAGTCACATGACATCCAAAAGGTTTAAAATAACTAATGTTAGGAACCTTCCCAGACAAAAGTTCATAAGGTGTTTTGTTGTGAGGTCTAGTGATTAATACCCTGTTCAAAACATAACAAGCAGTGCTAACTGCTTCAGTCCAAAACATGGTAGGTAACTTAGAATCAGCCAGCATAGATCTAGCTGCTTCTATAAGGGTTCTATTCTTTCTTTCAGCAACTCCATTTTGTTGTGGAGTTCTGGCATTACTATAGTCCCTTTTAATCCCCTTTGACCCACAGAGTTCTATTAGTTTAGTATTTTTAAACTTTGTTCCATTGTCACACCTTATAGCTTTAACCTTTTTATTTAGCTGGTTTTCTATGAAGGCAATAAAGTCCTTAAGAATATAATAGGTTTCATCCTTAGTACCTAAAAAGAAAACCCAACAAAACCTGCTATAGTCATCTGTAACCACCAAGCAATAGTACTTGTGATCAATGCTTCTGATGGAGGTAGGACCAAACAGATCCATATGAAGTAGTTGGAGAGGTTCTGAAATGGTGCTCACAGCTGTAATGGCCTTGTAAGAAGCTTTGTGTTGCTTTCCTTTGTTGCATGCAACACAATTGTGCTCATTTGTGAAGAGTTTGGAAGGGAGCCCTTGGACCAATCCATGCTTTGCCAGCTTGTTGATGGTTTTGAAGTTAACATGTGTCATCCTCCTATGCCATTTTGTGGATTCATCCAAGGATGCTTTTGCCACCAAGCAAGCTAGATCACCTTCAGGCTGGACATCATTCAAATTGAAAGTGTAGAGGTTGTGTCTTCTTGGAACTTTGAGTACAACCTGACTTTCATCAGGTAACTTGAAGTCTTTAGAAAGCACAAGACAGTCACTCTCAGTGAATAGAACATTGTTCTTCCTGTCACAGATTTGTGAAACAGAGAACAAATTGAAATTTTGTAGTTCTTTCACATAATAGACATTCTCAAAATCCAGCTTGGCAGTCCTAATGGTTCCTTTCCTAGTTATCTTGCCATCTCCTCCTCCAAAAGTTACAGTGCCACCTCTAATTGGCACAAAATCAGTCAACCTTTCTTTGTTCCCTGTCATACTCCTGGAACAACCACTATCTACAATACCTAAATCTTTATTTCTATGAGGATCATCCTACGTCAAAAGAAATACAACAACATTAGTATACATGGGAGACCCAAGCCATGACTGACTTGGGCCTGCCTTGTGGATCAGTGAATATTAAACCATGTAGATTGATGAGATCCACTATTGTTCTTGGATCCCTGTCTTTCATATGGTCTATTTCTCCAAGAACAACTGCTGAGGACTTAACAGCAGTATCCCATCTTTCACCCCCCATATTCAGTGAGTCACAAGAAACAGGCCTATAGTTATACTGAAAGTAAGAGCTTGTAGGTCTGTTGAATGGTCTTGCAGCATTCCTTTTCCAACCAGCAAGAAAAGGTTTACCAATAGAAACTGATGCTAGCAGAACTGGTTACCAGCTGAACCGGCTTACAGCAAACTGGCTTGCCAGCAGCAACTGGTTATCGTAGAAACTAGTCTGCCAGATCTCACATGTGCTGCTTTAGGAACAAATGGAGGAATACTAGCAACATTATTCCACATAGGTCTAAAGGTTTGTTGGTCATTACACATACTCAACATTTTCTCATAATAATCACAATCCTTTATAAGATGGAATTTACTACCACACACAAAAAATGACTTTTTCTTAACAAACTTGTTCTTAACACAACTTTATTTATTACACAAAAACTTATCAGAAACAGAACTAGAAACAAAATTGTTTTTAACAGAATGAAATAAAAAGTCTTCAAAGAAGCTGTCTTTGAATCATCAGCTACTCTTGAGGAGAAGTCTGCAGACTTTGGTGTGGTTGACTTATCACTTGAATCACATGAGGCAAAGTCATTGGTCTTGGATTCTGAGGACTTGTCACTGAAAGAACAAGAGACAAAGTCATTAGAGTCACTGTCATATGTCTGGCAAGTCAATTGACTTTTTGCCATAGGTCATATGTGATTCATCAAAGTCTGTTTGGGGAGAGGTAGGCTTAAATGTTCCTGTTATTGGTGGAGAAACAGCATTCATTCATCCTTCTTTAGCATATTTAACAGGAGTTTGATAATTCAGGGGCTCAGGGTCAAAAAACTATACTCATCAGGGTCATACACATCATTTGGTCCTTTATAGTCTCCATACCCCAGCCCTCTCTTAGTCCTTATGGACTGAGAACTATTATTTAACTTGGCAAGGTGTTTAGATGCCTCTTGCCACTTATTACGCCCAACCACTTCTTTATCTAACCTAGCCTGCAATTCTTGTTTTTCTAAACTTATTTTAGCATTTTCTCTTTCAGTGTGTTTTAACAAGTTTGCAGTGTTTTTCAAATCTCTTTCTAACACCCTAATCTTCTCTTCATATGCCAACTGATTATTTTGGTACCAAGCCTTTTGTTTTTCTAATATTTTAAGGGTACTTTTATAGGCTTGAACCTGAATATAGTGTTCTTTATATTGGGACTCTACATCATCAAATTCCTTTTTAAGTTCAGCATAAGTATTATGACAACCAAAAGGACAATTTTATACCTGAGATGAGATACCCATCAAAGCAAATTCCTCAGCCACTTCTGCCTCATCTCCAGTCTCATATCCAGCCAGCATACCATAAACCTGAGCAGCACCTCTTTCTTCAGCAGCAACATCATGATCTCCCCAATCCAGCAAAGTGTCAACAGATACCAAAGCTTTAGGTTCTTCTGATTTAGTTTCAGTAAGCCTGAAAGTAGAGTATCTGGACTTGTCATCTCCCTTCTTATCTGTGCACTCTCTGGCAAAGTGACCCAGTTGAGTGCACTTGTAGCATCTTACCTTACTCTTATCAAACCTTGTTGCACCACCCTTGCTGAATTGGATCTTCCTTCCAGCTTTCTTCTCAAACCTATTCACCTTCAGTGAAAGCATGGCCATTTGCCATTTAATATCCAATTCTTCCAGGTCCAGCTTATCAATCTGGTCAAAGTCTTCATAAGTCAACTATTGCCGTGGCTCACTTTCAGCTACAAAAGAGTAAAGAACTTCTTCCATTACATTCCCAGAATGTGATCTTAGTGTAGCAGGGGAATAGGAGGTAGATGATGATGGGCTTGGGTGATCAGCATATGTTAGCTTATTGTTACCACTGGTAGTACTAACAAGCGCTGAATGTGTTGGAGCAGAAGAGTTGTAACTTGAGCCACCTTTGATATCAATCTCAAGTGTTTTAAGCTTGTTGCACAAGTCATCAAAGCTTAAGTAATCAAGACCACCCTTTGCCTTTAGAGTGATTGATACCTGTGACCAAGAAGGAGGCAATGCTCTCAAGAATTTGACATTGCAATCTTCATTGTCAGGTCTTGCCCGCAACTGATTTAGTTGGCTCAAAATCTTCTGAAACCAGTCATAACCTTTTTGCAATCCTTCTGCTTCAGAGATCTTGAATTCTTGGAACTCCTGCTTCAGCATGGACTTCCTCATCTTCCTAGATTCATCATTACCTCCAAATCTGGCTTTAACAGCTAACCAGATGTCCCTTGCATCATCTAGGTGATGAAAATCATCCATGTGGTCTTCTGGGAGAGACTGAAGCAACAATGTTCTTGCTTTTGTCTCCCTTTGAACAGCAAGATGTTCTTCTGCAGATACAGGGGAAAGAATAATGATGTTCCCTTTTGGATCTCTTCCAGTTTTCTTCTTACTGTTTCCATTCAGGATGATGTTCCAGAGGTTATGATCACTATTTGAAATCCAATACTCCATCTTCATGGTCCATATCTCATACTCATCCTTCTTGAGGTAAGGAAATTTTGCATTGCTGTTTGAGACAGTGGTTGTGAGAATTTGTTGTTGGACATTCTGTGTTTCAGGTTTTTCATTGTTGACAAAAGAATCATCTGTTCCGGATGAAGTCATTATATGAGGGTTTAAAGAGATTTGTTAGAAAAGGTTTCTTCTTTGACAGAGACTCTCTTGTGGCTCTGATACAACTTGTAGGTCCGGACCTTAGATAGATCTTTGAGCTTAATTAACAAAGAATAGAATGCTTATGTAATCACAAACAAACTATATGAAATACTCTAACAACCTTATGTTTACGCGGAATATAAACACAAGATTACAAAGAAGAATAACAATGAAACTCTTGATCCTCTATGGATCTATATTACTATTAAGATGTCTGTCTAAGACTTACAGTGTTCATGGCCATGGGTTTCTTTTATAGTACAAGAAACCATAATTCGGCATTCATTACAAAACGTGTAGAGGATATACGTCGTATCTTCTATAAAGATAACTACGTATCCTTTCCTAACTTATAGCTAACAAACTTCCTATATATCATGACCAGAATTAACTACTAAAGTCAACAAGACTTAACTGACTAATACTGTCTGCCAGACTTAGCATTTATACTGGGCAGACTTAACTATGACACAATTATAACTACCAGACTTAACTATGATGCAATTATAACTACCAGACTTAACCACGTAATACTGGCAGACTTAAGTCTGTTCTTCTCATTTAAGTCTTCTCTTGATAATTCCCAACACCGTGGATGACAATGACGTGCAATCATGCTTTTTCGACTGCCAAGATACAATCTTATCTCCCAGAAATTGAACTCCCCCTGATGTACTTTTTCTTGTGTCTAAGCACCCTGCATGGTCAGTGTCTGAAAATGCAACAAGTTCAAATCCAAAATCCTTTGGATACCAGATCCCCAAATTAATGGTTCCCTTTATGTATCTAAGGATTCTTTTAACGGCTGACAAATGCCGCTCAGTTGGTCTTGACTGATATCGGGAGCATAGATACGTGGCAAATACAACATCCGGTCTGCTAGCTGTGAGATACATGATCGACCCAATCATGCTACGATATTTTGTAGGATCAATGGGTGTCCCATGTAGATCAGCATCTAGCTTCGGGGATGAGGAAGACATAGGGGTGTTATAGGTGTCACAGCTGGTCATACCATGCTTTTTCAGGATTTCTTGTGCATACTTGGACTGACTTAGAAATATACCACGGGGCGATTGGTGAACTTGGAGTCCTAAGAAGAACTTTAGTTCACCCATCATGGACATCTCAAAGTTCATTTTCATTAGTTTTGCAAAAGCGTTTGAATATTTTTTATGGGTAGAACCAAAAATAATATCATCCACATATATTTGTACAATGAGAATGTCCTCCCCGTGTGTCTATATAAATAAAGTCGGGTCAACAGAACCTTTTGTAAAATGATTGGCTAGTAAGAATGCTGATAATTTGTCGTACCAGGCCCTCGAGGCTTGTTTAAGGCCGTAGAGGGCTTTCTTAAGCCGATATACGTGATTCGGATGTTCTGGGTCCACGAAGCCTTCTGGTTGTGTAACGTACACCTCTTCCCGGAGTTTTCCATTGAGAAATGCCGTCTTCACATCCATTTGGTAGACAGTGATGTTCTTGTGAGCCGCGTATGCCAGAAACATTCGAACAGCCTCAAGCCTTGCAACTGGAGCAAAAGATTCCTCGAAGTCGATTCCTTCTTCTTGACTGAATCCTTTAGCAACCAACCGGGACTTGTTACGAATGACAGTACCATCTGCATCTAACTTGTTCTTCCAGATCCACTTTAGTCCGACGACATAAACCCCATCTGGTCTCTCTACCAATTCCCATACTTCCAACCTTTTGAACTGATCCAATTCTTCTTGCATAGATTCAATCCAGTTGTCGTAGGTAAGGGTTTCTTTAATGTTTTTGGGTTCAGATTGACAAACGGTGAGTGCATAAATGCAGGTTTCATCGTCTGAGTGGAGTCGTTGTCGTGTCATAACTGGGTTTTCTGGGTTGCCAATGACATTTACTAAGGGGTGTTCCTTTGTCCATTTGTGAGTGGATGGGTAATGTTGATAATTATGGTGCAGATTTGACGGTTCCAAATTGTGTGTATAAGATTCTGCAACATCAGGAATGGTTGGTGCAGGAGCAAATGGATTAAAGAAGGCGTTTCCGTCATAATCTGCTGGTGTGGGAGTTTGAGAAGAATTTAGAGGGGGATCCTCAGCTGCATTTGCATAAGTAGAAGGTGTTTGATTAACTGATGATGATGTGTCTGGTTGTGGTGCATCTTCAGCAACTGCTGTGGTGGTGGTTGTTACGAAAATGTCCGATTCATGATTATCGACGAGTGGTTGTGCAGCGGAACTTGTAGTTGAATTAGAAGGACAACTAACCATAGAATCATCAAAGAGTGGGGCAAACAGATCTTCTAGGTCTTTGCGGTTTAGAGAGAAGGGTGCAGCTGAAGGATCAGGAAAGTTAAGACGGTTGACAGCGGGTTCTAAGCTGTTTTGCTCTAAAGCCATTTCTGTGAGCTCATCGAAATTAGCGTGGATTGTCTCCTGAATTTCTCTGGTGCGACGGTTCCAAATTCTGAATCCCTTTGAGTTTTCACAATACCCGACAAAAATTCCTATATCCGCTTTGGCTTTGAGTTTTCCAAGTTCATCACGATCATTCTTTGGATAACAAAGAGCTCCAAAGACATGAAAGTAATTTATATTCGGTTTTCTGTGGTGAACAATCTCATAAGGTGTTTGTGTGTGCCTCTTGGTGATCATACATCTGTTTTGGGTGTAGCAGGCAGTTGAAATGGCTTCAGCCCAAAGATAATCCGGTAATTGAGCATTGATCAACATTGTCCTTGCGGCTTCCACTAAAGTCTGGTTTCGTCTTTCGACCACTCTGTTCGGTTCAGGGCTGCGAGCAATGGATGTTTGATGTTCAATACCCACTTTCTCATAAAATTCCCTAAGGGTTTGATTCTTAAATTCTGTTCCATTGTCTGTTCAAATTTTACGGACGGTGTTACGGAGCTGAACTTGAATCTTTGTGAGAAAGGTGATAATCATCTGAGGAGCTTGATCCTTACTGCGTAGAAAGTAAACCCAAGTCCATCTTGAGAAGTCATCCACGATTACCAAAATATACCGCTTCCCATTGATGGTTTGAACACGCATATGGCCACAAAGATCCATATGGAGAAGTTGAAGTACATGATTTGTACTGTGCTCAGCTTTTGGAGGAAAGTGAGCACGGTGACTTTTCCCTTATTCACAAGCAGGACATAGATGATCTTTGGCGTATCTGAATTTTGGAAGACCATCGACCAACTTTTTACGAGCGAGCTCGGTCATAGTTTTGAAGTTCAGATGAGACATACGCTTGTGCCATAGCCATGCTTTAACAGGATGTGCCTTGGATAGTAAACATATTGGAGAAGAAGCTGTCATGCCTTCAAAGGAAATGGAATAAAGACTGGTGCCACGTTTTCCTTTCATCAGATCATTTCCTTGAAGATCACGAATAAAACAAGTTTTCTCCCTAAATGCCACTTCTAAGTCACCATCACAAAACTGTCCGACTGAGAAAAGATTATGACCAAGGCCTTCAACGTAATATACCCTACTAATTTCAATGTTCCCGTTGACGTAATCACCATAACCCATGATAGCAGCGAAATGATCATTCCCGAATCTGATCGTTCCAATGAACTTTGCGACAAAGTTTACGAGAAGCTTCAAGTTGCCGGTCATATGTCGGGAACACCCGCTATCAACAATCCATAGAACAATTTGAATCACCTGCATCACAAGGAGTTGACACAGATGGAAAATTGGTAACGGTGGATCCCGTTGGGTTAGTAACACATGATTTAAGCATTTTTGGTACCCATTGAAAGCTATGTGTGTTTTGTAACCAACGCTGCCACGTCCAACTAGACTGTGCTTTCTTCCTAGTGAATTCGCTTAGTGATCGGTTTGTCCTAGATGCAACTATGGTGTTGTCAACATTTGTTTCAGAAACTACTGCTGGCGGTTTCCCTAAAATGGACTTAGCAGCGATCATGGGCCTTAAGGAAATGCCATTAGTACGTTTCTTTTTCCTAGATAAAAGCGTTTTGGTGACACATTTAGTATGATTACCAGATAACATACTAGCACGACAATACACACAATAAGCATCAATAACATTAGCATTCATAACATTTAAATATTCAGCATTCATTACATCATTTTTAGAATTACACTTAGACAAGTTTGATTCTACGTTTGACATAACATGCGTCTTATTCAAACTACTAGCATGAACTTTTACTTCTTCAGTCTTAGATAATCCACTCTTAGATTGCCAGACTCTATTCTTCTTTTGACTCTTGGTTGTCTTTGATCTGCTAACCTTAGATGAGTTGCCTAATCCTGTGGAAGTGGAAGTATTTGCATTAGTGGTTTGGGATGATGCTTGCTTAGTTGCCTTGTCAACTTTGTACATTCCTGGTGCAATCACATTTGTTTGTGCATATTTCCCTTTTTCCAAAACTTTGAGTTTCTCGTTCAAATCAACAATGATGTGTTTGAGGTCTTGATTTTTTTAATCCAAAATTCTGTTTAAGCGGACCGTGTCATTTCTGTTTTGACAAAGTTCATCTATTTCTTTTTCATATTGAAACAGTTTATGTCGTAAGACATCATTTTTATTAGCATTCTGATTTACAGAAGTATGACTGTTTTGAAATGACACCATTCCAAAACGCTTGTAGATTTTGTAACTTTAACTCAAATTCAGCACTTTGAGACTGACACCATTCCAATCTTTTGTTAAGTTTGAAAATTTCTTGTGCACATTTGGTTTCCACATCACCATTGATTTGTCTAAGATGCTCATTCTCTTTTAACAAATTAGCAATCTCGATTTGTAACATCGCAACATTAACAGCATGATCATCAACAAGCAGTTCATTGCATGACAGATATATAGAATTCATAATCACAGAAATCACATCAGCACATAAAACATTTTCCAGGAGTCGATCGACCTCTTTTTCCAAAGTTTTCTTTTGATACTTTTGTTTTGCAATTTTGTCATCTTTGGCTTTGAAAATGCTCATCATTGATGTTACTTCTGTTTGAAGTTCCTGCTCCCACTGTGTAGCACATAGACGCAGGTGTTTGACATGTGGCAAAAATTGCTTTTGAAAAATGTCTCTCTTTTCTTTCTCAATTGGAGAGAGAAAAGTAGAGATTTTAATTTCCGAATTATGTTCAATTACATTTTCCAAAAGTTTAATGTCGTTCATAAATGTCTTAAAATATCGAAGAATGCGACATTGTTTAGGCATTTGTGGTTCAACACTTGTTTTTGACAATAGGCCATTGACTTGTGCGACAGTGGTTACAGAAGCATCTACAGAAGAAACACTTATTTCAGTGAAAGATAATGGCTGTTCTGATTTATCTTTTTGAGGAACAAAAGATTCATTGATATGAGGTCTTAGTGAATAATCATATCGTTTGTTATACAAAACATTGCTCATTTTAGATCGACTCTCGTCATCATGTTCCAATTCTTCATCATTATGATACACAACAACACGTTGAAAAGTTTCATCAAACAAGTATTCTGCACTGTACAACTTAGGATTTTCACTAAGTGCTTTTTGTGAGAAACGTGGTTGATCATTTCCAATTGCAAATCCATATCCTTTAGGATTAGGTTTCACAGTTAGTTTTTGAATGGTTGTTACAGAATCACCCGTTTTATAGACAACGTTTTGAAACTCTTTGAGCTTGGATTCCAACTCCACAATCTCCTCAAGATATGAGTTAACACGTTTCCTTGTGGTTTGCTTTTCTTCAAGAAGATCATTCTGACATGTTGAAAACTCTGTTTGAGTTTTTAACAGCTCAGAATTTAAGAGGTCAATTTGTTTTTTGAATTCAAATTGCTCTTGATCTTTTTGAGAAAGCAAATCATTTTTAGAAACAGTTAGCTCATGAACTTGATGCTCTAAATCCTTTACCTGAACGTATGTCTGTTGGAAAGCAACCTCAAAGCTTTTCTCACGTTTTTCTTGATTTTTATAATTTGAAAGTTGCATTTTGTAACACTCAATGTCCTTCGTTAACAGTGCAATTTTTGTTTTTAGGTTCTGATTAATATCATTGCAATTATCAATTTGTGACTTTTAAGCATTCAATTGTGATTGGGTGGTCATCAATAGGGTCATAAGCTCTGGATCTTGATCATGCACAAAATCATTTTGTTCAATGTTATCATGATTGTCATCATAACAATGAGCATCAAATGAAACATCTGTGTCAATTTGATCATCATCAAATGTGACAACGGCGTTTATTTGATTATCATCTTTAGATGAGAATGATGAAACATATTGATCAAGATTTTCTTGTGTAGATGAAGATGCAGAAGGTGAAGCAATTTCATGAATAAGATATTTTGTTTCAAGTACCTGAGATAAGCCATCGGTATCATAAACCGGGCCTGTCTCACTCATGTTCATCTTCTGCATGTTAGCCATCAGCCTGACTGCAACATTAGCCTCCAGATCCTCCATTTCATCATTGGAGTATGCATTTGCCATAAAACTCTGCTCCTTCTCTGTTGAATGTCCACCAGCTTCGTCTTTCAATGCCATGAGAAGAGCTCTTTATGATATGCACTACCCATTGTCCTCGGCTTAGAGCATGCATTAGCCATGTGACCAGTACCACCACAATTATAGCAAGTAATTGACGTGTTTACAATTCCTCTATTTCCAGTTCCAGCAGCTCGATTCCTCCTTTGTTCATTACCCATGTTGTTTCGACTACCCCCAGCAATATTAGTCCTTTGTCCTCCAGAATTAAACCTTTGACCACTCGAATTTCCCATGTAGTTCCCTGACCTAAACCTCCCAGAAGACCTATTCTGTATCTCAACCCTTCCATCATTTATCACTGCTTGGTTCCTTGTGTTTGATGAAGATCTTAAACGATTGTTGGACTTGTTCGAGAATTTGCTAAAGGCACGAGCAATCAACGCAAATCCCTCGTTTAAAGAGTTAAAGGCATCATCTTCATCGTCTTCCATGTTGTAATACAAACCATAATCAGTGTTGTTGTATGAGGTGAGTTGATTATCAGAATGTTGTGAAGGTGCTTCGTATGGGACAAGTTGGTTTGAAGGTTGTGGTGCAAAACTCGAATGTGGTGATGGTTGAACAAAATCCTGAGTAGGTGGTGCAAAATGAGACTGAGCCATTAATGCAAGTGGATTTGAAGTAGGTGCTGATGATAATCCTCCACGTGCAGCTCTGTCCTTGTCAACTTCAGATTGGTGTTGTTTTAGATAATCATACAACAACCCATAAGAAACGTCATTGATCTTTTTGGCTTGTCGAACAAATGTGACGTACTTTTGCCAATCTGGCCCAAGACATCCCAAAAACTTAGAATTCACAGCAATCTTTGGCAATGTGATGTTGTGGCGGTCCAAATCATTTATGATGTTGGTGAAACGATGATAGTATGACTCTAAAGATTCCTCAGGTTCGATCATGAAGTGTGTGTATTCCATATACAATTTAGATTCCAAATCCTCTTGATTTAGTTCTGTGCCTTCCATAAGCAAATGCACATGCTCCCACATATCCTTGGCTGTCTTTTGAGCATCAATACTCCTGAAGATAGGATTGGGAATCCCTTGAAGTATGTAAGCCATGGCTAGCTCATTAGCCTCTTGCTGAAGAACTTGATCCGCTGTTAGTTGAGCTAGAGGAATGGGGGTTGTAGTTGCTTCTCGAGGTGGAACAACACTTAGATCACCTGGAACGGTTATAGTAGGGACTGGATAAGGTCCTTCAATGATAATCTTTTTGAGATATTTTCCATGAGGTTTCCTTAGCTCGATGAATCGAAGAAAACGACTGGACCAATGAACATAATTCCCTGGTGTTAACATTGGTGGAGTGTCCAAAGAACCTGCTTCATATCTTGACTGTTGACTGCTTATAGCCTTGCACATTTTGTTAAACCAATGTGGTTCTTTGGAAGAAGGTTGATAAGCTTGCATTGGTTGAGAGGGAACTTTTTGTTGTGGAAGAAATTGATGTTGTTGCATTAGCATGTGATGGTGTTGGTACTGTGGATGATATTGTGGTTGTTGATTCTATTGTTGAAATGGTTGTTGTTGACGATATTGTTGTGGTTGTATTTGATAATAGAAATAAGGATTGTATGGTGGTTGAGACATCGTGAAGTAACTTGTGGATTTCAGGATCTTTAAAGGATAATAACGGTTGTTGTTGTAGATTAGGTTTTTAGAACAGTGAATTACTTGAAGAAATTCTGAGGATTTTACTCAAGAAACTCGGAGATTTCAATAGTTGAAACTCGGAGGATTTTACACTAGAAACTCAAGAAATCTCACAAAATCCAGAAACTCGATTAACCCAAGAAGCTCGATTACGCAAGAAACTCGATCAACTCAAGAAGTTCGATTAGTCCAAGAAACTTGATGAGAAACTCGATGATTCTTAGAAACTCGATTAGCCCAGTCCAGAAACTCGATTAGTCCAGTCCAGAAACTCGATTATGTCAAGAAACTCGATTATCTGAGAAACTCGATTAACCTTATCAAACTCGATTGCTTAATCTAACTCGATTAAGTGTTCAAACTTGATAGCAGAAACTTGATGAACCAGAAACTCGATCAAGTATAAACTAGACTATGTCAGAAACTAGATCACCCTTTGAAACTCGACTAATTCACCTAACTCGATGAATTTGTAACCACTGTGAAAATCCCGCTTTAAAAGATAAGCTAGCACTCAGAATATTTACCCTTTTCTACGTGTAAAATTTATTTATTTATTTATTTAATTGTATCTCCTATCTTATGTGACGTAACTCACATCCCTGATAAACGTGCTCCCACACAGACCAACCTAATGAATCTAATAAACATATTTATATGAGAATATTACAAAATACCATTTACCATTTTACGATAAATCCTTAATAAAACATTCATTATCTGAATAGAGTTTCTAGGAAACCCTAAAATTTACCACAACACCAAATATGAATAACTAAACCTCATAACATAAAAATACAATATATCTGAGTAAATGTACAAGTTCCTAAAGCACCAGAAACCCTAATTCTATTTTATTCCCGGTAAAACCCTAATTACTCATAAGTGTTATTTTATGTATTCATTTCACAAACCTTAATTTATTTCTAGAATATTTTTACAAAATATTAAGTTACAAGTTATTTAAGCTAGAGTACAAGTCCTTTATGCATAAAATCATTTATTTACAAAATCTTTATAAAAATCCCATTTATATTTATTTCCAAGCATAAAGTACAAACCAATCATGCATAATTTTTATAAATTATATTTTCTAAACTCCTTAAATATTTTTACAAGTCTTTTAACACAAGGTACAAGTGCCTAATGCACAAGAACCATAAATCCTATATATTTATTTTTAAACATGATAAAAATTAACAAATAATTTTTATAACTTAACTAATTACTAAAACCATATTTTTCTTAAATTCTAAATATTAGTACAACACCATTAAAGCATGTTTTACAACCTTCTTAAGCTCATCATATTTTTCCTTTCATTTCTTAATTATTTCGGTTCATATAAATATATATAAAACCATAAATATTTTTCTAAATAATAAAACATTTGAACTAAATTAGTTCCCTCCCCTAGACCTTAAATACAACCCACTAAAGCCCAAAGTACCACTCTCCATTGCACCAATCGATCTCTAGTTCCTTCCTTGTTAGAATTCGACCAAACTAGAAACCATCCCTATCATCCTTAAATGTTCCTTAACCCTAAGAGCACCCACATGGCAGCCTTCTTAAATCTACACACCTTCTTGTCTCTAAAAACCTTACATTAGGTCAAGAAGTGTGAATAAGATACATGGTAAGGGAAAGACCACATCACCTCTTTTCCCCCTCCTATCCAAGTGGCCTCATTCTTCATTTTCTGTCAGCCCACACCTCAGTACATGTCTCCTTATCACAACTCTAGAAAAACCCTAACTCCCACTCTATAAATAGCAGCCTATGTATCATCCTCTTCATCACACCATCATTCGACAACCACTAAAACCATTCCATTCCATTTCCTTCTGAACACAACCTCACAATTATCTCAACACCAGCCATAGAAAGTCCAGAAGAGAAGACACTACTACAAAAAAGGGCATAGAGCCCGGTTGAAAATGGTCATAAAGCCCGGTTTTACGTAGGGGCACAAAGGGGGGGGACTCTATTTGAGATGCATATAGAGCCCGGTTTGAAAAACGGGCTCTATTCCCTGTTATAGAGCCCGGTTTTCTATTAAAGAACATGGCTCTATGTGAAGAAAAAAAATTAAAAAAAAAAATCCATCCAGCCATGAAATCAAATTCCTTTAAATAAGAACACTGTATTGATTCACATAAAAGACATTGACTAATATAGTAATATTACAACTGAATTTCTATTGATACATTGGGATTAACTAGACGAGTACCCGCGCCTAGCGGCAGCGGTTACCCGCGCCTAGCGGCAGACAATTAACGATATGCGAGTATAGTTGATTTCATATAGGTCGATTTTTATCTCAAATGGGCCAAATTGAAACTTTAATTTAAAGGGGAACAAGTCGAATGGGTTGAAACTTGAAAGTTGTCGAAAGTCTATCCGACCTGCTCATTTTGCCACATCTATGAAACACGAAGAAGCAAACCTGAAAACCAAACATAGATTGTAGCCAATCCAAAATGTCTTCATCTTCTTTCTTTATGTGGTCTTTTGGCCATGGCAGACCTCTAGTGTTGCGGAGAGCAGACACAAAAGCTTGTATCTAGAAATTGACAGTTAAGAAGTTAGCGTACCATGAAAAATGATGAACTTTTATACAATGGTTTCTTTCACATACCTCTGGATATATCATAATTGCTTGATTTTTACTGTCAGGATCAAGTGGAAGTATATTATAAGGAGCATACATTTCAGTCTTCGCCTCAACACCTTTGTGTGCTTCCAAAATCTATGCAAATAACCCACAAAAAGTATCATATACACATATAAGTAAGAATAAAATTTAATTCAGAAACGAAGAGAAAAATCCAACACTTACCTCTTCGGCCACGTCAACAGATTCTGTGAGATTAACAGCCTTTAAAACTTCAAACAGAACAGCAGCAGTTTGATACGCTTTTGTAAGACGTGTACTGATATAAGAAGCAAATTTATGCAATCAGAAAAAGAAAAATAAATGCAAATAATAGACAAAAACAGGGGTGGGAATTTTTACTTATAAATGGGTGGTTGATTCAGCTTAGGTTTACTATCTCACGGATCAAAAGTGTATATTTAATGCATAAAACCCTCTAATATTTTTTACGATTTTTTTAATATTTATTGAAATTTTAGAATTTTAGTGATCATATTTGACACACTTTTTTATGATAAATATTATATAATAAATAAAAAAAAAAAAAAAAAAAAAAAAAAAAAAAAAAAAAACACGTTTTATAAGAATATCGACAAAAAGTGTCTGCGGTCAATCAAGGACGATCCAACCTATACCAAAAAGTTACTTATTTTGACCCGCCCATTTTGCCACCAAACAAAAACCCATAGAGGAAAGATGATTACCCGTCGGCTTTATCAGCATTTTGCAAGGCTTGAATGTACTTCCCATAATAATGTCGATAAAAGCTCTGCATTTCACGAGCATCACTCTTTGTTCGTCCTGCTAATGTTGTTGTGTCTTCCTACAATGTTGAAGTTCATAATCATATTAAAAGATGTCTAACATGAAACTATATAGGATAAGAGATCTAAACATATTTTGACACTCTTCGAGTGCACAATTAAATAACTTTTGAAAGAATCCATGAAATGTTATCGTAAAATTACTTGTACAAAATAAAAGTATGAGGGCTGATAATTGATGAGTGACAGAACATAGTAGAACACATACCTTTCTAGACATTGAAGTAGCGCAGTTTTGAACTGACGAACACCACGACCACTTGAAGTTGGATCTAGTCTGTGAGCTTTCTCAAAGGCATAAAACCGACCTGATTATGCATACAACAAGATTTCTGCATGCTTAGTATATGCCTACAAAATAACTACACATGTGTAATTTGTGTCTTATCTATTTGTTTATACTCCACTGTATAAGAATAAAACAGCTAAAAAGAAACACAGAATGAACATGTCCCAAATTATAGCATGGAAAGATGGTCAAAATAAATTCTCCTTATTTGTGTTTACTGTTTAGCATGAAATACTGCACATACAAATGCACCTAACTTATGTTGTTACTGTGTCACATTTTTTGTGTTAATTGTAGAACTGAGCTAAAATGTTGCTCGTCTTCAGCATTGTCGGATCCTCTCCCAGACTTCAACTTACAAGAAGAAACCGCTGAAACTATTGCAATTTTAACTATCAAACAAAGAGTCCCCCTTTCTTATAAAACGTAAAACTATCTTGTTAAGCAGGGTTATGCGTAAAAGGCCTTAAGTTCCATCCAGAATATCCATTCCTCAACGTCTTCCATAACATTGACTAAGATATAATCAACAACATCCATGGAAGGCTAAACATCTTGGTATTGCTACTGGGATTGAGGTTTGCCCATGTCAGTATTTTTACATGCTTTTTCAATGTGTATGAAACACAGATATCCATTTAGTTTTAATTTATAATCCTTTAACTTCTATTCATTGTTCTGCTTGACCTTAGCAACACGAAGAATAGGGGCAATCTCAACAAGAGTCGAAGGCACCACTTGACTATCCATCCTCGCCTCTCCACCCAAATTAAAAAAAAACTTAAAAAGATTGAATCTTTATAAGAAAAAAACATACCCTTTAACCTAATTTTCACAAATTCAAAATAAAAAACCAAACTTTATCACAATGCATCAAATAAACATAATCAAAACAAAAAACCCACAAAACCAATAACCTTTATATCAAAAACCAATTATAAATCTCCTACTTCTCTATCTTGAAGCTCAGCCAACTCTACAAGAACCTATATGACCACAAGTTACAATAGAACCAACATACTAAGACAACAAGCAAGAATCAAAGAAATAGAGCATAACAGAAGGACACTAGGTACAAATTTCCATGGATCACCTTGGCAACTGGATGCTCAACGTCTAACATCTTGAGAATTGTAGTACCATCATTTGTAGATAGTACCTATTCATTATCAAACTACAAACCAAACAAAAATAAAACTCTCACTTATACCCATTTAAAGTCTTAAGCTTGTCAATTTTAGTTCAAGATGCAAGATGTAGACACAAGGGTATTAGAACTAAAATTGAAAATTAAAACCTTAACTTTAAAAAAAAATGCAAACTTGAACCAAATAACATTAATTTCACAAATAATTGCTAGTGTGAGGTCATAAAACTATATAAGAACCAATTATACAAATTGTTGTAAACGTGTACTCACCATGGATCCAGATGCTTTAAGGAAGTAGTTTAAACCTGAACTAAAAAAACTTAAGTTACATTCATATCAAATCCCAAGAAAGAACCCTAGTTTGAGGTTTAATTAACATATGGAATTAGCCCCAAGAACTTCGAGTTGATAATAAAACTAATGTTTGATGATGGTTACATACCTGATTAGTGCTCGACTTTGAAAATTTCGTGAAGAAGATGGATGAGTCAAAACACCAGATCTATTTTGGAGGAATTAGTGTTTGAGGCTGCAAGTGAAAAAAACTAGGGTTAGTGAGAAAAAAAAGGTAAATAGATACTGGGGAGGGAAATAAGGCGCCCAAAAAATCAAGTTTTTTGGTTTCATTTTAATGAACCGCGTAACTTTACCTATAGTATTTTCAGGAATAGAGCCCGGTTTTATCGAACAAAACATGGCTTTAATGGTTTTCAACATAAAGCCCGGCTTTGTAAAAGAAAACATGGCTCTATACGAGGAATAGAGCCCGGTTTTGTTCAAGAAAACATGGCTTTAATGTTTTTCAACATAAAGCCCGGTTTTGTACAAGAAAACATGGCTCTATATCCTTTTTAGGAACACGGAATTCCTTTAGAGCCCGTTTTTCACTAAAACGGGGCTCTATTATGGGGGCTCTATTTCATAATCTCTAGTAGTGAGAGAACCCATCGTGCTCAAGTAACAAATCCATTTCGTCCTATCAATCCCTAGTCGAACCAAATCATAAGTAAGTACTTTAACTCTATTTAAATTTCAGTTTTATTTACTTTATAGCATCTAAAACATTACTAGATAACATGTAAAAATAAACCACAAAACCAAATACTATGTTTCTTTTCTTTTTCTTTCTTCCTGAACCAAACAGAAAACAAACACACCCTATATTTATTCATTTCGATTTTTTTTAAGAACACTAGTCTATAAGATATTCATAGATTGTTAAAGAGAATATTTTTAGAAGAACGTAGCAATTTGAATCATCAAAAACGGATAAACGAGTCAAAAGTTATGTCGATTTGAAGTTGTAATTAAACTTAATAAACTTTCTGTAACAGCAGACGTACATCACGCGAAACGAGGCACTTCTGGTCCGTTTCGTCGAAAACTTAAAACACGAAAGTTGTCCGGAACGTCGTTTTCCTTAAAAAGTCTTTAGATCTCGAGTCATGAAAACGCATGAAAAGGGGTGTTTTTATTTAAATTCAGAACAGATTTTTAAGAAACACAACAGCAGACCTCAGTTTTGTGTGCTTAATTTCGAATAGTAAACGAGCTTCTAAAATTCTAGTTTTTGGCATGGTTAAAGATCTTTCAAAGGGCTACGTGTAGGAAAAAGAATCGTGAAAAATGATTAAGTATTCATTAATTTATAAAGTCTTAAAGTTTTACCCATATCGCTAGAAATAGAAACTTGATTTTCAGATATTAAGTTTTCATAATTGTCGACCAGATGCCTTACTTTGAACCCTATTTTCGACCCCTATATGACTTTTATAAAATCTGAGTTTTGTTACATGTAAAGTTCACATAACAAACTTTAATTAGGAACAAGAATCATGTAAAAAGATTAACCGAGTCAAAAGTTATTGAATCTAGAAAATTGTCCTATGTCGCTAGAAAAAGAAACATATTTCCAGTTATATATTCTCAGTTTTGAACGACCAACCCACCTACTTTAGACCTGGTTTTCGAACACTAGATGACCATTAAAAATTCTGTATTTCTGGCATATTGAAGTCGACCTAGCAGAGTTATTTTAGAAATAAGAATTTTGAAAAATGATTAAATGGTTCGAAAGTTATTAACCTCTAAAGTTGTTCTATCGCTAGGCCAGAAACTATATTTTTCAGATTTATAAAAACACGTTTTATCTAGTCGATTTTAGAGATATATTTCGAATACCAAACGAACCTTATAAATAATAAAACTTGACATATCTAGAGTCGACCTAGCTAGCTGCCCGTAGAAATAGAGAACCCGTAAAATGACTTAGTATTCCTAAGACTATGCGAGTCCAAAACTCTAGCTAAGTCACTAATTTATGTGTGTTCTATTTTAATTAATTAGAATGTTTAATTGGGCCGAATTTGTAAATATTTTATGTCAAGGGTTATTTTTGGTAATAACAATTAAACAGGGGTGAAAATGTTATTTTCTAAACTTAAGGGTAGAAACTGTCAATTTCCAAAAGTCTAGGGTGTGAATTGTCAATTGACCAAATCTTAGGGATTAAAGTGTAACTTTTCATAACTAATATTTTTAGTCTATTTTTCCGATCTAATATTAACGTAATACGTTTATTTAACCAACGAAAGAACGAACGCAAGATATCTTTAACCAAACAAACAACAGAACATAAGAACGAAAGATATAAACAACGAAACGAAATAAACATAAATCATCAGAAATGATTACTAAATATTGGCATAACAACCCAGGTTTCTTGTTCGGAGACGTTTATCAACTTTCTGTCATTTTGATTTCCATCCAGACTGCTCAGGTGAGTTCATAGTCCCACTTTTTATTACGTTTTCTAAATATGTGGGGAGATACATGCTACCAAACCGAACATAAGTATTTTCTGTATGATTTCATGATTAATATTGCCTAAGATATCCCATTTGTGTTGCTGGTTAAGTAACCAAATGCACCCCATTTGTGTTAGCCGGATGGATAGTCTTTGTACTAGCCGGATTGATAACCAAATGCACCTTATTTGTGTTAGCCGGATGGATAGACTTTGTGCTAGCCGGATTGATAACCAAATACACCCATATTTATATCATTTTATGATATCACACACACACACCCCGTTAATATATGAGATTGTGAGACTTAGGGCAATATGTTATTTCCGAATTACTTTCCATTTAGCTTATGTTCAAAATTATTTAACGTTAAACACTATGGATTCACTCAACCTTTGTGTTGACTTTTAGCATGTTTATCTCAGGTTATTGGAAGCATGGATTGGCATGGGATTGGCTATGGACTATGTTATCATTCAAATCAATAATATATTTTTATACATGTATTTTGAGAACCTCCTGCTGGGACCTGCATATTGTAACTCTGATATAAATGAATGATAACAATTTTATCTAAAAACGTCTCTTTTCGAGTCGTTTTCTATCATCATGACTGTGAACTGTTTAGTAGCACCCCAACTTATATTTCTGCTGCGAATATCGAAAATGGGGGTGTTACAGAATTGCCAGAAACTCGATCAGATATGAAACTCGATCAGATTTATATAACTCGATAAGTCTGACAGAAACTCGATTAGGTCCAACAAACTCGATCAATGAACAGTAACAAATCGGATGAACAGTAGTTTCTCGCGTGAACAGTAACTTTTCGGATTTCGTTAATTATTTCACTTAGATCTAATCTTTAACAACCCAAATTACCCCTAGGCGAATGATACCAATTGTTATTACTTCTAATTATCACACAAGCTACACTAATTAACCACTAATTAGTCCTAGATTTAGAGAGAGAAAGCTAGAGAGAGAAAGAGAGAATGGAAGGTTAACAACATAATAGTGAAATGTTTAAGCTTCAACCAACCAACCCTCTCCCTTGGATGGGAGGGAGTATTCATAGTTTTTACATAGAGATGGGCTTTTGCCCTAATAAACATACTTAACATAATTAAATAAATAAATGACACAGCCCATGGGCCTTCTACACGGGCTGGGCCTTGAAACAAACCTAAAGGCCTGAGCAACCTATTACATTATGATTAATACTTGAATTAATACGAAACGTGTTCCCAACAGGGAAAGGTGGCGCACCAAGGAGGAGGAAGAGGGAAACGGCATCCATAAAACACCAAGTAAGCAAAACCCGAGCATCTCTTCTTCCCTTCTTCATCTGGCCGAAATTTAGGGGGAGGGAAAGTGTGTGTGCGTGTGTGTTTTTTATGAAATAAAATGAACTAGTTTTCTTTCTATTTGTAGAGAAATTTTTTTTGAAAATATCTAGATATTTTGATGAATAGTGTTTAGATATTTTGATGAATAGTGTTTAGATATTTATGAATAGTAACTAGATATTTTTATATTAGGAGTATAGAGTACATTGTTTGCATCAAAATCGTGTAGAAGCGTTTATTTATAGTTGTAAAATTTAATTTAAGTGAACATAGGAAATAATAAAAACACGGTGAATAGTAACTCATGAATAGTAATTTTCGGAAAAAAGTTCGAGTTTGAAATACTGACCCAAAATACGATGAATAGTAAAAAATGAATAGTGAAATGAATAGTAAAATCCCGAGGATGAATAGTAAAAACTCGAAAATGCGAATTGCCAAAGAATACGATGAATAGTAAAAATGAATAGTTATTGTGAATAGTGAAATCCCGAAGATGAATAGTAACTTTTTTGAAAAATGAATGGTAAAAGTTTGAGGTTAAATAATGGCCTAAAATCCGAGTTGTCACAGTCTTCCCCTGTTAGAGGAATCACGTCCTCGTGATTTAGTTATTGATACCTAGAGTTCTATTCTTAACAAGGAGTTCTAAACATTTATGCTCCGTGAAATTGGTGTGTATAGTCCAAGTAATTTCTTCAAAGCTTATGTATCTGGGTTTCTTATCCAACTAGGTACGTTCTTGTGACTATCGTGACTATTGCCCGTTCTAAAGACGTACTCTCTTATGGCTAGGTTTGATGAGGCAAACTTTCTCATTCTCGAGCATAACCCTCAAAAGACCATTAGGTAACCGATTTTTACTTAATCTCACAACTCATCAGACAAGAACTGTCATGGGATTAGGCTAAATCGGTTTGAGTAACAACTTGATGCTAGCTTGATCTTCGCAACTCATCAAACAAGAACTGTCACTTAGAACAAGCTGGGAAACAAGTGGTTTGAAGGAGGTCTTTTGAAAATTTGGCTCGATTATGGAATTGCTTACACATATGAGACTACTACTCCCTCCATTGCATGATTCTTCCTGTATTAGACATAGGTGATCAGGCTATGTATAATTTAGGAGTAACAATGCAATGCTTGGACTAATCGACTCATATGATGTTCGGTGTTTCAGTCAGTTCATAGAAATCTCCCTTAGGTGCTAAAATTACGAAAAAGTCTAAACTGTACAAGGCGATAGAGAGGAAGGTCTCAACGTATAAAGTAGTTATAGTCTAGGTTCTTAAATGCAACCTAGTTCTCTATAACCAAGTCTCTGATACCAATCTGTAACACCCCCAAAATACAGCAGCGGAAGATTGTGTCACTGGGGTGCTACTTCATAATACAAATTACAAGGTATAAAAAACGACTTCTAAATGAGACGTTTTGAAGAGTTTCCATTCGATAAATAAAATCAGAGTTACAAGCAAGCATGTGGTTCCAAAGTGTTTTTACAACGTATCGAATGGTAATGATAAAAGTATAAGTCTCCAAAGCATGCCTTATAACTCTATGTTCCATGCACATGCTATCGCCTTACTAACCTGAGATAAACATGCTAAAAAGTGTCAACACAAAGGTTGGTGAGTTCATAGAGTTTAGTTTAAAATGTAAAGTATTTGAGTAAAGATTTCCCAGCAAAGGCATTGTAGATCCACTCAGTCCCAAGCCCCGCCCATACAAGACTTGCAACCTGTGTGTCTACAACCCACTGTTAACATAGTATAATGAATAAAGTTTCCACCGCAAAGGCATTGTAAATCCACTCAGTCCCAAGTCCCGCCCATACAAGACTTGGAACCTGTATGTTTACAACCCGCTGTCAAAGTAAGATTAGGATTCCGGATTATATTCACCCAAGGTCGCGTCATTTTGGACCCAAGGGCGGGGAACCACCTTCCCAAATAGTACGTGTCGCCCAAGGTCACGTGTCCTGGGCACAAGGGTGGGGGTATCATCCCATAATAGTACTATCAATACCTCTCCAATGACTATTAATAGAATGCATAAGAATAGATTACCACATAAAAGCATATAATGTAATAAGATTACACATACTGGGAGTCTACTTCCCAAGACAAGTGGGTGACTACCTCCCAAAGACTAGTGGGTGACTACTTCCCAAAGACTAGTGAGTGACTACTTACCAAAGGCTAGTGTAAAAGCGTATCGTATCATAAAAGTATAAATGTTTTGAGTAATTGTATCATAAAGTAAATCATGTATTTGGTAAACAAGTAAAGAAATTTTAAGCATGTATCTCCCCCAAAAAGTATAAAACAAGCATTAAAAGAGTAGGGGCTACGACTCACGGTAATCCTTAAGAGTTTAGAGTACTTGCGAAAGTAAATGAAAATAGTTGAGCATGTATCTCCCCCAAAAGTAATTCAAAACGTATAAAAGTAGGGGCTATGAAACTCACAGTAATGTGTAAAAGTATAGTTTACTTGTGAAAATAAAAACAAGTATTTAAGCATGTATCTCCCCCAAAGAGTATAAAACAAGTATTAAAATAGTAGGGGCTATGACTCACCTGATAATAACCAGTAAATGATACTAGCAAATTGGGCAGCGCTTCCGCATCTAAATTCAAGAATCCATTTCCTAAACCTCAAAAACCTCTAAATCGCCTCAAATCAACCCCAAAACTATCCCAATCGCTCCCATATTAAAAACTCATCCTTAGAATAAGCCGATCTATCCTTGCCAAAGTTTCAAGAAATTTCTGAGAACCACAGCTCCTATCCACCATTGTGTAGCTCTTAATCCAACCGCGGAAACACAAAATAAACTTAATTTTTACGTAGAGAATACTTATGCCATCAACTTATCTGTATAACTCGGAGCTTGAAAATCAAGTATGGAGGAGGTACGGAGGGGGAAAGGTGGCGCACCAAGGAGGAGGAGGAGGGAAACGGCATCCGTAAAACACCAAGTAAGCAAAACCCGAGCATCTCTTCTTCTCTTCTTCATCTGGCCGAAATTTAGGGGGAGGGAAAGTGTGTGTGTGATTTTTTTATGAAATAAAATGAACTAGTTTTCTTTCTATTTATAGAGAAATTTTTTTTGAAAATATCTGGATATTTTGATGAATAGTGTTTAGATATTTATGAATAGTAACTAGATATTTTTATATTAGGAGTACAGAGTACATTGTTTGCATGAAAATCGTGTAGAAGCGTTTATTTATAGTTGTAAAATTTAATTTAAGTGAACATAGGAAATAATAAAAACACGGTGAATAGTAACTCATGAATATTAATTTTCGGGAAAAAGTTCGAGTTTGAAATACTGACCCAAAATATGATGAATAGTAAAAAAAATGAATAGTAAAATACCGATGATGAATAGTAAAAACCCGAAAATGCGAATTGCCAAAGAATACGATGAATAGAAAATGAATAGTGATTGCGAATAGTGAAATCCCGAGGATAAATAGTAACTTTTTCGAAAAATGAATGGTAAAAGTTTGAGGTTAAATAATGGCCTAAAATCCGAGTTGTCACAGTCTTCCCCTATTAGAGGAATCACGTCCTCGTGATTTAGTTATTGATACCTAGAGTTCTATTCTTAACAAGGGGTTTTAATGTTTATGCTCCTTGAAATTGGTGTGTATAGTCCAAGTAATTTCGTCAAAGCTTATGTATCTGGGTTTCTTATCCAACTAGGTACGTTCTTGTGACTATCGTGACTATTGCCCGTTCTAAATACGTACTCTCTTATGGCTAGGTTTGATGAGGCAAACATTCCCATTCTCGAGCATAACCCTCAAAAGACCTTTAGGTAACCGATTTTTACTTAATCTCACAACTCATCAAACAAGATCTGTCATGGGATTAGGCTAAATCGGTTTGAGTAACAACTTGATTCTAGCTTGATCTTCGCAACTCATCAAACAAGAACTGTCACTTAGATCAAGCTGGGAAACAAGTGGTTTGAAGGAGGTCTTTTGAAAATTTGGCTCGATTATGGAATTGCTTACACATATGAGACTACTACTCCCTCCATTGCATGATTCTTCCTGAATTAGACATAGGTGATCAGGCTATGTATAATTTACGAGTAACAATGCAATGCTTGGACTAATGACTCATATGATGTTCGATGTTTCAGTCAGTTCATAGAAATCTCCCTTAGGTGCTAAAATTACGAAATAGTCTAAACTGTGCAAGGAGATAGAGAGGAAGGTCTCAACGTATAAAGCAGTTATAGTCTAGGTTCTTAAATGCAACCTAGTTCTCTATAACCAAGTCTCTGATACCAATCTGTAACACCCCCAAAATACCGCAGCGAAAGATTGTGTCACTGGGGTGCTACTTCATAATACAGAGTACAAGGTATAGAAAACGACCTCTAAATTTGATGTTTTGAAGAGTTTCCATTCGATAAATAAAATCAGAGTTACAAGCAAGCATGTGGTTCCAAAGTGTTTTTACAACGTATCGAATGGTAATGATAAAAGTATAAGTCTCCAAAGCATGCCTTATGACTCTATGTTCCATGCACCTGCTATCGCCTTACTAACCTGAGATAAACATGCTAAAAAGTGTCAACACAAAGGTTGGTGAGTTCATAGAGTTTAGTTTAAAATGTAAACTATTTGAATAAAGATTTCCCAGCAAAGGCATTGTAGATCCACTCAGTCCCAAGCCCCGCCCATACAAGACTTGCAACCTGTGTGTCTACAACCCACAGCTAACATAGTATAATGAAAAAAGTTTCCACCGCAAAGGCATTGTAAATCCACTCAGTCCCAAGTCCCGCCCTTACAAGACTTGCAACCTGTGTGTTTACAACCCGCTGCCAAAGTAAGATTAGGATTCCGGATTATATTCACCCAAGGTCGCGTCATTTTGGACCCAAGGGCGGGGAACCACCTTCTCAAATAGTACGTGTCGCCCAAGGTCACATGTCCTGGACACAAGGGTAGGGGTATCATCCCATAATAGTACTATCAATACCTCTCCAATGACTATGAATAGAATGCATAAGAATAGATTACCACAAAAAAGCATATAACGTAATAAGATTACACATACTGGGAGTCTACTTCCCAAGACAAGTGGGTGACTACCTCCCAAAGACTAGTGGGTGACTACTTCCCAAAGACTACTGGGTGACTACTTCCCAAAGGCTAGTAGGTGACTAATTCCCATAGGCAAGTGTAAAAGTGTATCGTATCATAAAAGTATAAATGTTTTGAGTAATTTTATCACAAAGTAAATCATGTATTTGGTAAACAAGTAAAGAAATTTTAAGCATGTATCTCCCCCAAAAAGTATAAAACAAGCATTAAAAGAGTAGGGGCTACGACTCACGGTAATCCTTAAGAGTTTAGAGTACTTGTGAAAGTAAATGAAAATAGTTGAGCATGTATCTCCCCCAAAAGTAATTCAAAACGTATAAAAGTAGGGGCTATGAAACTCACAGTAATGTGTAAAAGTATAGTTTACCTGTGAAAATAAAAACAAGTATTTAAGCATGTATCTCCCCCAAAGAGTATAAAACAAGCATTAAAATAGTAGGGGCTATGACTCATCTGATAATAACCAATAAATGATACTAGCAAATTGGGCAGCGCTTCCGCATCTAAATTCAAGAATCCATTTCCTAAACCTCAAAAACCTCTAAATCGCCTCAAATCAACCCCAAAACTATCCCAATCGCTCCCATATTAAAAACTCATCCTTAGAATAAGCCGATCTATCCTTGCCAAAGTTTCAAGAAATTTCTGAGAACCACAGCTCCTATCCACCATTGTGTAGCTCTTAATCCAACCGCGGAAACACAAAATAAACTTAATTTTTACGTAGGGAATACTTATGCCAACAACTTATCTGTATAACTCGGAGCTTGAAAATCAAGTATGGAGGAGGTACGGAGGGGGAAAGGTGGCGCACCAAGGAGGAGGAGGAGGGAAACGGCATCCGTAAAACACCAAGTAAGCAAAATCCGAGCATCTCTTCTTCTCTTCTTCATCTGGCCGAAATTTAGGGGGAGGGAAAGTGAGTGTGTGATTTTTTTATGAAATAAAATGAATTAGTTTTCTTTCTATTTATAGAGAAATTTTTTTTGAAAATATCTAGATATTTTGATGAATAGTGTTTAGATATTTTGATGAATAGTGTTTAGATATTTATGAATAGTAACTAGATATTTATATATTATGAGTACAGAGTACATTGTTTGCATGAAAATCGTGTAAAAACGTTTATTTATAGTTGTAAAATTTAATTTAAGTGAAAATATGAAATAATAAAAACACGATGAATAGTAACTCATGAATAGTAATTTTTGGAAAAAAGTTCGAGTTTGAAATACTGACCCAAAATACGATGAATAGTAAAAAAATGAATAGTAAAATCCCGAGGATGAATAGTAAAAACCCAAAAATGCGAATTGCCAAAGAATACGATGAATAGTAAAAATGAATAGTGAAGTCACGATGATGAATAGTAACTTTTTCAGAAAATGAATGGTAAAAGTTTGAGGTTAAATAATGGCCTAAAATCCGAGTTGTCACAGTCTTCCCCTATTAGAGGAATCATGTCCTCGTGATTTAGTTATTGATACCTAGAGTTCTATTCTTAACAAGGGGTTCTAAACGTTTATGCTCCGTGAAATTGGTGTGTATAGTCCAAGTAATTTCGTCAAAGCTTATGTATTTGGGATTCTTATCCAACTAGGTATGTTCTTGTGACTATCGTGACTATTGCCCGTTCTAAAGACGTACTCTCTTATGGCTAGGTTTGATGAGACAAACATTCCCATTCTCGAGCATAACCCTCAAAAGACCTTTAGGTAACCGATTTTTACTTAATCTCACAACTCATCATACAAGAACTGTCATGGGATTAGGCTAAATCGGTTTAAGTAACAACTTGATTCTAGCTTGATCTTCGTAACTCATCAAACAGGAACTGTCACTTAGATCAAGCTGGGAAACAAGTGGTTTGAAGGAGGTCTTTTGAAAATTTTGGCTCGATTATGAAATTGCTTACACATATGAGACTACTACTCCCTCCATTGCATGATTCTTCCTGTAGTAGACATAGGTGATCAGGCTATGTATAATTTAGGAGTAACAATGCAATGCTCGGACTAATCGACTCATATGATGTTCGGTGTTTCAGTCAGTTCATAGAAATCACCCTTAGGTGCTAAAATTACGAAAAAGTCTAAACTCTACAAGGCGATAGAGAGGAAGGTCTCAACGTATAAAGCAGTTATAGTCTAGGTTCTTAAATGCAACCTAGTTCTCTATAACCAAGTCTCTGATAACAATCTGTAACACCTCCAAAATACCGCAGCGGAAGATTGTGTCACTGGGGTGCTACTTCATAATACAAAGTACAAGGTATAGAAAACGACCTCAAAATTAGACGTTTTGAAGAGTTTCCATTCGATAAATAAAATCAGAGTTACAAGCAAGCATGTGGTTCCAATGTGTTTTTACAACGTATCGAATGGTAATGATAAAAGTATAAATCTCCAAAGCATGCCTTATAACTCTATGTTCCATGCACCTGCTATCGCCTTACTAACCTGAGATAAACATGCTAAAAAGTGTCAACACAAAGGTTGGTGAGTTCATAGAGTTTAGTTTAAAATGTAAAGTATTTGAGTAAAGATTTCCCAACAAAGGCATTGTAGATCCACTCAGTCCCAAGCCCCGCCCATACAAGACTTGCAACCTGTGTGTATACAATCCACTGTTAACATAGTATAATGAATAAAGTTTCCACCGCAAAGGCATTGTAAATCCACTCAGTCCCAAGTCCCGCCCATACAAGACTTGCAACCTGTGTGTTTACAACCCGCTGTCAAAGTAAGATTAGGATTCCGGATTATATTCACCCAAGGTCACGTCATTTTGGACCCAAGGGCGGGGAACCACCTTCCCAAATAGTACGTGCCGCCCAAGGTCACGTGTCCTGGACACAAGGGTGGGGGTATCATCCCATAATAGTACTATCAATACCTCTCCAATGACTAATAATAGAATGCATAAGAATAGATTACCACATAAAAGCATATAACGTAATAAGATTACACATACTGGGAGTCTACTTGCCAAGACAAGTTGGTGACTACCTCCCAAAGACTAGTGGGTGACTACTTCCCAAAGGCTAGTGGGTGACTACTTCCCAAAGGCTAGTGGGTGACTACTTACCAAAGGCTAGTGTAAAAGCGTATCGTATCATAAAAGTATAAATGTTTTGAGTAATTGTATCACAAAGTAAATCATGTATTTGGTAAACAAGTAAAGAAATTTTAAGCATGTATCTCCCCCAAAGAGTATAAAACAAGCATTAAAAGAGTAGGGGCTACGACTCACGGTAATCCTTAAGAGTTTAGAGTACTTGTGAAAGTAACTAAAAATAGTTACTTGTGAAAATAAAAGTAGCGGCTATGAAACTCACAGTAATGTGTAAAAGTATAGTTTACTTGTGAAAATAAAAACAAGTATTTAAGCATTTATGCGTGGTTTTGCAACCTTACAGCAGGTTTTACCTCTCAAGGGATCTCAAGAGGCTTACAACCCCACCAGGCAGTGTACCTGACCGATGTAGTATAGTGTAGTGGTAAGTACGGGGGATTGATCGTTCTCCACAGGGAATAGTGTTCGTTAGGTATGAAAAATTACTCTAATAGGTCTAAGGGTGAGAGAAGATTCTTTTTATGTTTTTATATTTTTATGAAAGCAAGTAAAATCTCGGGTTTGAAAGAGTGGGCGGAATTAGTTGCTAGTCAACTAACCCAAATTACTACGAATGCAAATTAAATAAAATAACAAAAATGAAAATGTTGGTGAAAACTTATGTGGAGGGAAATGTGTTTACTTAGATTTCCTTACTCCCTAACTATCTTTTATCGGTTGATTAGTGTGTATTAGTCGCGTGGATGACGGGTGTATTCCTTAATACCATTCGTGGGGTGGCGTACGTACTTCCCCAACTCTACAAGCTCCTACTTCACTCCTATGTCGAGCCGGCTAGGAAGCTCCTAACATGGGATCACTAGAATTCGCTTGTGCATTAAATACAACCATAAAAACCTTTAGTACGCATTGGTTCATGTTTCTTAAGACGTTCAAGCAAGTTACCGAATAGGAAGTTAGCCAGTTTTCTTAAGCCTAACATAGATAAACAATCATCCAATACAACTAACAACACACTAATAACCAATAATCAATAGCTAGGTTTCATTAGATCTAAGCAAACACAAGATAAATCTAGCCTAACATGTTAAACAAAAGACAAGAACAAGATAAAATCAAACAACACATAGACATATTGAATGATTAATTGATAACTTATCTTCAATGTAACATGGAAGATCTCAAGGCAAAAAGCCTTGAAAGAGCTGCCAAATTCGTCCTAGGGTTTTCACACACAAAGTTCCCCAATAAGTTCCACACTAATGACAAAAAATTAGAAAACTATATATAGACTTTTGGATCTGACGGCGTCACGTTATGGAGTGTGACGCCGTCACCTCGCCGCTTTTAGGGTTCTCGGATGACCTTCTTGACGCCGTCCCTCTTTAGCTCTCCAAAATCCGTTCTGGCTTATCAAGGCTTGACGCCGTCGGACCTTGAACGTGACGCCGTCCCTCTTTGAATTATAACGTGACGACCTTGATCAGATTAAAGCGTGACGCCGTCAGAATTTCCATGCAATTTCTCTGGCTTATCATGAGTAAATTTCACATCCACCACTTTTGCCAAGGCATGACGCCGTCCAGGGTTAAATATGACGCCGTCAAAGGTAACTTTCAGCCGATTTTTGAGACTTTGCCGTTTTATTCACTTTTATGCTCCAAAAACGTCCAAAATGCCTCCTTTTCCAGATTTCTTCTCAAAAGTACCTAAAATGACAAAATGAACGATTTAGGGCAATATTTGATCAAATAAATACGATTTAGGGCTTAAATGACCCCTTAAAAGCGGTACACTTTTCGCTTCTTCAAATACCCTTACACTTGAGATTTGCTTGTCCTCAAGCAAATGCACTTTTATTCTAATCAAAATACAAGTTAGGGGTCATTTAATGCTAACATAAAAGTAATTACAACAAATATTCATTCCACTTTAATCATAATAAGCACGGAGATTATAAACTAGCACCTCACAAGTAGTGTTTAGATACTCACATCTCTCAAGTGTCATCAAAATAAATCTCATAAATGAAAACGGATAATATCTCTCACTACCTGTCATAGCAAATAGATTACCATAGGCTTGGGAAAGGATCGAAAACCTCCTCCACTAGGCGTAAGCACCTAAGATAAACTATCAAAGAGGGCTTTTAAATGGGTTATAACGTTAGGTGTAGGGAAAAGGAAAACACGGTTTTGTTTGATAAAGGATATTTTACTGGTGGCGAGTTAAAGATCTTGATCAATTACATGTACTATACAATGTTGCTAAGCCAAGACTCGACTCAATCTTAAGCTAAAAACAAAATAACAAAAACATAAAATAAACATAAAATGAAACGGGATGGTAGTCCGTATGTTTTTTCTACTTTTCTTTTTCTCATTTTTTTTGTATTTTTCTTGATTTTTTTCCATTTTTTTTTTATTTTTTTATTTTTTTTTTATTTTTTTTTTGCATACACTCTTGCCCTACCATCCAAAATAATACATCATAGGGGCGTTGCATCCCCTTACACTTGAACTTTTACATAACTTTACAAAATTACTATTCTAATGACTCGAATTAAGATAATTAAAACACTTGGAGTACTTTAAAAAATGTTTAGCACATATGGGGGTAATAAATGATGTTCTTCCCCATTACTCCATTACACTAGTACTTTACCCATGAGTCCCAATCGTCCCAAAACAATATGTACAAGGATATGACTCGACTTAGCAACCATGTAATCAACTAGATAATTAACTTGGGTTTAAACAAATGTTGTCACAATAATGCACTAAAAATGAGTGCATACAAGGTAGGCTAAGGCGATTTGGGTGTACATTTTAGTGGGGTGTAACAAATTCTTCCTTTAAGTAAAATGCTTAAAGGTCGAAACGAAAAGATAGGCTCTGAGGGGTGTACTAGGGGTATCGTGTACTCAAAATGAGTACAACGCAAAGGGTGTGGGAGAATTACTTGACCAATGTAGCCAATGTAATTATAGCAAAAACACATGTGTAAAACAATGGGTTAATCCTAATGCCTCTTATCATGTAGTAAATCTAACTACACGAATGTAGTCTCACTTGTGGCCTCGGAATGGTCCTAACGCAAGTTCTAGAATCTAAGTGCTACCGGTACACACATCATAGCATAAATGCTTTTCCTACCAATTCTAGGGGCGAACCTCACATATTTGGGGGTGGAAAAATTTTTTAGTGGTACGGTTTTTGTGCTAATCATATAACTCCCACTAGTACAAAAATGAGATTTAGTCACACATGTGGTTTTTCGAACAGCCACACAGTAACTTATTTGTGTGACTAAATGTACCAGAATAAAATAAACAGCCACACTTGATCCGACTTGTGTGACCATTTCGAAATTACTTCTGAGGCTACAGCCACACATTTGAATATTTTAGTGACTATACGTATCTGGTAAAAAAAAATTTGATTTTTTAGTCACTTATAATTTGGGACGTGTGACGGATACAAATAAGTTTGAAACATTAGTCACACTATATATATACACATGTGACAAATATATGTCACACAATTGAAAAGTGTGACAAAAATCCATATATGGTCACACGAAGTAATTGTGTATGTGGCAAAATCATATACTCAAGTTTGTCACACATTATTTAAACGTGACTGCTAGTTTTTGTTGAAAATTTAGCCACATATGAATTTGAAATGTGTGACAATTGAAAAATAAGTTTGAAATATTAGTCACGATATGCATTTAAAAGTGACAAAATATCATATATGGTCACACTAAACCATAGACATACATTAAGATATTTCATGTGTTAAATTTATATGTAATATTTTACATGTATTGCACTTAGTTTTTCCCAAAATAAAATTTCCCTCTACACTTTTCACAAGTCCGCCTAAATTTTTCCCAAAATCAAATTACCCCTCCTTCCCAAATATTTCATTGACCCGCCCATCTTTCTCGATACTCCCTCCCAAATATCATTTACACCAAACTAGATCTGGTCTTCTTCTATCTCCTCACAACTCTCCTCACCAAAGCCACCGCTCCCACCACCACCACCACCACACTGGTACCAAGACCACCGCTCGCACCACCACCACACTCGCACCAACACAAAGGGCTAAAAGTCTGCTTGCGATACCATGTGCTCATCGTATAATAATTAGTGGCACCCCAATTCAAAATAATCTAAAGGTATGCAGTTATGTAATTACACCATATATTTATGTTAGCACATATATACTTGCTATATTCGATGTATATCTTAAATCACTTTATTGATCTTTTTGTTATGCAATCCAGGAACTGTGGGCTTTGTTTAATTTCGCCTGTCCATAGCTTCTTGGTGACATGAAATGGTAGGATTTTATTCTGATCTCATATGCTTGTAACAAGTTTTGTTTAGAGTTTTTTCTTAAATCTAACAGCAATGTGCTTACTATTTCTTTTGTTTTCTTACCGTTATTGTGCCATGTTTGTTATTTTTTTTTTCTCAGTTTTAAGGACAAATATGAGGCGTTAATCCTTCGTGGAAATGAAAAAAATGCATCTGATAGAGATAAGCTCATTGGTTCAGCTGTTGCACAGGTTAGTCCCCTGTAGATTATGCACTGTACACCCTTAATATAATCTATTGATATGATTGATACTATAGCCATGAGCCCATGACACATTTGACTGTATAATGATAAGGTTTTTAGCTATTTGACAGTTAACATTCATTTATATTCAAGGATTTAATTGTATATTGGATAGTGTTAATGAATTGAGATGTCAAAGCCTTTAGCAACATTATGGATGTAATTGCGTTGTATTTGCTATGTTTTTGTGACTCTGCAACTTCAATTCTTAGAACCATTTTGCTCAATTTTTACTTGAATACCTCACTTCTTTTTGCTAATTATTGCAGTTTCAGTATGTGGAAGTGTTTGGTTGTGGCTGCTACTTTGTCTTCTGTTATATCATACTAACTCTTGTTTTCAATTGTAAACAGGATTTAAGAAAATGTATCTAGCCTAATTTCATTCGTCGTCTAAAAAATGAGTTGTTTTGTGATGATGGTGGTTCAAATACAGCTAAGCTTTCTATATAGGACGAGATCATTGTATGGTTAAAATTATCTAGTTGCCAGGTATCGTTAATAAGCATTCACCCATATAAGAGTAATAAGAAATGGTTTTATGATTTCTTTAAAACTTCAGCATATGTTTTCTAAAATTTGATCTCTTCTGGTTGCAGCGGAAACTATACGAAGCCTTTTTGAAAAGTGAAATTGTTCTTTCAGCATTTGATGGTTCCCCTTTGGCTGCTCTAACGGTATTGTTGTTCGTTTATATTTTAGTTATGTCATTATTGCCTTTTTGATGGTGCCTTCTAACCCTTCTTGCTGTGACTGCATCACGTCTGTTGTTACCATGGGTCTTAAAATAAAGTTAGCCGGTGCAATAATCAGTTTTGTGATTGTATAAGATTGATTATTATTATGATCTGGTTCTTTTGTGCTCAAATAGTCATATATAGAGAAGCATTTTAGAAGCGGTAAGATAATTGATCATTGAGATAAATGTTTTTACATGACATATCGCATATCTAGCTTTACATAGCAAATCACGTGCTATTGTTTCTTCATGTTTGAGTAATCATTTATGAGACACATTCAAACACTGCCCAAGGCATTATTGCAAATGGGTCCAAAGTTGTGAACATTGTATATTTGATGCAAAAGCATTATTGCAAAAAATACATTATCATTATATATTTGTAAATAATTAATCAGAATTTACACACAATATTAAGATCTAACTTTTATGTGCAAAAAGTGTTTCGATTGACCTGAACAAAAAACTCAGTATCCAACAAACCTGACCCACCATTTTTTCACTTCCAACATCATGTTATAGATTTTATATGCAGATACGTATTTGCTTTCCTTAAATTTTATTTGTTTTTCCCCTGTGCTTAGGATACTCTTAATGCCCGAGGCTACAAGTTCTTGCGGATTGATGGTACTACCAAAGCTAGTGACAGATTAAAGATTGTCAATGTCAGCATTTTTGTCTTACTAAACCAGTTATTTTTATTTGATTCGACACAAAATGACATGACTTTTTTAACAGGATTTCAAGAGGGTGTTGGAGCTCCAATATTTCTGTTGACATCTCAAGTTGGTGTTGGGGCTCCAATATATCTCAAGTTGGTGTTGGAGCTCCAATATTTCTGTTGACATCTCAAGAGGGCGTTGGAGCTCCAATATTTCTGTTGACATCTCAAGAGGGCGTTGGAGCTCCAATATTCCAGTGGCAGTCCTTTTGATCCTTATGAATACAATGGCAAACTTCACATTCCTTGCCAGGTCATACTTTTATTTATACAAAGGTATTTAGTACTATATGCTATACTATCTGTTGCTGTTACTTGTTATTGTGGTGGTTAAATAAAGAGGTTGTCAACTTAGTATCCTTTTTAACAGACCTTGAACGTCCGCGTGATACCTACACACCTTGAACTAATATCCAAGGAGATGCATGAGTTCCCACCCATCACATCTCTTGAGGGGCTACTGCTCGGATGCTGCCTGTAATTTTCCTCTTTTTCTTACACTGCTTTTTGATAAGTGACCACTTTTCCAACTCTGTATTGCTATCAAGATCCATAACAAGTGCAGTGCAAATGAACTACGGATCTGTAAGCCAACCTTTGATGTGCTTATACTTTTATTCATTTTAGTCATCTGACCTTGTGGAGCTTGTCTGCAAGACTATATTCTGTTTGCAATTAGACACAGAAATACCAGTGTGCTTGCGTATCTAGCTTAGGTATATATAATAACCGCTTCCTATGTATGTTCTTTTGCAGGCTAGGAAGAAAATGACCAAGCATCTGTCACAAATGCAGACATTACAAGAGCAGGTTATGTTCTATTACAGCTATCATGTTCTTTATCTTCATGGTTTTGGTTTTAATTGTATAGGGGATTGGACAATAATTGAGTGCGAACAAGTTTTGTTTTACTTAGAAGTATTCTTCAAAATGATTTCTTTTTTAGACCACTGATCTGTTAGGATTTACGTGTCTTCACATGTCAGAAGTGCCTGCTTTTGTTCAATAAAAACTAGAGCTAGCAAGATGTTGGGTCAAAATGAGTTAATCTTTGTACAGGTCGAAACAGGCGGGGTTGGGTTCATCCACCAATCTATTTTCTTTATTTTATTCTTGATAAATACTACTTCATTATGATTTGAAAAGAATATTTCTACAACTGTCCAAATCTTTGAATGAAACAATTTGAAGGGTGATGTTTATCCTGTGGAGTACAACTATAACTGCATAATGGATCAAGTTCTCGATGCCCATTGGGGGGTGCTCTATGCTGAAGATGTAAGATATCAATTTCTCATCTTCTGTTAGTATCTTTCGTTATATTTATGGTTGAACTCTTGAACATTGAATTTCAATTGTTGTGTTTTTGCAGGGCAAAGTATGGGATTGATGAGATGTGCAGAGATAAGTGGAACTGGGCAAGACAGAAACCGTGGGGATACCAGAAGCCGCCAACCAAGTAACACTGCTGTTGTTAACAGGTTACTCAGCTATTTACTGAATGGTACTGGAGATATGAACTGCCTGGTGTGAACGATCAACTGTCTGCTCGTTTTGTTCTACTACTGCTAGTGAAAGTTAGTACTTCTAGTACAAAGTTAAGACTGCTCAGAGATTAAGACTGCTTGAAGTTAATACTGCTAGTGTATTAGTAATAACTGTTAGTTATAAGTTAGTACTGTTGGTTCATATAGTTAGTACTGCTTATATGATATGTATCAGTTATATACATTCCAATTTTATTGTATTTGAATTTGTTTTGATATATATTGATTTCTTAAATGTGACTAAAAGATGTATATAGTCACACTTATTAACACTTTTCGTCACTGTTTGTTTAATTCGTTGTGTGACTAAATATTACAAAAGGCCACGCAAACTAAAAATTCATGTGACCATTGGATGATCAATAGTCACACAAAATACACATTTCTTCACTTTAAACAACGTATGGTCACACTTATTAATACTTTTGGCCACTTTTTGCTTAATTGTATGTGACTAAATACCCAAAACAAAAATGCTTTGTGTGACTAAATATTACAAAAGGTCACACAAACTAAAAATTAATGTGACCATTGGATGATCAATAGTCACACAAAATACACATTTCTTCACTTTAAACAACATATGGTCACACTTATTAATACTTTTGGCCACTTTTTGCTTAATTGTATGTGACTAAATACCCAAAACAAAAATGCTTTGTGTGACTAAATATTACAAAAGGCCACACAAACTAAAAATTCATGTGACCATTGGATGATCAATAGTCACACAAAATACACATTTCTTCACTTTAAACATCATATGGTCACACTTATTAACACTTTTGGCCACTTTTTGCTTAATTGTATGTGACTAAATACCCAAAACAAACATGCTTTATGTGACAAAATATTACAAAAGGCCACACAAACTAAAAATTCATGTGACCATTGGATGATCAATAGTCACACAAAATACACATTTATTCACTTTAAACAACATATGGTCACACTTATTAACACTTTTGGCCACTGTTTTTTAAATTGTATGTGACTAACTTAAAGAAAAAAAACACACGTTGTGTGACTAAATCATCACAACCGTCACATTTATTATATATTCATGTGGCCATAGGATGTGAAATAGTCACACATACTAATAAATCCAACAAAACTTGTGCCTAATTAGTCACACATATTCGGGTTTTGGTCACTCTTTTTCAATGAAAACGGCCACAAACTAAACAATGTGACCATATGAACCCTATGGTGGCGCGACTTTTCGTCACACACACCCAAAAAAACGTGTGTGACTATATGCATATAGTCACACATTTTTGGTGTGACGAAAGCCCAGTTTTGTACTAGTTTCCTATCCGTGAGACGCTCATTAAGATCAAAGTTTCACTCCTATATGTTGTAAAAAATTTTAAATTTGGCACTAAAATTACCCTAACAGGTATTTATCTCAGTTTTATTACACATTTACCATTAAACAAACAAAAATCAAGCGTAATTGTATTCTCTAATCGTACTTTTACCCCCCCCCCCCCCCTTACACTTAAGATGAACATTGTCCCCAATGTTCAAATAATAAGATGTAAAAGCATAAAGTAAATGAATGAAATCAAATACTCCCCTGATTCGCTCGGTGGATAATGAAGTAACACGGTTAGATCTTCTTCCAAAGAGAATGTTGAAGCTCCATGACTAATGCATCGCCATAAGCTTGATCCAAAACATTTCCTTGTCCAAAATAACCTGTTAAACCTGAGAAAACAAACACGAAAACCTGCATAACATCGGCGGGATAAATCTATATATATAAGGATATAATGCTTGTGGAATGATAATTTTGCAAATTCCTGGAGATTATAAGTTATAGATTTAATAAAAACTTTTTATGAAAACAAAACTTTCAAAAATTTCTGAAAATTAAATCTGACGCCGTCAGGTTATAAACCCTGACGCCGTCAGAAATGACCTGACAAAATTCTCATGTTAAGTTTCCGGAAAATTTCTGGAAAAATCTTTACCTTACTTCCTGGAAATCCTGCAAAACATCATTATGACTCGATACAAGCATTTGACTCTAACAAATACTAATATGTATGCTAATTTAATATTATTACGATTCATGTTCATTTGTGTTCTAATAAACCGATTTAGATTTCCCTTACACTTAACTTTTGCAAAATACCTTTATATGTAGTTAAGACGAAGTTAAAAACAAGATAAAGCATTTTCACAATTTACTTTTGAACATGAATCAATAATAATAAAAATTAAACACACATACGGAAGCAAAAAAAATCAAATAAACAAATAAATAAACACACAAAGCAAATAAAGCTTGGGTTGCCTCCAAGAAGCGCTTTTCTTTATTAACGAGTCTTGTAGCTAGACTCAAAGTCACCGTACATTACGTGACTCCATCATTGGTCACGGTTCCTAGGCCATTCTCCTTTCCGGTTTTATATTCTGGTCCTAATTTCAAACAATCCTTGTAGAAACCGAATATCCTTTCCATAACATAGTCTACTCCTTTACTTCTATCCTCATCATTCCTATAGTAAACCGCTTGCTTAAGCTCCTTCTCAACATTTGACAAGTGTTGGAATTGCTCTATCTTATATGGCATTTGGTAGTTTACCTCATCGGTCTCATCCTTAAATCTAACTATCCCTAAGGAAGGTTCATAAGTCATTCTAGAGACCCCAACAAATGGTTTTCCGAAAACCACTTGAGTTAAGGATGCATCGACTATTGGGCGGATATCTTCAACAATTACAAAGTCGGTGACATAGGTGAAGTTTCCTACATAAACCGGTAATCCCTTAACTCTTCCCGTGAAGTTACTCATCCATCCCTTGTCAGGGAACATCCTATACCCAAGTTGATTTTTCATTATCAAGTTGTAGTGGGCTCTAGTCATGATGTTTATGGGTGATCTAAGGTCGATGTAGGCTTTCCACACATGCAAATGTCCGATGTTGCATGGTATGTTGAGATTAGAAGGGTCGCCTATTTCTATAATTGGTCTACCTAGGAAGTATGGTGTCTCGGGGTCATCGAATAAGTTTGTATGATATGCGCGCTCTTCCTTAGTGGGTAGCCTATTGAAGTAGTCCTCATCATTATCTACTTCCTCAACTTCTCTTTTCTTAACTTCCTTATCAACCTCGACTTTCTTAACCTCATCCTTAGGTTCAATTTCTATCCTACCCTCATTCTTGTCACTTTCTTCCATGTTCCTATCGATTGGTTTAATAGTGACAACGTTGACGAAGTGGACATGTTTGGATGAAGAAGGGTCTTTGACTTGGGGTCCGCTATTTGTGTTCCTAGCGTCCTTATGTGGAGGTGATAGCACTTGGTTATTGAGGGCTTTCAACAAGTTGTCAATTTTATTGGTCATCTCCGTTTGTTGCTGATTGAATTCGGATTCGAATCTAGCTATCCGAGCTTCTTGAGATGCCATAAATTGGGACATCAATCCTTCAAGATGATTGGTACTACCATTTCCGGAAGGATTGTTGTTGAAAGTACGGTTCATGTTGGAACCGCTTGATTGGAAACGATTAGGTGGGTTGGAAGAATTGGGTTGTTGTATGTTTTGGTTTTGTCTCCACCTAAGGTTTGGGTGATTTTTCCATGAGGGGTTGTATGAATCACCGTAAGGGTTTGGCTCGGGTTTGAAAGTGTACCACTTATCTCCCGCTCCGTCGGTACGCGAGGATGCGTAGTCTACAAAAGCTTGTTCGGGGAGTTCCATGCAATCACGAGTGTCGTGGGGACCACTACATAATTCACATGAAGAAGTGATTTTGTTCACTTGGCTTGAAGGTTTAGGAGCCTCGTAGGATTTCATGAGAAACTTGACTTGGTCTTCAAGTTCTATGATCCTACGGTCGGAAGTGCTTGAATTGTTCGAAGGCAAAGATATTGCCTTGACCGTTTTATTCAAATCACGAGGATCACTCCAACTTTCGTTGTCATAAAGAGCAAGATCCTCTAGGAGAGCCCATGATTGTTCCGCACTTAGATCACGTAGCTTACCACCGTCCGATTGGTCAATGGTTTGCCTCGTGGAGAGATTGATATGGTCATAGAAGATTTGGACTTGGAGCCAAAGTTCTATGCCATGGTGAGGGACTTTTTGGAGTAAGTCCTTGAATCGAGTCCATGCCTCGTAGAGAGTTTCGCCTTGACGTTGTTGGAACATCAAGATATCATTCCTTAGCTTGGTAGTTCTTCCCGGTGGGAAAAACTGAGCAAGGAAACGAGTAGTGAGATCATCCCAAGAGGTGATGGATCCTGCGGGTTGACGCTCTAGCCATTGACTAGCTTGGTCCCGCAGAGAGAATTGAAAGAGACGCAATCGGGTTGTCTCTCGAGTGGCAACATCAAGGTCTATAGAATCAACGATTTTAAGAAAGTCCTTGAGGTGTTGATTAGGATCTTCAGAACGAAGTCCATGGAATGCGCATCCGCTTTGCACCAACCGGATGGTGTCGGATCGCAAGGGTGTAACATTGGCTCCTTGAGTGAGCTCAATGGTGTTTCGATAGCCATGGTGGCTAGGACGGGAGTACTCTCCTAAAGTACGGGCTCTAGGAGGTGGTGGTTGTTGTTGTGGTGGTGGGATGTTGGGATCAAGGATATTACCATCTTCCATGATGTCGAATGGTAATGGTTACGAACAAAGAAACGAAGAAAATAGATAGACTAAAGAAAACCTAGAAAAAGAAAATAAAAATCTCACTAGAAAGGAATCTAGTGAGTAGACCTATAAAATAAAAATTCAACCTAAACAATAACTATTCCCCGGCAGCGGCACCAAAAACTGGATGCGTGGTTTTGCAACCTTACAGCAGGTTTTACCTCTCAAGGGATCTCAAGAGGCTTACAACCCCACCAGGCAGTGTACCTGACCGATGTAGTATAGTGTAGTGGTAAGTACGGGGGATTGATCGTTCTCCACAGGGAATAGTGTTCGTTAGGTATGAAAAATTACTCTAATAGGTCTAAGGGTGAGAGAAGATTCTTTTTATGTTTTTATATTTTTATGAAAGCAAGTAAAATCTCGGGTTTGAAAGAGTGGGCGGAATTAGTTGCTAGTCAACTAACCCAAATTACTACGAATGCAAATTAAATAAAATAACAAAAATGAAAATGTTGGTGAAAACTTATGTGGAGGGAAATGTGTTTACTTAGATTTCCTTACTCCCTAACTATCTTTTATCGGTTGATTAGTGTGTATTAGTCGCGTGGATGACGGGTGTATTCCTTAATACCATTCGTGGGGTGGCGTACGTACTTCCCCAACTCTACAAGCTCCTACTTCACTCCTATGTTGAGCCGGCTAGGAAGCTCCTAACATGGGATCACTAGAATTCGCTTGTGCATTAAATACAACCATAAAAACCTTTAGTACGCATTGGTTCATGTTTCTTAAGACGTTCAAGCAAGTTACCGAATAGGAAGTTAGCCAGTTTTCTTAAGCCTAACATAGATAAACAATCATCCAATACAACTAACAACACACTAATAACCAATAATCAATAGCTAGGTTTCATTAGATCTAAGCAAACACAAGATAAATCTAGCCTAACATGTTAAACAAAAGACAAGAACAAGATAAAATCAAACAACACATAGACATATTGAATGATTAATTGATAACTTATCTTCAATGTAACATGGAAGATCTCAAGGCAAAAAGCCTTGAAAGAGCTGCCAAATTCGTCCTAGGGTTTTCACACACAAAGTTCCCCAATAAGTTCCACACTAATGACAAAAAATTAGAAAACTATATATAGACTTTTGGATCTGACGGCGTCACGTTATGGAGTGTGACGCCGTCACCTCGCCGCTTTTAGGGTTCTCGGATGACCTTCTTGACGCCGTCCCTCTTTAGTTCTCCAAAATCCGTTCTGGCTTATCAAGGCTTGACGCCGTCGGACCTTGAACGTGACGCCGTCCCTCTTTGAATTATAACGTGACGACCTTGATCAGATTAAAGCGTGACGCCGTCAGAATTTCCATGCAATTTCTCTAGCTTATCATGAGTAAATTTCACATCCACCACTTTTGCCAAGGCATGACGCCGTCCAGGGTTAAATATGACGCTGTCAAAGGTAACTTTCAGCCGATTTTTGAGACTTTGCCGTTTTCTTCACTTTTATGCTCCAAAAACGTCCAAAATGCCTCCTTATCCAGATTTCTTCTCAAAAGTACCTAAAATGACAAAATGAACGATTTAGGGCAATATTTGATCAAATAAATACGATTTAGGGCTTAAATGACCCCTTAAAAGCGGTACACTTTTCGCTTCATCAAGCATGTATCTCCCCCAAAGAGTATAAAACAAGTATTAAAATAGTAGGGGCTATGACTCACCTGATAATAACCAATAAATGATACTAGCAAATTGGGCAGCGCTTCCGCATCTAAATTCAAGAATCCATTTCCTAAACCTCAAAAACCTCTAAATCACCTCAAATCAACCCCAAAACTATCCCAATCGCTCCCATATTAAAAACTCATCCTTAGAATTAGCCGATCTATCCTTGCCAAAGTTTCAAGAAATTTCTGAGAACCACAACTCCTATCAACCTTTGTGTAGCTCTTAATCCAACCGCGGAAACACAAAATAAACTTAATTTTTACGTAGAGAATACTTATGCCATCAACTTATCTGTATAACTCGGAGCTTGAAAATCAAGTATGGAGGAGGTACGGAGGGGGAAAGGTGGCGCACCAAAGAATATGATGAATAGTAAAGTCCCGAGGATGAATAGTAAAAACCCGAAAATGAATAGTAAAAATGAATAGTGAAATCCCGAGGATGAATAGTAACTTTTTCGGAAGATGAATGGTAAAAGTTTGAGGTTAAATAATGGCCTAAAATCCGGGTTGTCACAGTCTTCCCCTATTAGAGGAATCACGTCATCGTGATTTAGTTATTGATACCTCGAGTTCTATTCTTAACAAGGGGTTGTGCTCCGTGAAATTGGTGTGTATAGTCCAAGTAATTTCGTCAAAGCTTATGTAACTGGGTTTCTTATCCAACTAGGTACGTTCTTGTGACTATCGTGACTATTGCCCGTTCTAAAGACATACTCTCTTATGGCTAGGTATGATGAGACAAACATTCCCATTCTCGAGCATAACCCTCAAAAGACCTTTAGGTAATCGATTTTTACTTAATCTCACAACTCATCAGACAAGAACTGTCATGGGATTAGGCTAAATCGGTTTGAGTAACAACTTGATTCTAGCTTGATCTTCGCAACTCATCAAACAAGAACTGTCACTTAGATCAAGCTGGGAAACAAGTGGTTTGAAGGAGGTCTTTTGAAAATTTGGCTCGATTATGGAATTGCTTACACATATGAGACTACTACTCCCTCCATTGCATGATTCTTCCTGTATTAGACATAGGTGATCAGGCTATGTATAATTTAGGAGTAACAATGCAATGCTTGGACTAATCGACTCATATGATGTTCGGTGTTTCAGTCAGTTCATAGAAATCTCCCTTAGGTGCTAAAATTACGAAAAAGTCTAAACTGTGCAAAGCGATAGAGAGGAAGGTCTCAACGTATAAAGCAGTTATAGTCTAGGTTCTTTAATGCAACCTAGTTCTCTATAACCAAGTCTCTGATACCAATCTGTAACACCCCCAAAATACCGCAGCGGAAGATTGTTTCACTGGCGTGCTACTTCATAATAAAAAGTACAAGGTATAGAAAACGACCTCTAAATGCGACGTTTTGAAGAGTTTCCATTCGATAAATAAAATCAGAATCACAAGCAAGCATGTGGTTCCAAAGTGTTTTTACAATGTATCGAATGGTAATGATAAAAGTATAAGTCTCCAAAGCATGCCTTATGACTCTATGTTCCATGCACCTGCTATCGCCTTACAAACCTAAGATAAACATGCTAAAAAGTGTCAACACAAAGGTTGGTGAGTTCATAGAGTTTAGTTTAAAATGTGAAGTATTTGAGTAAAGATTTCCCAGCAAAGGCATTGTAGATCCACTCAGTCCCAAGCCCCGCCCATACAAAACTTGCAACCTTTGTGTCAACAACCCACTGCTAACATAGTATAATGAATAAAGTTTCCACCACAAAGGCATTGTAAATTCACTCAGTCCCAAGTCCCACCCATACAAGACTTGCAACCTGTGTGTTTACAACCCGCTGCCAAAGTAAGATTAGGATTCCGGATTATATTCACCCAAGGTCGCGTCATTTTGGACCCAAGGGCGGGGAACCACCTTCCCAAATATTACGTGTCGCCCAAGGTCACGTGTCCTGGGCACAAGGGTGGGGGTATCATCCCATAATAGTACTATCAATACCTCTCCAATGACTATGAATAGAATGCCTAAGAATAGATTACCACATAAAAGCATAAAACGTAATAAGATTACACATACTGGGAGTCTACTTCCCAAGACAAGTGGGTGACTACCTCCCAAAGACTAGTGGGTGACTACTTCCCAATGGCTAGTGGGTGACTACTTCCCAAAGGCTAGTGTAAAAGTGTATCGTATCATAAAAGTATAAATGTTTTGAGTAATTATATCACAAAGTAAATCATGTATTTGGTAAACAAGTAAAGAAATTTTAAGCATGTATCTCCCCCAAAGAGTATAAAACAAGCATTAAAAGAGTAGGGGCTACGACTCACGGTAATCCTTAAGAGTTTAGAGTACTTGTGAAAGTAAATAAAAATAGTTGAGCATGTATCTCCCCCAAAAGTAATTCAAAACGTATAAAAGTAGGGGCTATGAAACTCACAGTAATGTGTAAAAGTATAGTTTACTTGTGAAAATAAAAACAAGTATTTAAGCATGTATCTCCCCCAAAGAGTATAAAACAAGCATTAAAATAGTAGGGGCTATGACTCACCTGATAATAACCAATAAATAATACTAGCAAATTGGGCAGCGCTTCCGTATCTAAATTCAAGAATCCATTTCCTAAACCTCAAAAACCTCTAAATCACCTCAAATCAACCCCAAAACTATCCCAATCGCTCCCATATTAAAAACCCATCCTTAGAATTAGCCGATCTATCCTTGCCAAAGTTTCAAGAAATTTCTGAGAACCACAGCTCCTATCCACCATTTTGTAGCTCTTTATGCAACCGCGGAAACACAAAATAAACTTAATTTTTACGTAGAGAATACTTATGCCATCAACTTATCTGTATAACTCGGAGCTTGAAAATTAAGTATGAAGTAGGTACGGAGGGGGAAAGGTAGCGCACCAAGGAGGAGGAGGAGGGAACCGACATCCTTAAAACACCAAGTAAGCAAAACCCGAGCATCTCTTCTTCTCTTCTTCATCTAGCCGAAATTTAGGGGGAGGGAAAGTGTGTGTGTGTTTTTTTTTATGAAATAAAATGAACTAGTTTTCTTTCAATTTATAGAGAAATTTTTTTTGAAAATATCTGGATATTTTGATGAATAGTGTTTAGATATTTTGATGAATAGTATTTTGATATTTATGAATAGTATTTAGATATTTTGATGAATATTGTTTAGATATTTATGAATAGTAACTAGATATTTTTATATTAAGAGTACAGAGTACATTGTTTGCATAAAAATCGTGTAGAAGCGTTTATTTATAATTGTAAAATTTAATTTAAGTGAAAATAGGAAATAATAAAAACACGATGAATAGTAACTCATGAATAGTAATTTTTGGGAAAAAGTTCGAGTTTGAAATACTGACCCAAAATACGATGAATAGTAAAAAAAATAGTGAAAATGAATAGTAAAATCCCGAAGATGAATAGTAAAAACCCGAAAATGAGAATTGCCAAAGAATACGATGAATAGTAAAAATGAATAGTGAAATGAATAGTGATAGTGAATAGTGAAATCCCGAGGATGAATAGTAACTTTTTCGGAAAATGAATGGTAAAAGTTTGAGGTTAAATAATGGCCTAAAATCCGAGTTGTCATAGCTTCCTTGGTGGTGACAGCCTGTCCTTGGTAGTCACGAAACATTTTTTACCCACATATTTACTGACTGAAGTGACGTTTCGGCGGCTGATCGCTTATTTTCTGTGACAATCGTGGCGGTTCGTCTGGACAGATCTTTAACCGTCCAATAAGTATCCGGGGACGTGGTAATTTTGTAGCCTTTCGATTGGACTAATGGCGCGTGTGTGTGTGGCTATAAATACCCAGAGGTATGCCACTGTTATTCTTTTTTCACACACACAGTAACTTTTTCCTTCTCTCTAGAAAAAGATTTGCTCCGCCTTTATTCCTCTTGCTTCTTTTACTCCCGGAATTAGATTTTCAGGTTAGGTTTTCTTCTACATTCCGCTTTTTGATTACTTAGAATGGCACCTGACCACATAAGTAGTGTGACTTCTAAACTTACCCAGGAGGATGTAAATGCATTCTGTAAAAAGTATAATATTCCGGGCTATCTTTTGCCTGAAGCGCCGGGACTCCGGGATACTATTAGGGATGCCCCGGAGGGAAAAATAGGCGTATATACTAGGTTTTTTGAGTTAGGTAATTTTAGAATTCCTTTGTCGTTATTTTTGTTGCGCGTCTTGGAGTATTTTCAGATTCAACTTTCTCAGTTGTCGGTTTTAGCTGCGTGTAGGATTAGTCACTTTGAGATTCTTTGCCGCGTACACGGCGGTAGTCCCACTGTTGACCTATTTAGGAAATTTTATTATGCCGGGATCAACAACGGCTGGATGACCTTAGAGAAGAGAAAAGGTCCCAAGTCTTTAGTCGTCCCTGTCTGTTACACTGCCGCCCTTGATTCGGTCAAAAATTGGAAGGACCGTTTCTTTTTTGTGAAGAAAACCATTTTTCCGCTTTCCATTCTGTGGTATGAGAGGGTCTCAATAGACCGCGACCCTCCTCCTTCTGACGCGGGCTTGGATCAAGAGTTGTTGCGGCGCTTTGATACCCGGAGGGCCGCGTTTAAGAAATATCCGGAGGTCTTTTTGAATGTTATAGGGTTAAGCCAGACCTGGGACGATGATTCTAGCCGCCCGACCTTTTTATGGCCGGATGATACGGGTGGGTTACTGGATCTGTTTTACTTCTTCTTATTTGTGTGCGTCCGCGTCTAACTTTGTATTCTGGTTTTTTGCAGAAATGGATCTGTTTTCGTTTATTACTCAACCGGACGTATTCAAGGTGACGACTGGGGAACGCACCTTGAGGGAGGGTGAGCCTACGCTGAGGGAAGAGACAGCCCCACGTGTTGTTGAGCCATCGGAAGATGTGCTTAAGTTGGTGGATCGCACCGTTGCGGATGAGCTGGAAGCGGCTAAGGCCGACAAGAGGGTTGTGATTAATACACCTGAGAAACCCAAGAAAAAGAAGAAACTTGTTCGTAAGGGGACAGCGGCAGGATCAGTTATGGGTTGTTTATTTCCTTTTTTTTTATGCCACGTATGTTGTCTGTACTGACATACGTTTTGTTTTTATTTTTTAGGTGACCCTCCCGCGGAAGACCCTCCTGTGTTTGAGCTTCACGATGAGTCGGGGTCTGACTTGGAGCGTTCTGGCCCTCACACGGATGCCAATATTATGAAGAACGCTACCGTTCTTACTTCCTCTTTCGCTACCCCTACTAATGAGTATTCTGAGGGTAAGGGTTCCGAGGCTCCCCCTGCGGACCAGACTGAGTTCGTCCATCTTGAGTCTTCAAGCCGATTTCTTGAGATTCCGGGTCCAGTTCATAGGGAAGGTGGATCCGGACATGCTGGGGCCGAGGATGAGGAGGTCAGTGATTCCAGGGATTTCTACCAATCTGTCTCGGTTGACACTGCCGAGGCTTCTTCCAACTATGTTCCTAAGTGGCTGCCCACCAACGGTTTTAAGATGGACGACCCTTGGGTTTGCCGCATCATTGTTGATAATGTGGCTACCCCTGGGTATGTGTCTGTGATGAGGAACATGCCCGCCAAAGTCCTGCTGGACCAGTACAACCTGCTTTCTACTCGACAAATATGCATGAATTCCGAGGTTCGACTGAGGTTGGAATATGAGTTGCATCAAAATGGCAAGCTGAGTAAGCGGTTGGCTGACAAAGAGAAGCTGGTTTCTGATTTGAGAGGTCGGTTGGCCAAGTTGGAGAGTGAGTCTGCTAGATCTTCTGAGCTCCGTGGTCGGGTATCTGTTCTGGAAACGGCTGCAGAGGCTAAGGATAAGGAGTTGGCCGAGCTCCGAGCGGAATGTGAAAGATTGTCTTTGTCAGTGGCCTTGGTTGGGGAATATGGGAAGAAGAATGCGGAATTGGCCGCACAAAACGTAGAGCTTCTTGCCAAAAATGAGGAGCTGAGTCAAAAGGTTTCTGGTCTGGAGGTTATCTGCGGTACTCTAAAGCAGCAGGTTCAAGTGCAGATGGAGAGGCATGTTGAGGAGAGTGTGAGCATTGCCCGCGCTAGTTTTGAGGAGCGGATATCGGCGTTGGAGGAGAGGTTGGTCAAAATTAACGAGGAATTTGACACGGACCTCTTTCCCCAGTGCTTAAGGGTCGTGGAAGGCAGGTGTTGGGTTATTGGGCATGGATTCCGTTACGCCTTCCACAAGTTCAAAGAGTCTCATGAACTGAAGTCCCGGTTGGGCGCTTGCATTTCCGCGGCGATAGCGGATGGGGTACGTCAAGGGTTGGAAGCTGGAATTGTCCATGGAGCCAAAGGTATCAAACTTCAGGATGTGGAGGCTTATAACCCGGACGCGAAGAGGTGCTTTCATGAGTCAGTGGAAAGGCTAGCCAATGTGCCTTTCCCCCTGCTGGAATCCCTTGAGGCGTGTAAGGATGCCCCGTTGGAGTTCCTCATGTCGCAGCTGGTGCTGGAGGAGGACCGTCGTCCTGGGTCGGAGGAATTTACTTTCCAACCTCCGGTCGCAGAAGAGACTGTCCTTCCGGAATCTTTGCTCTGGTTGGTCACTCGTCGTCCCCGGTTTGTTGCTGCTTACAAAGAGAAAAAGAATCGGAAATATGGGGTAACGTTTGACTACAGCGACAAGGGCCTTGCCGTTGTCCTTCTTGTTCCTACCAAGTCCGGACCCTCTTCTAGCGCTGACCTTGCAACTACTGAGCCTGTAAACGTTGTTACTTCTTTAGGGCTAGTGATTGCTCCAACCGGGGATGACAATGTTAAGCATGTTGACATGTATGACACCTCCGTCCTTGAGTCTAAGGAACTCGGGAGTTAGTTGTGTTGTTTCCTCGGCTATTCTTTGGGTGATATTTTGACTATATCTACCTTGCCGTGAATCTTGTGAAGCTTTTTATCCTTTAGACTTTTGATGATGTAATTCGGATGAATGCATCCGCGTATATTGTAATTAATTATGAATATAACTTTAACCATTTTTTATGTGTTTAACACTTGGTTGTTTATATCATGTGTTTGTTTCTTTTTTACCAGAGCATGTATGGTCGGGCTTAATTTACTATCGTTGTGTATCCGTACTTTGGGTTTCCGGGGATAGCTTGGTTTGGTCAATGGGTTTGCAATACCACTTATATGCCTTAGATAATTCTGAGGTACATTGTCCTCATGCCGGGCTTGTAACGCCTCTTACGCATTTTGTGATTGTGGAATTGATTTCCGGGTTATGCATGCATGTGACAAAAGTAATAAAAAGAAAAAATGACTTAGGCAATTTTTAGAAAATCTGTGAAGTTGATCGGACTCCACATATCATTAATCAAAAGACAAAGTACATAAAAGATGACTAGATGTTCTAAGATGAATTCCCGCTGCCGGATTGAACCGCGGCCAGCCACAAAAGATGGGAATACTTACATTTAATTACAAATAACATTTCTTGAGGTTCCGGATGTTCCACGTCCGGGGCAAGTCCTGACCATCTTGGTTCCTGAGCTTGTATGCTCCTTTTCCCAGTGCCTCCACAACTTCGTACGGGCCCTCCCATTTGGGGCCCAGCTTTCCGGTGTTCTTAACCAGGCTAGCATCGTTGTTGCAGTAAACAAAGTCTCCTAGCCTGAAGCTTGTGCCGCGGACTTTAGCATTATAGTATTTTTCCATTCTGGCTTTACTTCTTGCTTCTTCAATTGCCGCGACTTCTCTTCTTTCTTCTACCAGATCCAAGTTTAGTTGTAGAGCTTCGTCATTTGCTATTGGGTCGAACAGAGCACATCTCAAAGACGGCATTCCTATCTCAACAGGAATCACGGCTTCCGGCCCATAGGTTAGGGAGAATGGAGTGTCTCAATTACTGGATTTGATCATTGTTCAGTGTGCCCATAGCACATGTGGTAGCTCCTCCAGCCAATCCCTGCTCCCTTGGTCAATTCTTGCTTTAATACCTTCTCCCAAGCTTCTGTTAGCCCTCTCGACTAATCCATTTGCTTTCGGATGTTTCACTGACGCGAACCGTTGTTTGATGTTAAGCTTTTCACACCAATCTTTGAAGGGGTTGTCCCTGAACTGCTTGGCGTTATCCGCCACAATCTCCCCCGGTAGAGCAAACCTGCACACGATGTTATCCCATACGAACTTCTTGACTTGATTGCCGGTAATGGTTGCTAAGGCCTTGGCCTCAATCCATTTTGTGAAGTAATCTATTGCCACTATCAAATATTTGATTCTTCCTGGAGCTTCTGGATATGGGCCGCAGATGTCTATGCCCCATTTATAAAATGGCCAGGGAGAGGTGATAGGAGTCAAGTTGTGCTGGGGATTTCTAGGAACTGGTCGGTGCACCTGGCAGTCTTGGCACTTGTTGATTACTTCTCTTGCGTCCTTATGCATTGTGGGCCAATAATATCTGGACCTTATTGCCTTTGCCACGATAGCCCGTGGTCCAGAGTGCATGCTGCACGAACCCTCGTGAATCTCCCTAATCACATAGTTTGCCTGTATTGGGCCTACACATCTTAACCACGGCTTTAGAAATGACTTTCGAAACAGGACTCCGTTGATGACAGAGTATTGCCTTGCCTTGATCTTTAACTTTCTGGCCTTTTTGTGATCCGCGGGAAGTATTCCATCTTTCAAGTACTCCAGGAGTGAGGTCATCCAGGTATCCCCTTCTTCTTCAACCACGGCCATTACCTCCTTCTCCTCAATTGATTTGTTTTTCAGAACTTCGACCAAAACCTGTTTTGTTAAATGGGCAAAACTAGTTGAGGTTATCTTACTTAGTGCGTCTGCCTATTTATTCTGACTCCGCGGAATCTGCCTGATTGAGAATGTGTGAAAGTTTTGTATCAAGGCCTTGGCTTTTGCTAAATACCGTGCCATACTTTCCTCTTTTGCTTCATATACACCATTTATCTGATTTGAGACCAACCGCGAATCAACGTTTGTGGACAGGTCCTTCACTTTCATCTGTTCCACTATTCTTAGACCCGTCAATAGTGCTTCATACTCTGCTTCATTGTTGGATGTATTAAATTCAAATCTCAGAGCATAAGTGAACTCTGTACCTTCAGGGTTTGTGAGGATTAGTCCTGCTCCGGATCCTTCTTGACAAAAAGATCCGTCGGTGTGTAGGTTCCCATGGTTCTGCATATGGTAGCCCTTCCGCGGTTTCTTCTGTTACCAGAGTCTCTTCCAACGGAATTTCTGCAATGAATTCAGCCAACACTTGTCCTCTTATGGCGGTTCGGGGCCTGAAACTGATGTCATTCTCTCCCAGTTCGATAGCCCATTTGGCCAATCTGCCCGTATTCTCCGTTTTAGCGAGCATTTGTTTGATTGGTTGGTCTATGATGACCACTATTGGGTGTGCCTGGAAGTACCTTCTAAGTCTCCTGGCCGCATGAACTAGTGATAGGACCAACTTTTCCATCGGGCTATAATTCACCTCCAGACATTGTAATGAGCGGCTGATGAAATAGATGGGTTCTTGGCGTTGTCCTCTTTCTGCTAACAGGACCGCACTAATGGCCTCTTTCGCCGCGGATAAGTACATTATCAACTCCTCCCTTGGCCGGGGAGCCGTGAGGGTAGGAAGATTGGCAATGTGCTTCTTCATCTCCTTGAACGCCTGTTCTGCCTCCGGCGTCCAATGGAAGTCACTCTTCTTAATACACTTCTTCAGCGTCTTAAAGAATGGCAAAGACTTTTCTGCCGACTTTGATAAGAAACGGTTGAGACTTGCCAGTTTTCCGTTCAAACTTTGCACCTCCTTGAGAGTCCGCGGGGAAGGCAACTGGGCAACAACCTCGGATTTTTTCAGGCAAGCCCTAATTCCTTTCTTATTGATCAGGTGTCCCAGGAACATTCCTTCTTCTGCTCCGAAGGTACACTTCTTCGGATTCAACTTCATATTTATCTTTCGGAGCGTGATAAAGGTTTCTTCCACGTCTCTCATCATTTCCATCTCCGAATGGCTTTTAATGACTAGGTCGTCCACATACACTTCCAGATTCCTCCCGATCTATTTTTCAAAAGCCTTGTCCACCAGACGCTGATATGTGGCTCCTGCATTTTTCAACCAAAAGGGCATTTTCTTGTAGCAAAAAATCCCCTGATTTGTGTGGAACGCAGTTTTTTCTTCATCTTCCGCGGTCATCTGTATTTGGTGATATCCCTTGTATGCGTCCAAAAAGCACTTAAAGGTATAACCGCAGAGGGATTCGACTTTCCAGTCGATCTCCGAAAGAGGGTAACAGTCTTTTGGGCATGTCTTATTCAAGTCTTTAAAATCCACGCACATTCTCCAACTTTCGTCACTCTTTTTGACCAGGACCGGGTTTGACAACCAGTCATGGTAGTGGACCTCTCTCATTATGCTAGCTTCAACTAACTTTGCCACTTCTTCATTAATTGCCTTATTTCTTTCCGGAGCTTGTCCACGTTTCTTTTGTCTTACCGGGGTATGCCCCTCCCGGATGTTCAGCTTGTGTTCCGCTACGCTCCGCAGCACCCCGGTCATGTTTGATGGTTGCTAGGCGAAGATATCTAAGTTCCTCTTCAATAATTCACACAAGTCTTTCTTCCCTTGCTCCGTCAGGCTCCCGCCTATAGTGATAGTTTGGTCCTGAAATTCCGGGTATATTGCCACTTTAACTCCTTCTTTTGCCGGGGTTTCCTCCGGAAATCTGTTGTGATGGTGGTTCCGCGACCATTTGGCATTCTACAGGGATGACTTTGTCACTATGCAAGGTGACTACTCCGCCTTGGGCGGGGAATTTAATCATACCATGGGCCATGGAAGGGATAATTTTGAGCTGTCTTATCCCCCGGCCGACCAATTATACCGTTGTATTGAGAAGGTGATCTAACCACCATGAAGTTCATCCAAGCACTGGCTGAGTTCTCTTCGTCGCCTAACGTAACTTCTAGCAGAATCTGTCCCAAAGGCCATGATAACTCGCCGCCGAAACCTAGAAGAGTGGTCGTGGCCGGTATCATTCTCTTCTTGATTTCCGGGCCCAGACGGTTATAACAATGTTCATAGAGGACCTCAGAGGCGCTTCCGTTGTCCACGTACATCCGGTGTGCGTGGTGTCCGCCTACCCCGGCCTTTATTACCAATGGGTGGTCATCCCAATCATCCTCCTTTATTGGCGGAAAAGATATTTCCAAATTTGGCTCGGTATTAGAGGATACCTTCTGTTTTACACTTCGTTGCCAAGTTTGCACCATGAATATGGCCGGAGCCTTATCCTTGGTTGTGGTTTCTTTCTTACTGCCCTTAGCAGCTCCACCCTTTTGGCTTCCGTTCTTGATTTCCTTCACCAAGTGTGCTAGTTGGCCGGATCTGACTGCCTCCTTGATCTGTTTTCTTAACTAGAAACACTCATCCGTATGGTGTCCCCTTTCTCTGTGAAAGTCATAGTATTTGTCTTTGTTTCTGGATTCGGCCGGACTCGCCATGGGTGGCGGAGCTGTGAATTTAACCGAGTCCATTGCCAGAATCTCCTTTGGTGTTTTTGTGAGGGGCGTGAATCTATCATTCCGCCTCCGGTCTGACCTGGGGCGTTGTTTGAACTCCAATTTTCTTTCAAAGGCCTGGCTATTGGATACCCGAGACCCTCCTTCATGAGGCTTCCATGAGGAGCGGTCCTGTTTTTTCCTTGACAGGTTTGCCGCGGCTGTTTCCCCTCGGATGAAAGCCGTGGTTACCTTCCACATCTCGTCAACAGTCTTTGGGATTTTATCATTGAGCCTTCTGATCAGCTCCGGGTTATTAATCCCATGTATGAAACCTGAAACCTTCATGCATTCTAGGGCGCCTTTTACTTGCATACTTTCCGCCTTGAAGCGGTCGACAAAGGCTGCCGTTGTCTCCCCCTCCCTTTGTTTGATGAGGTGGAGTTCTACCGGATCCTTGGTGTATTTCTTTTGTTGGAGGAAATATGACAAGAAGTTCTTCCTGAGATCTTCAAAGCTGTCTATGCTCTCTGCCGGCAATTCATCAAACCACATCCGTGCATGCCCCATGAGGGTGGACTTAAACATATGGCACCAGGTGGGCATGGCCCACCGCTCCACTTTGGCCGCGGTGCAAAAGTTCTTCATATGGTCTTCCGGATCTCCAGTCCCGTCATAGGTTTTGACGTTTGTGGGCATCCGGGTCCTTTTCGGGAACTCAAAATTTCTGATCCGTTGTGTGAAGGGATCAATGTCTTCAATATCGTATGGATGATAAAGATCATCCGTACCCCCTTTATTCTTTCCGAATCTGGCCTCCCAATACCCTCCTGCACTATCTTCGCTTTCTACGGGCGTCCGTTCCCTCCGCCTTTCGGGACCAGAGTAAGTATATCTGTTCCCGGCGCCTTTCTCCCTAGAGTGGGGGGCGCGGCTGTGGGTTGGACTGGGAGTTCTCCTTCCTGAGCTTTCCGGACTTCCTTCCACAAAAGGCCGTCCGTCCCGTCTGTAACGTTTGGCTTCGACTCTGCGCTCCCTTCGAGTGCGGCTTTTTGTCCTAAGCCGGGAAAACACATCCGGTCTCTTCTCCCCCAGGCGTGATTTGACGTCTCTCTGTTTTTCCCCCAGACGAGTGAAAACGGCAGACCGGGGGTACTTGGCCCCCTTATCATCGCCTTTAGGTTCTTTGCTAAGCCTGGAGAAGACACTTCGAGAATGAGAACCTTCAGAGGGTCCGGATCTATAGCTGGGGCTAGTTTTCCGCTTTCTTTCAATCTTTCTTTCCCATAAGGACCTTGACTCAGAGTTTCTAGGCGGTCCTTAAGGTGTGAGTTCCCCTGTGATTCATCTTCGAAGTTGAGGCGGGTTTTCACTTGCCTCAACTTCTCCGCATGCACTTTCTTGGCTATTAAGGGCAATAATTGGTCATAATGCTTGTCGCAAAATTCCCTTATCGCCTCTTCTGGAAGGGGGCCCGATTGATGTTCTTCTCCCTCATGGCCCTTCCCTTTCTCAAGAGTGTTCCGTACCGTGGAACGCTCTCGGATTGGGGAGGAACCATCCACCTGGTTACTCATGGTAAAGTTCTTTTAGAAACGCAGTTATGTAACTGGTCCCACGGATGGCGCCAACTTGTTAGTACAAATCTTGGGCTAACTACAAGACCTAGGTTAGACTAGCTCTTGGCGGGGGCTGATGTTGTGCTAAGTATCTGGATTGCTGTTAAGAAAAAGCACCACCGTTAGTCTTACCGCGGAAGGGGCTTCCGCGGTTGGCCTCCGGTGTGAGAGTAAGTATACGTTTAGAGAGGGAAAGTGTGTATGCGGACTATGTGAGAGTAAATGTTATTAGTTGAGAGTAATAAATGAGATGGGGGTATTTATACTACCACATTCGTCTACTGTAGCTATCTCGGGACTCTACGAGCCGAATTGCGCCTCCTTTGACTAATAGATGTCAGATCCCACGAGATCTGGCTTTTGGAGGCGTGGCAGCGGCCGGTGATGTGTTCCGGCTTGGCCTGGAGAGACTAGGACATGCTTCTTGTCCGGCTTGGTACGACTGGAGTCTATGATGTATGCTTGTCCGTCTTGACTCTGCCGCGGTTGGTTATGAATATGCCCGGCCCAGTGTTGGGTCCGGGAGTACTATCCACGATCATGCCCGGCCTAGTATGTTGGGTCCGGGAGTATTATACACGATCAGATTACATATTAAATCCAAGCTTTTGGCTTTTGCTAGATACAAAAGAAAACTTCGATGTGTATATGGTCTCAAAATTGCTGCCATTAGACTTGCACCGTAAACGAGCTAACTTATTTTATTTTCATAATTTTTGTATTCTTGTTTGAGCAAGTACGCGAGACCTAGTAAAACCAATGAATTACATAATGTGTATGCAGCGAAAGCATCTATGGGAGAAAAGGAATGGTACTTCTTCAGCTTGAGAGATAGAAAATACCCAACTGGACTACGAACCAACCGTGCAACTGTGGCCGTTTATTGGAAGATAACCGGGAAGGACAAAAAAATCTTTCGTGGTGGAGTCTTGGTTGGAATGAAAAAAACTCTAGTCTTTTACAGGGGTAGAACCCCGAATGGAGAAAGAACCAACTGGGTGATGAACGAATATAGGCTCGAGAGTTCTCACGCTTTCAAACCTAATAAGGTACAAATAATAAATAACCAGCAGTCCGCACTATATAATAAAATATAAGACTCGTTAGTACTAAACATGATTCCACTAAACATGATTCCTAGTCTATAAACATAAGACTCTTGTAAACACCAGCGTTCATGCATAATAATAAAATATGTTGATAATTATGGAACACGTCACAACCACTATGATCAAGGTATTTTAATTAAAGCGCCCACTTGAAGGTATGGCTTCACTTCCTCATATAATACAAAACACACTAGAAATGCTTCCCTTTTTTTGGTCAAACACTTTTTATATAAATCTCGTAATGCTTGCAATACTTGTATGCTTTTGAGTTCTATTCCAACATTACAATGTCAAAATTAAAATAGCACGGTACTACAGAGCATAGTAATTTTAGAACGTAATGAGCAAAAGTTAAAAGAGAGACAACGAGTGTAACTTGCATTCATGACGACCATTTCTTTGATGAACCTTTGCCTGTTAAACTACTACCACTTGTCGACTTAAACATGCCTGTAAAGAATGGAATTACATGAGTTTGAAGGAACCACATTAAAATTAAAGCACAGAACTCAAAAGCTCTAGGATCGAAGTAGGATTAGACATTTGGATAATCATGCATTTTTAAGGTACTAAACGACTCGATCAATATGGCTAGATTTTTCAAACTTATCATGATCTAAGTAGGACTAATGGGCTTAACATAGCTTTTTATAGCTCGAAGTGAGCATAGCTAGTGACTGACTAGAATCTCTATTTATCTTCCTACAAAATGTAGTGAGTCTAGTAAGTAACATTGTGGTCATTTAGTTAAAGGTTCATCCCTTGATATCTGGTCGTATGAAGAATTTTATATAAAATTTTAAAACTGATTGCAATTTTTGAAATATGAGGTCTGATAGATCATCAAGTATTGTTGTTACCTTTTGCAGCTTTAGGAAGGTCCTTTGATATCTTTTGTAGCGGACGCGATATTCTATTTCCAGATTTTGGCCTGTAAAACAACATTCTATAAGCTTTATACCAAAACCAAGATAGATTCTCACATGTAAAACAATATTCTATAAGTTGTATGCCACGAGAAAAACTTACTGATTTTTCAAACAAAGGGCAAAATGTACCATAAACAATAGCAAAAACTATATTGTTTGTAATCAGCCTTTTAATTTCCTATCCTATATATGTGGAACTTGATTTTTGAATTATTTTTTTAATCTTTTTAGCTTATTGTGTGTATTCGTACCCCTTTAAAATAATAAAATTGTAGCATAGTATATTTAACTTCAAAAAGTTCCTATGGTATGTAGCTAGTCGAACAATAAGACAAAACTGTTTGGTTAGCGGAACATTTTGTAGAAAATGGAATTTTAAGAAATTACATCAGAGAGAATTAGAACATGATGAAAACGTTCACGTGTTTGGTTGGCAGGAAATGGAAATAGAATCAAAATGAATTTACTCTTGTTCGATTTATATAAATCGTCCTTTAAGATAGCTTAATACTCTGGTTGTCGGCAACGATCACTTCAAGCATCTAGGAACGCTTAAGTTTAGGGATGAGCATTTGGACCCGAATTCTGGTATCGAACCGGAACCGTACAGGAACGGTACCGAATCCCTATACACGGTACGGGACTCGTACCATGAATCGAGCCAAAAAATAATTCGAGACCACTAATACGGTATCAGTACTAAAGCGGGAAGTACCAGAAAAATTACCGAAATTTAAGTAGTCATGTTTTTAAATTAAACAACATATCTAGACACCCATTTGGCTTGTTCCATGTAAAAAAATAGTCATGTAAAACATAAAGAAATAAACCAAACATCCGAAAAACTAAGTGTGGCAACTATAGATCCTTCATAAACCCTCCCAAAAATTAAACCCGAACCTATTTTATAAGTTTTAGAACGTTTGTATGTTACGACTATCTTGGTGATGTATTTATTTAAGTGTTGGTTGCGTTTTATGCCACGTCGCGGTTCTTATCATTTGAAAATGCATGTTTTATACTATTTTTTTTTTGCATTTTCTTGGAAATTTTTTTTGTTTAACAAAAAATGGAAGAACCGGATGGGTACCGATTTCCGGGTACCGAGTACCAGTACCGGTTCTGGTACCTGAATCCCGTCCGGTACGGTACCGGTACCCCTTTCATGATTGGGAAAAAATCGATACCACTAATTCGGTACGGGTTCAGTACTAATCTGGTACCGTGCTCATCCCTACTTAAGTTTTAGCTTTATTAATAAAAAAAAAAAAAAAAAAAAAAAAAAAAAACGTTTAACGTGTAACTTTTAACATTTACTCGTATGCATGTTTACACTATATACTTATAGCTGCACCTCACTTTCAGCTATCTAGTTTTGCCAAACATAACATGTGTACTTCTAGCCTAAGGCTACCCACACTCTACCTGATTTGTTCGGTCGTTCGGCAGGAAAAGGGAGAAGCGACCCAAGGTCGCTTGGGTCACTTGGAGTGTGAGGAAAAGGTCGCTTTGGTCCGTTTGTGAATATCGATCGACGACCGACTTTACAAATTCTCTCTCTCTCTTTTTTTTTTTTTTTTTTTTTTATTTATTTATTTTTTTTTTCTTGATTAAAAATGATATTTAGAGCAAAGAAGAAGACCAAAAATGGAGGAACTGTGAATTGTGTTTGTGTGTTTGCAGCTCAACGAAGAAGAAAACATGAAAAGATAAAATTTGTTTTCTATAATTACATGTTCTGTCCCTGTATATTTGTCTTTTCTTATAAATGACCTTGGCTACATTTTATTCTTTATTTATTACTTAAGTTATATAATGTGTTAACAAAAAAGTTTTCTTTTTTTTTTTTATTAAAGAAAAATACACTAAAACAACTACAATAAAGTTATTTTTTTTATTTTTATTTGAATAAATAAAAAATTAGTTGGTTTGAAGAAAAAAAAATCGGTCATCACAGAGTGTGGCAGGTTGGTCGCTTCTGATCGACGGAGAGAGAAAGCTGACGTGGCAGCCGGTGACCCAGCTTTGGGTCAAGGGTATGTCCAACCTGACTTATCCATTTACTCTTTTTCTCTCTCGTACTTGCACACATTACATTGACAAAACGATAGCATCTAGGGGTGTCTGTAGGGTCGGGTTGACCCGACCCGAACACGAACCCGATAAGACTAATTGGGTCGGGTCTAATCGGGTCAAAAAATCTAGTCGGGTTGTTTTGACCCGAACCCGATAACCCGATAGTGTTATCGGGTCGGGTTCGAGTTAAATAAAAAATGTTATCGGGTCATCGGGTCAACCCGATAAGACCCGACAATCACTTATTGCCCCTTTTCCACTGATTGATTTGCAGACATCTTTGCCTAATTCCGAAGTTAAGTGGATGTGTTTGTGTAACTTTATACATTACATATCTTGTAAGTTGCTGAATAACTCGAAAATAAGGAACATTATAGTGTCATAACCTACTGCGCAACTTGGTAGGTTGTTGATTCTATTTATTCTTGTAAGGCTAATCAGCAAAACCGGATGGTTAAGTTAATTATTTATTCACTTTCATTAATTTATTTACTTGGAAGTATTGTATGTATAGTACATTAATTTGTTCAAAGTGATGAGTGTGACATATTCGTTCATAAGAAAATCTCACGACCATCCAAAGGATAACTTTCATTAATTTATTTACACAGTAGGTTATGATACTTAATCGGGTCACCCGATAACCCGAATCATCATACCCGATATAACCCGACCCGAGTCCAACCCGAACCCGATAACCCGATTACTTATCGGATCGGGTTGCGGGTGACTTTTTCAAAACTCACAACCCAACTCAACCCGACCCGACAAACCCGATAACCCGACCCGATAACACCCCTAATAGGCTAATAGCATCGTGCTTCCACCTCCACCCTCCCATCGTAGGATGTCATTTTTTCCTTTCCCCTAGACACCACCTCCTCCATCATCGCTATCACAAATGCAACCACCTCCTCCACCGCGGCACCACCATCGAACCACATATCTGACATCCACCATCATTCGGCACCACCATATTGTGTGTATGTCTATGTGTTTTTCATATACCTGTTTGGGTGTTTTTTATGCATTTTCGGATAATGGAAATTATAATCAAATTGATTTAGGCGTTTTATTTATTGAAAACAAAGTGTCTAATACTTGAGCTATGAATCTTTCTTTTCTAGCTAACATTTATTATGATCCCCTTTGACCCATTATCCTATAAAAAGAATTCAATTCTTACGATGTTTAAAATTAAAATGAAGTAGATTGTGACACACATGTCTTTGATGAATACACCAAAAAACAATATTTTCCAAAAAATCCTAAAAATAAAGGATTGAGTTAGGAATCCTAGAAGAAGGGCCAAAGGGCCAGAAGGTGGAGCTTAAAAATATTCTAACAAATGTGACTTTGTCTCAAACATATAGAGACAAATGGAGATAGGATATGGACAAGGAAGGCGTTCTAAAGGCTAAAACACTTGGAACAAATATTTATCACACGATCAACTTGGGGACTAATAATCAAGAAACGGTATGGAATAAATTGGTTCCCCATAAGGTAAATATATTCATTTGGGGAATGCCTAGAGGGAGAATACCAGTAAGGAAAGAACTTGACAAGCGCGGAATTGATCTCAACATGGTTTTATCTCCATGCTGCGAAAAACAGTATGAAATAGTGGACCATGGATTACTTTTGTGTGAGGAGGTTCTGAAAGTCTAGGATAAAGTGTTTCAGCTGTGGGGGTTAGGTTAGGTGTAGTCATTGTATTCAATTCGCAGTAAAGGATCTATTCTCACATGCATAAAATACAACAATGTCCAAGATGAGTAAACTACTTTGGAATTCGCTGGTATGGGTCATTGCCTCATTGGTTACCTACTGTGGAATAATATAGATAGTAAAGTTTTTAAAGGAAAATGCGTTCATGCAGAGAAAATGATCCAATAAGCGCTACTAAAAAGTTTTGAGTAGATTAATAGAACGATCTGAAAAAGAAGGCTTTCAATGGAAGATGTGGATTCAAACTCCAATTTTGTGCAGACTTGCTTCTAGTAAAAATAATCATGGTGATATTAGTTCAAGAGGATGACAATTGTGAGATTTCTATAATTGGAAAGCTTGTTTAGGCATAATTGTCATGATAAATTGTGTTACTTGTTACATATACTCCCTTCTTCCCATATTAATCTTCTATTTCCATTTTGGATTGTCCCAAATTAACTGTCCACTCCAAAAAAATAAATAGAGAACTTTGATCAAGTTTTCCATAATATCAATATTTGAAATAAAATTACTAAGTATAAGAAACAATTGTGCGAGGCCTCGGAGGGTGAGGGATGGTTTGTATTTTTAATGTAGCATGTAAATTTGGTTGGAGTGGTTGCTTTTTCAAATAAAATCACCTGTTACCCAACCTGTCCATCTCTACACATCTTAGCATTGATTCAAGGGGATAGAAAACATCTACTAATCTTACTTGTTTGTGTTATGTAATGATTTTGATCCTTCATGAGACGGGCTGCTTTCAACCGAGCTAGCAACTGAGCTATTATCAGTGTCTGTTACCACAAGAGAAAGACAAAGTGTTATTAGACTCTTGAAGCGTATTCGCACCAGCAAATAGAAATACACGTCAACAGATTCTGACCTTCACCATGAAGTGACGATGGCCCCTTTTTTGGTCTATAGCCGTAGGTATAGCCATCTAAAGACATACGACCAACACGCATACTTTCTGAACGGTTGTTGAGTCCTTTAGAAACTGGTGAAGAAGATCCATACCTTACTGAACGTTGTTTCTCCATAACCAAAGGTGGATGACCATTTCTCTTATCTTTACTAACTTGTAGCCTCTCAATTTCCTCGTCCTTTTTGGTAATTGTGTGTTTTAGGGAAGCTACCTGTAAAATTTTGTAAAAGATCAAAAGAAAATTAAGATGTTAAATAATAATAAGAGAAATGATGGGTGATTTTGGAAACACTTATCATCAATGCACAAAAGGAAAAGTTTAAAATATAGATTTTAGAACTTTTTCAAATGCTTAATTACAATTAGCCTTAGTTACAGTTGTTTCGGCCTTCACTTCACAGATAATAGGTGTTACGCTTCCAACATCACCTATCATTTCCTTTACTTAAATTGTAGTAGATTGCTTTGGTCACAACATGCATGTGTTGGATAACAGGTAAAAGACGGGTACTTTTCTTAATAGGCCGGGTTGACAGGAAACAATTTTTGCCTAAGATTTTATATTTTTTTATATTTTTTATCTTTTTTTTTTACAAATGCCTAATGGTAAAATATGACCAAAACCTACAAGGTTCCAACAATACTCTATTATTTTGAAGTTTTAGGATGTTTCACTTAGCAAACTTTTTACATACCCGTTTAACCCATCAAGAATAAAGTATCACGCGAGTTAATAATAAGCAAATGGGTCAAAAAATTTAACTTTAACGTTAGGTCTTAAACAAAAGTTTCTATGTCTTTATGACATATTTTCAATCTCAAACAATTAGAATAAAAGAAACTTTTAGGTGATAGGAAAGCAACAGTTATAGGCTTTAAAAGTTGGAATCACCTAAAGTGTGTTGTTTTGAGAAATGCACAAAAAGATTGCAAGTCAGCCGAACCCAACCCGACTCTTTATATAACCTACTAATTTTTCCATTTTTAGGCATCAGTTTAGATCTTTTTTAGTGCATTCATATTACGTGTTTACATGAGTTTCATTGAGTGATATGTATTTTATTGAGAAAAGGAAATTTTGATAAAAGTAAAAAATTATATATATATATTTTTGTGTGGCATGACCTATATAATACCTGTTCCATCAATTCCTTTACATTACTGCTCGCTTTGTTATTTTGAGCGGGTCCCAACTCCACTCCAGAGACCCGGTCAGCAAACTTTAAAGTACCTAAACTTTCGGAATACGAAGCTGCTTCTGGATTGAGTTGTACAAACATAAGTGTCTTTGCTTGACCACCTGTGTCACGTGTACACCATGATATAGGAAATATTATAAGGTTTTAAATTTAAATAAAGTTGCTAGTTCTTGCTATTGCAACTTCTAAGAGTTGGTCTCTAAAAAAATGATGGTAGTGCCTTTTTGCGTAGAAATCTTAACGAATAGATTTATAAGAATCCGAAGTCTTCTCCTCATCAATGTCTACTGACGTTGTTAGCTAAAGTGATTCCCTTATGGTTTTCAAATAGGCACCAAGTGCATGGGTTGATGTGAATATTTGTCATCTTTCTTTTGGTCAAAGTGCATATATTAGCTCCTTGTTCTTTTGGAATATTGTTAAATTAATTTCCTTTTAAACAATTATGAGTAAACTAACACATAACTGATCATCACAAACCTAATTAGGGAAAATTAGCTCAACTATGACACTTAAACATCAAAATAACAAACAATTTACAAATGATGCATATAACATACTTTGATTATCCAATTTCACAAATTAAACAAATTCAGTCTACAAAAAATAGGTTTTTTTGCATATAAACTAAGACTAATGTGCTTTGATCATCGAAATCCTAACCAAAAACAATAGTTGATTACAATTCACAAAGTAAGGATATCAACCACAAATCAAAAATGGGAAAATTAAAAATAGCCTGATGTGAAACAAAATTACTTTTGATTTGATAACACTACGTGATTTATAAATTATAATTATGTTAAATAGGAGTATAATTGTGGTGTTAATAAAACTCTTTTAGTGCATTAGGGTCTGTGTGTGTGTATTGAATGAGGAAGAAGGAAAAGACTTCAAAAATAATTTATCTATTTTTGTTTTATGATTCCTCTATCAAAATTTAAGTTTTAATTTCAAAAATAATCATATCTTTAGGAACTTACTATAGTGAATTTCTATTTCATATCTATGTGGCATGAAGAGGTTCAAAATTATGGGTTTTTTTTCATAATTTAATGCATATGTAATTTAATGCCTAAACCTACTCGGCGCTTCTCTGTAATTTATTGTAGTGATCCAATTATACTGGGTCTGACTCGACTCACCCATTTTCCACGTTTAATTACACGAGGATGTATTGTGAAAACATGATGTTTGATGGGAAAAGAATTGAGATGTTACCAAGAGAGCTTTGAAGGACCTGAGTAAGCTTGCTATTCCTGAATGGAACATGAGCATTTTTTTGAGACAAGGAATATATGACATCTCCAAGAGCAGCTAAAGACTTGTTTATATTTTGTGCTTCCTTAAGTCGGTCCCCAACCACCTCAGACCGGTCTACTCTTTCACTTCCCGCAAGATCTACCAAATGAAGACCCGCATTCAAAGACCCGCCATTCTTGAGATCCGTTCCACGAACATGGATTGTTACAACACTGTGCAAACAATAAAGAATATAAAACTATAGCTTAATCATTACCAATTTCTAGTTCAGCTTTAGTGGTGACAAATAGACCCTTTTCCCTATGATGGGGTTGATTTGAGTTAGGGCAAGATTTTGAATGGGTTAAAAGTTGCCAAAAGTGTATTTCAAATGCATACAATGTCCTTGATCATTTTGTTTAGATATGATGATTTTATTTAATTAATGTAGCTTTTAATTTAATTAATGCATTATTTATATAAATTAACTTTAAAATATTAACAAAAGTCTTTGTGGTCAACTCTATTCGACCCATCAGGGACGAAACCAAGACACAGATTGACCAGGTGCATTTATGAATAATTATACAAAACTAGAAACACAATTTTTACGGACCGGGTGCATTTACGAAAAATTGAGGTTTTTACCAAAAATAAACACTATGTCACAAAATTTGATGGGTGTCCCGAGACCCCCGAGACCCACCCTGGCTTCGTCAATGCCGCCCATATTACCATCTCTTATCAGCATCTATGGTTTACATGAGGTGCATATGCGTTAGACTTCAACTTGGTGAGGCCAAAAAGACAAGTTTCACTTCTAGAAATTCACAACCTTTTAACCCAAAATAATAGATATGACAGGTTTGTAAAAAGCTCTTAGTTGTGAGTTTCAACTATGGAGTTAAATTTCTAAAAAGCTTTTAGTTATGAATTTGAATGTTAGGATTTTTGACTCAGATATAATTAAGCCATTCCATTTAAAATAGAAGAAATACATATTTAATCATGAAACAAAGTACCTGTGTGATCTGCTACTTCTTTCATTCATTGAAGTGGTACTTCTGGCTCTGTTTCTAAATCCAATTTCCATTAATCCCAAAACATCTGATGTTTCATTAACCTGGCGCATGTTAGCGTCGGGAACAGCTAAACTCGCAGTTGATAAAATCCCAAGTGTTCGCAAGTCAAGGATTAAACGAGTGTTTTAAACACAAAGCATGATATGATATCTTTCATCAAGTTACCAAAAACAAAACATTTTGGTCTCTCCAAGTTAACAAGCAAATGATACCCATTCAGAAACTCATTATCATTTATTAAAATGGCCTAACAACAGGAAAATTTAATAAATCGACAATTCAATATTTCCGCATTCCAGAACTCTATTATTCTACTCACGAAATATATGCATCTTTTATAGAAAACAGATGCTAGATTATGAAAAATTCGAACAATTACCTGTGACCGATTATTGGGATCTGTTTTATCTCCAGGAGTAAAATTAAAAAGGTTGCTTGAAGGGAAACGGACCGTACAAGGGTATTTTAATGCATAAAACCTTTCAAAATCTTATGTAGCCAAATTTAACTATTAAATTTATTTTGATCATACATATGATTACCAGTTTTCCCTTGCAAACCCAATCCGTGCATTTTTCCACATGTAATATATGTCAAAGCTATAAAAGCATTTATCTCCACATGCAATACCTATAGCAGTTTTAATTTAGGTCAACAAGCAACACTTGCACGACGATGAACTTATGTATAGAAGGATATTTCTTTTGAGAAGTATCATTTCCTAGCAAGTCTCTGACTTGTTCATTATAGATTTCAACCATTTGAACCCACACTTCATATTTGTAGGTGCTTCTACTTTGGGAAATTCTAAAAAGATCATTTAAAGCACGATAATTGACTCCCCATTCTTCTTCGGATCCATTGTCAGGGCCACTCTGTGGAAATAAAGCATTGAAGAAACTAATAAATAGATAAAACAAGTAACTTTATACATGGACTTACAAAGAAATCTTAATACCATCGTGTAGGTCTTTCCAGCTCCGGTTTGACCATATGCAAATATACACACATTGTATCCATCCAAAACGGATCGTACTAATTGTTGTATATCTCCATATACCTCAGCTGTGAGCATTCGTACAAAATATAAGTTTAAATATGTAATCGGTATTTAGAAGATAGATAGTAGTATAATAGAACTTGTAAATGAAATCTATTGTGCCCACTAAAATCATCGTTAACATAAGTGTATGAAAGAGAGGTTAAATGCATAAACAAGTACTCCTTCCATTCCAAAATAAATGTCTACTAGAAAAAACGTGAGTGCTAACAATATGTAATTAGTACACCGTCTAATAGAATATAATGCTAAATTTACCTTTACACATTTTTAGGATATACTTATAACTAAATCCAATTTTGTGTTTTGGTGTAACCGAAGATGGTCACTTATTTTGAAATAAAAGGAATAATTTTCAGTCAACTATCATTTTTTCCAAGAAAACCTCAAACTTCCAGAATTTTAAATATTTAACTCAAATCATATAAAAAATTTGATAAAGAAGTCTTGTGGAATTCCTGATAAAAATACCATAAGTTTAGGAAGAAATCAGAAAACAATAAATAAAATAAAAAAAAAAATTAAAAAATAAAAAAAAAAAAAAAAAAAAAAAAAAAAAAAAAAAAAAAAAAACACTCAAAACTTTTATTAAACCCATGTAGACATTCTTTCAATATGGCAGTCATGATGCACTTAACCACAACGGTTACATGAGGTCAAGGCTAAATGCTACATTGAACTTAATTTTAAATAGTTTGAGCCTTTCTTTTTATAGTTTAGAAAAAATTGATTGCCTGCAATATATATTGGACCACAGACGGGTAATTTTTTATGCAATTAACCTTTCATGGAAGACTATAAACTTCAAGTACAAAGTAAAGCACCTTGAGTAGCATGTGGACCATAGACCTTATTGAACTTAAATGACCTGCGACTGTCTTTCCCTGGTTTGGAGGGATTGACGACAATTATCTCCCCATTTTCACCAATATAATCAATGGTTGATTGTTTATCCTTTTGACCAGGAAGAAATGGTCTTATCCGACAATAAACTCTAATATTTCCTGTTGACCAATAACTCATGAGTGCAATGCAAGAATAGACGTATGAATTAAATTAATTGGTAAATATATTATAAGAAATTAACCTTTTAACTCTTGTATCTCATTATGTAGCTTCCGATTTTCAGAAACGACTTCTTCATAGCTTTCTGCTGCATCTTGCAGAACCTTAACCTTTGTCCCTAAACAAAAAATGACTTGCTAATAAGATTATGAGATTACAAGTCACTCAAAAGTAGAGGTGACAATTTTGACCCATTTACCAGTGGATCGGTTGATACATGTCAAGGAGGTAAAATGAAATAAACGACTTGTAAATGAAACAGGTTAAAAGTCGCTCGCAATGTAATTTCGTAAGGGCTTAAGAGTCCCAACAAAAACTTTCACTACTAGAAATCTAGCGACTAGCAACGCCAAAAACTCCTTGTTAAACAAGCTATAGTTTTGTTTTCATCATTATCAAGGGTGTTGCAAATAAGCCCGATGCTAATCTCATTTAGCATTGGATTTTTCCTATCCGTTGCAAAATTAGCAACGAAAAAGCCATTTTATTAAAATATTTTCCATAGGTATTTGTTTAAACTCAAAATAATTACAAATCGTTGACAACTGTAAATGATTTGATAATATTTCATTGCTTATTTCATTGGTAATATACAAATTTATCAACGGATATATGGTAATTGGTAAATTTCTCGATGCTAATTGCAGCTTTTCAAATAATGTTTTAAGGCGCTATAGCCATATAATCCAAAATCCCAGATGGCTAGTGATTTACGAGGATCCACGGGGCTTGCGAGGTTGGTAGTGGAATCCTGGCATTTACGTCTGGCTCACTTAGTAATTACACAAAGTTGAAAATTATACACCAGAAAGTGTGGTAAACCCGTCCCACATGTTTTGACTCATCACCGTCCCAAAGGTTTTGAATCGTTTGAAATGTTTCCCTACCCGCCCATTTTGCCACCTCTACTTCAAATGTTTTGATGAATGTATTTTCGAGAACAAACCAAACCTAAGTGACCAATATCCTCTGTGTAGCTCTTTTGAGTTTTTAAAAGTTCCTGGCGGACTGATTGAGATGCAAATCTTAGTTCCTGAAATATAACTTGGATTATATAAAAAATATGAAAAACCAAGTCCTTATAATGAGATATATCGTCATAGCCTGCGTTCATACCTTGAGTGCACCAAGTTGGAATTCTGTAAACGTTTTGTAAATGTGCTCTTTCTTGTTCCACCGTTGACTTTTTGACCGCGATTTATCCTCAAGTTGTTTTACCTTCCTATTTGACTCATCAAGATGATTTTCAACCTCATGCAATGTCTTTTCAAGATCATCTTGAGCTTTTTTTGCAGCATTTTCTAATTGCAAGCAGTGGTCCTTATGTGCTTTTCTAACATTCTCTAATTCCTGCTTCAAAGCTGCAATTTCAGTACTGGTGTTATCCTTCTCATTCATTTTGCTCTCCACTTCCTGATTTTCAGTTTTCTTTTCCTCATGCAATGTCGTCTTATCTGTCTGAAATATTTTGGAAGAATAGAAAAAAAAAAAAATATATATATATATATATATATAAAAAAAGACTGAGGGACTGCAAAAACACCTAAAATGTATAGGTGCTCTGGTAGAACAGCCTTAAAGAAACTATAACACATAATAGAAAGTCTCAATTATACATATTTTCTGTAAAATGTAGAAGGTAAAATGTGTACACAAACATGCATAACTTTTTGAGAACCTTATATTCTAACGATAAGTTGTACACTATGAACCTCAATACATTATAAGTAAGCTATAAACTTTGATTATGCCTCATAAATCGTAAACAAGGCACATAAAATGTATCCGTAGTGGAGTTCTAACATCATGTAATCCAATACTAAAAGAAGTTTCTTACCACTCTACATGAACTCACCTGTAGAGCTGAGTCCTTGCTATTTCCTGTTCTTGTCACGTCAACCTGAATCATTAAAGTAAATTCATAAGTACGACGAAACTTTAACCCACTAGGTCATCTCTTTCGTGTGGATTCCTTGAGTCATTATAATTTCTTTAAACTTAGCCAAAATAAAGTTAAATTTCAGTATGCATGAGAAAAGCAAATTATTTATGTGGCAATGAAATACATTTCTACAGCAGTTCAGGCCAAAAACAGTCCTTATTTAGTTTTCAAAAGATGTTAGGTGCCCCCACTTGGGTCTTACACACCCCAAGTCTTCTCTAGTATGGACTCTGCAACCCAATCCATGACCTGAGTTGCTACATACCGCAAACCAAACAACCACAATCAAATTTTAAGCTTGAATTGGCTCATTTCTAGTCTAAGCCTCTAGGATTGAATTTTTTTCAAAAGTTTCATAGTTCTGCTGCTTTATATATTGAGATTATTTTGATAATTAGGTTTATAATACTACGACTATTTGAACATGGATTAGTACCTGTTTGTTATATCATGATTATTTGATATGTATGAGCGTCATTGTCTTAATATACATATGGAGCACATAAAATTAGATAATATGATGAACCTTACCTTTATCTGTTCAAACGGGCTCATCATCATCTACAAAAAAGAAAATTTAGTTATTGAAGGAAGCTTAAAGAACCTGGTTGTGAAACCACATGCAAGGTACTAAAACATTTAAGGAAGCTGACCTTCATGTGGTCAAAGTGGTTGATTACCTCCTGCAAAAATGAGATAATATAAATATATGTCTAGATTAAAAAAAGCTAAGCAGCATATAAATAGCAGTTAAAGAAACTACCGTTGACTCTCCACTGGTTCCGTTTGCAAGAGCTTCAAGGACTCTAATCCTTGACTGGTATTTTTCCTCACGAGTTTTGAAAAGATTGTTTTGCTGCATTCAGAAGCAAATACAATTGTTAAAGATAAAGAGTCAATGGAAAAACTTGTTATAAATCTTACAGTTCGTAGATGTTCAGCTTGAGTAGAAATACGCCGTTCAATCTCCTGCACCACTTTCCTCATGAGGCAAGCAACACGCTGGAATACAATAAAACAACAAAAAGTTAACCATGTAGTGGAAACAACTTCGACTCATTTATGTATCCATGAGTCAGTTTGGGTTGTGATTTATCTCAAATAGCTTAAACAGGTCAAATAAACAGCTAAAATCGACCAGACATGTCTAACAGATTGGAAGTCTCCTTCTGTTGCATACAACCTCCTAAATCGATTGCAAGATTAACTAAATTTTTTCAGTAAAATTAAAAAAAAAAAAAAAAGACAAACAAAATGTTTCTGGGTTAGCCAGCCTAACCTGACCCATTTCAACCATACTAATAAATGACCCATATTCAACCCCATCCCATATTGACCCCAAGTATCATACATGAGGTATTTCACCGTTCTTCCTGCTGATGCTTTCATCTAGAATCCCATTTACCATGCTAAGAAGCGACTGTGTGGGGGCAATCTGTTAAAAAGAAATTTGGAAAATTATAAAGTGAAAAATGTAAAAAATAATACATACTGAAATAATTCAGGCAATTTCACAAGCTCTAAGGTAATCACATCTAAACTGTTTGATTTCATCAATTCTGAGATTTTTGATGCAGGAAGATCGGAATAGCCACCACCATGTTTCATCTGAAACACTTCATGGAATTTATGTCCAGCATGATGCGTATATGCACTTGTTGGCTCTGCAGAAAAGGGTATGGATATTACAAAACTAAAATTTCACTACAAAAGTGTTGGGGCTAAAATAAAATATCCAGAAAACAAAAACTGTTTGATGTGGAAAAATAGCAGGTTGGGTAACAGCTTGTTATTTGAATAGTTTGAAACAGGTCGGGTTGAGTTGATGTGAAAGTTACAAATATGGTTGCATAAATTATGCTTTTTCAACAGTAATATATGCATACGGAATAAACTTATATAAAATGGTTTATAATTTAAATATACACTTTGTAAGACCATCAATCCATCGTTCCATCTGATAGTTTTTCTTTTAAGTTAACAATTTTCTATTTTACCTGTTTGAGCCATAACATAATCCAAATATATCGTTTATAGGTAAATAAGTCAAAATTTACACCTCTAAAACGGGTAAACATATCCCATGTATTGGTGTACTTAGTAGTAAAATATGTACAATACGAAGACAAAGAAAGAGAGTACCAGATATCATAGGGCTGCGCCCCCTCTGGAATTTGCGAGGAGATAATTCTTCCCCAAAACTATCACTTGTTCCACTCTGTTCATCAAACTGTTTCCATCTCGAAGAGTCAATTCCCCAACTTCTTGGTGAAGTACACTTAGGACTACCTATTGCAACCTTTGGCATGAAATGCGCTTTAAGTGTTAAAAGGCACTCCAATACTATTCTCATTGATCCCTGAACAATGTAATACGAGTGAGATGAGAGTCCAGTGTGTCTACTTGTTTTTTTTAGTGAGAGAGTGGAATCATTGAAATGTGCAGAAATTTACTCTAAAGATGTTAGATCAACAAAATCACATTTGGCATCTAAAGTTAATGATGTGGGATGAACTGTGGTTCGCTTAACTGTAGGTACCAAAATAACTTGGCGTATGTGTCCACCACACTCTCATTTCCATTCTTTTGAACTTTTTGACAGATTAATTTATTAAAGTATGATTATAAAACGATATTACTTAAATACATATATTTACTATATAATTTCTATTGCTGTTATATTAAATAATCATGCGATTTATACTCCTTAAACCCATTACATGGTTATTCAATAACCAATAAATACGTTGAAGATGCAGCTTTTAGTTGTAGCTTAGATGTGCATCTCTACAAACATCATGCAAGACAATGGTACCTTCTCTAGGTCTGATATATTAAAATGAGGTAGACTCATTTCATCCATAGCTGCAAGGAACTTGTTAACATTTTCCGACGGTGCCTCTGATGAATGATGAGGACTACCACACTAAACAAAAACATACAACACGACAATATAATCACATCTTCCATGAAAAGTCTTCAAATTTTATCATAACTTGCTTTAGATTGAATCAGAAGACTCTACCTCAATAGCAGGTCCTGGTCCAAGTTTGTTCATAAGTCGACAGAGAATAGTACCATCAACTAAAAGAATTCTAAACTCTTCATCCGAAGCATTAACAGGCAGATTAAGATTTGGAAGAGTGCTATTCAACCACTCTATCACAGCTGTTCGCATCTTAGCTATGCAAAAACAAAAACAAAAACTGATAAATAAATCACTAAAAACGCCCATATCAATAGCAAAAAGAAAATAAAAAATCAGTTAAATTTATCGACTCCATCTGGCTCACCATCATTAACTGATTCAAGTTCGAATATATCACTGCTGGCAGATGAATTTGAAAGGTTGAGTCTACCATAATCTTTTGTTTCTTGATCCATAATATCATAAGTTGCTATTAGCACTTGGTTTAGGCATATATCTGGCAGCACAACAAGTCAACAACACATTAATTCTTTTATAACGTGGGTGTGCACTACTAATCTACTATTAGAAACAAATAATATAATTTCATTAAAAAATTCATTAAGCAATGGAAAGTTTGCTACTATCATTTTGCTAATGTGTTGAGCAATAGTTTAATGAGAATTTAGACAAAGTTTCCACCCCAAAATAACCTATTCAAACTTGTAGCCATATCATAATTTCCGGCAGCGTTTTTCATTAAGGTTTATTATAGACACTTCAAGTCCTAAATCTTTTATATGAAGCATGAACATATATTCCTACACAAATATGTAAAGCTACTTTATTTCTGAATTGAAGTGCAAGTCCTTACTTGTTTCTCATTGTAACCTATGCTTAATCATCGAATTATAGCCAGAAGTACCGTTCATGTTACACTAGCAATGCTCGAGTGATCATGCCCATAATGGCTGATTTATTTTGTGTCATGACATATGTTGATAAACTAAATCTTAAAATCAAAAATTTAAAGGAGAAATTAAACCCTGACATTATAAAAACATATTTCAAGGATACACCGCATATATACCACGAAAAAAGCTTTAAATTATGTTTCATCATGTTTTCATCACATAATGCAATAAAAAGGGTTGTCAACAAATACCAAAATCATATTTACGTGAAAATGAAAAAATTATTGAACAAACCTGATGGAATTAGAAACAGAAAGATAAGGCAAAAAGAGAATAGGTTTCTTGGGTTTGTTGTTTTGGTTGAAAATGGGTTAGAATTCTAAGCGTACACCATGATTTTAGGAGCATCATTGGTCATTGGTGTTTCATTGTATAATCTCATGTTTTTATTCCACTTTCTATAGAAGTAACGTCTATTATTGCATTCATGTCATTCCTTATTCTTGATCGTAATAACATGAACAAATATATTTTTACCTTTTCAATAAGAATAAAGAGTTAGGATCAAATGATAAAATAATTAAAATGCGACGTATAAAAGTGGACCTATGCATCTTCACTCAAATTTTCCCTCCTAATTTAAAATGTGTGGCTATAATTACTTCTTAGTCTTCTCATTTTAATTATTCTTCTCACCGGATCCTTACTCAAAAAATAAATATTATTAACCATTAAAAATTATTAATTAATAGCTTTAATATTTACTTTTAAGAGTTATATCTTTATAATTAATTAATCACTCTAATTTTCTTAGATGGGAACGGTTGATCAGTCTATATGTCATCATTAAAAGTCACTAAACGACAAAAGTTTCGTTTCTTTGACTTTGACCGACACTTTTAGCGAAGACATGTATCATCGATAAACGTAATTAAAATTTCTTTTCTTAATTTGTCCCCCAAAACTAGAAAAGATCCTTGAAAAAAGTTTTTCTCATAAAAAATTAAATTCCCGCTCACCCTTTTGGCGACGATAAATGTCGTCGCTAAAGTGTATTTTCATTAAAAAAAAAATAATTGTTAAAATCCTTAATTTAATTGTATATGTCATTTCATGTACTTTGGCGACACAACACCGTAGCTAAAGGATTTTTTTAAGAAAATATACTTAATTGCCATAATTTAATTATAAAATATTGTTAATCGGCAAAAGTAATAATCTAATGAATTACCAAAATTATTTAAGTTGTATAAAATTATAAAGTATATTAAGATATAAATTATAAAACTAACAAGTTTACGCATGCGATATTTCATCATTTATCCTATTACGGCCATATATCTTGATATGATTCTAAAGAGCATTGATCACACAATCAAACCATTATGTCTATTCTCGATCACCGCACTAAAAGAAAGATCATGTATCGTGCAATACAATCATTCGTGAGATATTGTAATAAAGTTTGTGAAACCATAACGCTTTATCACGCTTTATGTTGTAAACTTTACAAGTCGGAATCACAATAACGTAAAAGTATAAGTGCGGTGAGAGTAGGCACGTAAGAACGTAAAACCATAAAATGACTTGTTGTAGTACCTTTTGTACGCAAGTAGGTATTTTTAATAACATGTCTATTCATACCACAATATTATTCGTTTTGCCCGGCCTTATGGCTTTGCTTTAACGGCCATATGAGTACTTCCCAGAAGGCCACTCATATTGGTAGTACTCCCACCCAAACACGCTTAATTGCATTTTTATAAACTAACAAGACTTTCACAAAAATGTTCAAGTGTTTAACAATCAAGTGTAAGTAAACTACAATGTGACTAGTTGGTGCTAATTGTAAATCTTCCACTTGTGGAGAAGGATCAAAAGTCTTATGGCATTAGTCTAAACAACTTTTTTAGTTTCAAAAGCAAACTTATTTCAACTTATTTCAAGTAAGCATTTTTTATGCTCTGCTACACCAAACAACTAGCAATTACATTGGTGCATAAGTGACTAGTGAAATATTGCATTAAGTAGAACACTTAACATTGGTTCATACGCTCAAAGCATTGGTTGTAACATCTTCACTAGTTTATTCTCATTTAGGTAAGTCCCAACATGTATTTACCACCTTAAAATCCCAACATGTATTTACCACCTTAAAATTAACATATCTTTTTTAAGGATTAGTTTTTTAATCAATTGAGTTAAAGTAAAGCAAGATTTTTCATGGATTTGAAATATAGTTTGGAGAGTGTTAAGACGTAGTCACATGAGCGGAACAAGACGAAACACTAATTTAAAAAACAAGTGCACATAACGCATCAGTTGGGTGCGCACCTGACTATCGCTAGACGTGATGAACTCTTTCGCTTTGTATTTATACCAACCTCTTTTTATCTCTTAATTTTCCCCTTCTCTCAAATTCTTTCAAACACTAACATACTAATTATATTCATCTTGATCATCATCATCATTGAAAGCAAATCACTTGCTAAAGAAAAACACTACAAGAGATTGATTTCCTCATACACCTAGAGTCTTTTTCTTTGTATCGAACTCGCTTGATTAATTTCAACTTCAACTCATTTAGTCAAAACCTTGTAACAACAACATCATACAAACTCTTATCATATTATAGTGTGAATCACTAATTACTAATTGTGGAGTCTTGCTCCAAGTGTGAGCAAGCAAAGAGTCTAAGGGGGTCTTGTATCAAGTGTGGTCAAGCAAGTGTGTTATGTCATTCAAGTGTGGAATCCGTCAACTATATTGAACCTAGTTCCAAATGTGGAAGGGTTCTTTTTGTTGTGTCGTGTAGCATATGCATGGTCGTGTGTTTAGGGGTTTCCTAGTGAGAATACCGTTGTATTAGGTTAGGTCTTAGTGAACATGAACCATCATTATTGTACGGTTTCTCCACCACAAAATTTTGATTACTAACGAATAGTAATAGTTGTCATGGATTCGAAAATGGATGTATGGATGTATGGATGAACATAACCCTCATCGTGAACCACTATAGATCGTTGTGTTTGTCTCTCTTCCTATTAACTTTCACTACTAGAAAAACAGCTATTCTTGACTCCAAATGCGAGTCAAGAAGAGCCTTTATGACGCGCAAATGCGAGTCAAGGAAAGACCCGTCATAAAGCTTCATGACTCGCATTTGTGCGTCATCCTTCTATGACTCGCAATTATGACCCACGTTTTATGACTCTCCTTTTTGCGTGTCATTACCCTTAAAATCATTTTGACTAACTTTTATGACATATGTTTTTGCGAGTCATTACCTTAAAATCATTTTTTTTTATTTTTTCTGTTTTTTAAAACCTGATTATATACATAATTACTGACAATAAACCTGATAATTGTACAAAATTAACGCATTTCATATATATCAAAATCATGCGTTACCAATTCATTACATAACAATTCATGTCAAAATATATACCGATAATTAGTTAAAGTTACTACAATGTACGATTTCTACCTAAAAATGAAATTCGACACATAAATTGCCCATTCTTCTCGAATATCGTCAAAATCCGCATCCGTGTACTCATTGCTATCACCACCAATCTAGTCAAATAAAACAACATTTTAGAAACAGTTAATTACTACTTAAACTACTTAAAACAGTTAACTACTTACATTGTCATTTTCGAGAGCCCGAACTCCATGTTTAACTATTTCCTTCATAAACTTCAACACGAAGTACCCATATTCGGTGCATCCGGGCTGACTTGGACACTACACAAGAAACACAAATTGTATATGATATGCAACTACAGTTTATTAACAAGAATGGTCTGCACAGGGTATATAGGCTTATTTGCAGATCAGTTATAAGCTGATTAATAAGGTGAAACTCAAATACCAGATTATGCACCAAAAGACCCCTACCTAACCTACCTATATTCCAAAAATTATGACCTAAAGCAGATACAATAAGCCAATTTTGATCCTAGATCAGCAGTGCAGATAACTAATTGCTGCAAAACAATCTGTGGTAGCAGATTAGGAATTTGGCGCAAAATTTGAGCAAGACTACTCCACAGCAGACCAACTCATAGGAACTCACTTAAGCACCATTGAACTGGTAAATGCATGGTTGTCAAGATCCCGATTTTGATCTTAGGATCTTATGATTTTACGATACTATAAAGCAAAGACGATCTGGATCCTACGTAGGATCTTAATAAGCTTAAGATCTTATAGGATCCCGATCCAGACCATAGGATTTTAAAATCTAAGCCGATCCGATCATACTTTTCTCGAACGGCAAGCTAAAAAAACTACAAAGTTATGGATTATGTTTTAAAGAATTTAAAAAACAACATGTTAATCTTCTTAAACATTCCGTATTCATAATTTAGGACAATATTTTCATGAAACATTCATATAACATTGTGTTTATAATATATAATAGTTTGTGGATTTGAATAATATTACAAAGACTATTAAAAAAATGACATTATAGTAGGATCTTAGGATCCCGATCCGATCTTACGATCTCGATCTTGCAAGACCGAAAACGATTCTGAGTAGGATCCCGATCTTAAAAACCTTGCATTGAACTAACTAGCAAAGCCAAAATGAACTCAAATTAAGCTCAGCTTATTGCTAAGCTTATTAGGGCAGATAAGAGCTCAAAACTAAAATATCTAATGCAGACTTTAAATAACCATCAAACTGCCCTATCTTCTGATGAGAACAACTAAAATACCTTTGAATCAGTTCAATCAAACTCAGAAACTTGGCACATGAACAGTGCTTTTCAGATTATACCCAAACTAACCTATAAGCTGTCTTAAACCAAACACCCTTACACTGATCTGTATTGCAATTTTACCCTATACTAAGCTGATTAAAACTAAAAACCACTCTACACTAGTATTACTTAGACTATTAATAAGCTAGGAGATGCAAATAAGCCATAACAAATAACTAACCTTAGAATTAACCCAGTTAAGTTTAGTCCTCTTATTGGTTCCAGCTTCTACATCATACAATGCAATTGCCCTACAAAGAATTAACCCAGTTAAGTATTACATCATACATCATAAAGATTCTATAATTTGTATTACTTACGCATCCACTATTTGCTTGAACTGATGATTGACGTCGCTAGTCGATAGGGAATCAAGATAATAGCAGGTACTTGTCTTCATGTTAAGCACACCTAACACCCAATGTCTTCTACAAAAAACAAAAAACAAATTCTGTTAATTAATGTTAATTTTTATTAATTAATTTAAATGTTGTCGAAAATCTAACCCGGGATTGTATGGCAATAAGATGAGGTCATTTTGCTTCCTTGTAGATAACCTTTTTGCAATAACTCGACTTGCCTCCTCGATATTCTTGGCCCTCGCTTTACGTTCATGATGCATGGTCGCAGTCGGGGTCATGAAACAAACTCCATGATCTCTTTGTGACCCATTCTTGATTTGCTCATACAGGTACCTGTTAACAATTAACATACAAAGTTTACATTCAATTAGTCCTGTTAACATACAAGTACCAATTTTTTATAAACTATATTTATCACTTACATGATATAAGAAGCAACGACAGCCCCGCTTAACTCATCCATTGAAAATAGACTGTCAAAATCATTCCAATTTAAGTACGTGTAACTGTGGTGCCCAAACAAATCGTCCTCGCATTGCACTTTTATGCAATCGACCTTTGCAACTTGTCCATCAACCATCATTGCAGTCATTTTCAATCCCATCCTTTCTTCAATTCTTTTCCTTACTCTCTTCTGACCTCTCGTCATCATTTTTTTCAACGGATTTCCTTTCTTAGTCACTTTTGCAATGGAGGCGAGAGTTTCTGGGCTTTTTCCTTCTGGGCTTTTTCCTTCTTCGTTGCCGGGTTCTCTTTGTCGCTTCTTCTTTTCTTTTTTCTTGTGGATCACACTGCCCAACTCTCTTTTTTCTTCTTCTTCTTTTCTTTCTTCTTCTTTTCTGTTTCCTTCTTCTTCTTCTTCTTTTCTTTGTTCTTTTTCTGTTTTTCTTCTTTTCTCCTTGTCTTGATCAGCAGCCTTTTTCTCCTTCTTTTTGGCCACTATCTTGTTCTGCAAAAATATAAAAAAGTCTTACCAAACCATTTTGTTCTAATGATTAAACTGTTTTATAAAAAAGTCTTACCAAACCAGAGCATGGAATGACTAGGTGACTCGGCCAGCTTAGCATGTACCCAATGGCATCTTTAACAGTCTCAACGAACTCCTCGGGAATTGGATTCGGTATCAAAGCTTCTGCTTGAACAGATGTGTCCACCGTAACTTCAATCTTCCCATCTAATATATGAACAAATAAATATTAAATAAGTAAGAATATATATAAATATTAAATAAGTAATTTAACTTCAAATACCTGAGACAGTATGCTTCACTATGGTTCCTTTGGCGACTATATTTGAAGATCGTCGACCGCAAGATAGCATGATTTATCCTACAAATGTACACAATATTATTTAAACAGACAAGAATTGCAATGAATTTATAACAAATGAAGACTTACATTTGGTTCACTTGGTACATTTGGTTCTTCGTCTTCATCGCTCAACGTTGGAGAATTACTTGCACCCTCCGAAGCATTGGTACTTGCACATCTTCTTCTTTCTAACTCATCTTCAACAGCTTTTAGCCGTTTATTCATCATCTTATCATATTGTTTCAGGTATTGCTTGACATTCCTGGGTATTAAAAAATACTGGTGCGGTGTTACATATCGACCCATCCCACGTACACGCCCACGTGTTTCTTCACTACCCAGGGCCTCTGTAAGCAAATCTATTGATCCCATTGGATCCTCTGAATAATCCTTGTCCTTCTTTAGTATCTCCTGAGTAAACAAACATATAACTTAACATCTGTTGACTTATGGTGAAAAGTCAAAGTTTAACTAACTGAACATCAAATAACTTAACATCTGTTGACTTATGGTCAAAAGTCAAACTTTAACTAACACTAACTAAGCAGCTAACTGAGAAATCTAACGAGACTAAGCAGCTAACTGAGAAATCTAACTGAAAGTTAACAAAACTAACTAAAACATACCAAAATAAAACTGTTAAATATGAATACTTACAATTTTATCGAGAACTTTTTGGACAGCTGGGTCGAAACCTCCTTTTTTCTTTTCTCTTGCTTTTTTCCAACATTCTACCCTATCAATCTCCTCTTCCTCTTTGCCGGTTTCTTCCATCTAAAAAAGTTAAAAGCAAAAGTTAAAAAGCATCAACATAAGCAATAAAAAAGTTAACATAAGCAATAAATTCCATAACTATCTCAGAAATGAGTCCGGCATATCCCTTTCGGCTCAAACGATGGTTGTACTTGTTACGTTTACGGTTAGCTGAAGCCTTCTGACTTCTTTCCTGCATAAGTATATACAATTAACATTAGTAACTGTTTTTGTGATAAATAACTGTTTTTGGAAACTTAAACAAATACCTCAAACGAAGGCTTAGTTCTTTGTGATACGAAAAGTTTCCAGTCTTTTTTTTTTCACGAACGGATACTTTTCAGGAGGAGTATATAATTGCTTCTTGGCCTCCTTAGACTTATCATCTTTTAGTGGCTTAATGAACTTCTTATAAAGATAATGTTTGAAGTTTTTCCACTTTATCCCGATTGATTGGAGAACTTGCTTCCGACACTTTTGGTCAAGTGCAAAATTTGTCTGAAACGTAAAAAATGAATCAAAACATAGTTAGAATAAAATACTAAAACTAAAACATAGTTAGAATAAAATAATAAAATACTTACCTTAACATATTGCCAACAAGCTTCCTTTGTTTCGTTATCTACGTTCAACCAAGAATCATAGGTTATGAGAACCATAGATCTTGCCACCAATCCCTCAAAAGTAGACAGTTTTTTTGCTCCCGGTCCAGTTGGCACACCTCTTTTATTATAAGTAACAACTGTTTTTTTATTCGCCTTCGCTTTTATTGTCGGGCCTCTATGCAATTTGGAATCTAATTCGGCATCCAAATTCGACTCAGAACCAGAAACTGCATTTTCTTCGCGGTCTGAACCAGAATCAGAACCATGAACCGCATCTTCTTCGCGGTCCGAACCAGAACCCGAGGCCATCTTTTATTACCAAAAAGCAACCTGTTTAAAATAAACAAAATAAACAGTTATTTTCATACCAAAAACTTTAAATAATAAATAATACTTGACAGACTTTAACAAATATACAGTTACTAAAATAAACAGTTATTTCATACCAAAAACTAATGATCTAAAACAAATATGCCCTCGTCATCTGAGCGCGTACAGTTAAAATAATCGTCTAGGTCTTCTAAAGACAGGTTCATATCTTGTGTAACATCAAATTCAAACACATCATCAGTTTCATCATTATTATCTCCATACTTATGCATCATATGTGGTGTGAAGCCAACAACAGATAGGTTCCTATCTTGTTGGTCCTGAACATAAAAAACTTGTCTTGCTTGACTAGGTAATATGAAGGGTTCAGACCGTTGACCAAGCCTATCAAAGTTAACCACTGTGAATCCTAAATCATCTTTTTTTACTCCACGACTATCTACCCACTCACACATGAAAACAGGAACCGTAAATGTACGATAATCAAGATCCCATATTTCCAATATACGACCGAAGTAGGTAACAGCGCCGTACACCGGATTGGAGTCTTTTGCACTAGCAATCTGCATAGTATTTGCAACTATAGATACTCCACTACCTTGAGTGGTTTTAGATTCATCACGCTCTTTTGTATGGAATTGATACTCATTTACAGCAAACCCAGTATATTTACTAACAGCAAAATCAGGGCCTTTTGCCAACCAACGAACACTATCACCGGTATTTTCCCCGTTAGCCAAACGCTTTTCAACCTCTTTCTTAAACCAGTCAATAAACGTCCGACTATGTTGGCTCTGCAACCATGTATTATTTCGATGCGGGTTAAGATCCTTCAGTTCTAACATATGCTGCTTTATGTATGGTTCAACATCGACGGTGTTTCCTAATACATAAAGATGAGCTTGATCAAGTAGCTTAGAATCCACAACACAGATGGTAGCCTGCGATAAAGGTTTACCAGTGCGGTTTCTTTCATCAGCACGATCATGAGGATTGCCAATTGATTTCATGTTTTCCAAGGAATCGGAACAGAATTCTAATGCTTCCTCTGCCACATAACATTCTGCCATGCAGCCCTCGGGTCGATAATGATTTCGTACATAACCTTTTAGTGTTTTCATGTACCTCTCAAACGGATACATCCACCTAAAGTGGACTGGGCCACATAACCTCACCTCTCTGACTAAATGCACCATCAAGTGAATCATGACATCGAAAAACGAAGGCGGAAAATACTTCTCTAGTAAACACAAAGTTACTACGATGTCACTTTGCAGCTTGCCTAGCTTACTAACATCAACTACTTTACTACACAGCTCGTTGAAGAAGTGACACAAGCTTATAATAGTCTTCCTAACTTTCACGTCTAACACCCCCTTTATTGCAAAAGGAAGAATCTGTTGCATTAGTACGTGACAGTCGTTGGACTTCAATCCATTCATCTTCGAATTATCATCGGACACGAGATTATTGAAATTGGAGGAATACCCATCAGGCACTTTTATGTCAGACAGCGTGTCATAAAACATGCGTTTCTCCTCGCTATTTAATGTGTATATGGCAGGCGGCAGATAATGACCCTTCCCTTTTGGTTGACTTATTAACTCAGTCTTAATCCCTAACTCCTCGAGATCTTGTCTTGCCTTTAAACCGTCCTTCTTCTTGCCTTGCAAATTCAGTAACGTCCCATAAACACTCTCACATACATTCTTTTCTATATGCATAACATCTTACTGATGACGAACAAGCAAATGCTTCCAATACTCTAGTTCAAAAAAGATTGATTTTTTACGCCAAACTTTCGATCTCACATCAATAGTTTCTTTTTTCTTTTTTGGCCTTCTCTGCTGACGTGGCATTTTCTTCTTTGATTTATTCTTCTTCAATGCCCTCCAGATAACTTCCTTCTTTGCCTTTTTCTCCTTCCCCCATTTAGTCGTAAAACCTTCCAGATAGTCGTAAACTTCTTCACCCGATCTCGGTTTTTTCATCACACCGCTCTCTGGTTCATTATTGAAATCTTTTCTTCTTTTGCGAAAAGAATGTGTAAGTGGGAGGAATCTTCTATGCCCGAGGAAGCATACTTTTTTGGATTTTGGCAACCACTGTGAGTAGGTATCCTCTGAGCATACTGGACACGCGTTATAACCTTTGGTAACACACCCCGACAGGTCACCATACGCGGGAAAGTCATTTATAGTCCAAAGTAAGACTGCTTTTAGATTGAAGAACTGTTTCTTATAAGCATCATACGTCTTAACGCCAGGTTTCCACAACTCTTTCAGATCCTTTATTAGTGGTGCCAAGTAGACATCAATACTGTTACCAGGTTGCCTTGGACCTGATATCAGTAGAGTCAACATCATGAACTTTCTTGACATACACAAATAAGAAGGCAGATTGTATGTTGCTAGGGTAACCGGCCAACAACTATACTTTGCACTTAATGACTTATGAGGGTTTATACCATCCGCGGACAAGGTTAATCTCAGATTCCTATCTTCCTTTCCAAATTCTTTCCAGTACTTGTCGTCAACAAGCTTCCAAGATGGGGAATCACAAGGATGTCTTAGCTTGCCATCACTGACCCGACCTTGCGCGTGCCAAGTTAGGTCATGTGCGGTTTCTGGTGACAAGAACATTCTTCTAAATCTAGGGATGCGCGTGATGTGTCGTTGCGGTTTAGCAGTTTTAATGCCTACTCAAGTTTTAAATTTATATTTAGCCGACTTATCAAAAACACACACACTTAACGAGCAGTGTACCCGGTCAGTATGAATATAATGGTAAGTAGAGTGTCGATCACTAAGAGTGGAACGTATTATCTAGTTATTCTAATCAGTATTTTAATATATTAAGTTAGCTATACAATCTAATCTAACGCAAGGGGGTTCAGCGTGAGAGACTGGCACGATTTGGTTGCAATTAAGTAATAAACTAGACCAATAGGCACGAATCAGCAAGTAGCACACACGTACACAGATAAATACTCGAGACAATAAGAGGGCTGTCCTTATGATAAGTAGTTTGTCACTTGTTTTATTGCTAGTGTTATATGAAGTGTATAGTTCGATGCAACGCACCGAGATTAAGTCCTTTCTCGTTGGTTCTAATCTTATCGGCGAGTAAACCCTTAATGATTACTTATGACTATCCCGTTTATCTTTCTCCTACTTTTCTACAGACCATAGAATACATAGGCATCTAATAAACAGGCGAGGGCAGAGACATGGCGACCCGATCAACGCTCAGCTAGCCACAGAGGTTATCAATGCACTAATAAAAGTCACCAATGACACTAACATATAAACTTTAATTGATGAGAAAGCAGTTTTAAGGGAGTGCAACCTTTCCGTTGTCACGTTACACAAGTGATGAAGCGAAAAGTGTACCGCTTTTAAGGGTCATTTAAGCCTTAAATCGTATTTATTTGATCAAATATTGCCCTAAATCGTTCCTTTTGTCATTTTAGGTACTTTTGAGGAGAAATCTGGAAAAGGAGGCATTTTGGACGTTTTTGGAGCATAAAAGTGAAGAAAACGGCAAAGTCTCAAAAATCGGCTAAAAGTTACCTTTGACGGCGTCACAATTTACCCTGGACGGCGTCATGCCTTGGCAAGAAAAGTTGGACGTGAAATTTACTCATGATAAGCCAGTGAAAATAGCATGTGAATTCTGACGGCGTCACGCTTTAACTTGATCAAGGGCGTCACGGCTTAAATCAAAGAGGGACGGCGTCACGTTCAAGGTTCGACGGCGTCAAGCCTTGATAAGCCAGAATGGATTTTAGAGAGCTAAAGAGGGACGGCGTCAAGAAGGTCATCCGGGAACCCTAGAAGCGGCGAGGTGACGGCGTTACACTCCATAACGTGACGCCGTCAGATCCAAAAATCTATATATAGTTTTCTAATTTTTTGTCATTAGTAGAGAACTTAGTGTGTGGAATTTTGGGAGAAAACCCTAAGACGAATTTAGCTCCTTTTTCAAGGCTTTTTGCCTTGAGATCTTCCATGTTACATTGAAGATAAGTTATCAATTAATCATTCAATATGTCTATGTGTTGTTTGATTTTATCTTATTCTTGTCTTTTGATTAACATGTTAGGCTAAATTTATCTTGTGTTTGCTTAGATCTAATGAAACCTAGCTATTGATTATTGGTTATTAGTGTGTTATTAGTTGTATTGGATGATTGTTTATCTATGTTAGGCTTAAGAAAACTGGCTAACTTCCTATTCGGTAACTTGCTTGAACGTCTTAAGAAACATGAACCAAATGCGTACTAAAGGTTTTTATGGTTGTATTTAATGCACAAGCGAATTCTAGTGATCCCATGTTAGGAGCTTCCTAGCCGGCTCGACATAGGAGTGAAGTAGGAGCTTGTAGAGTTGGGGAAGTACGTACGCCACCCCACAAATGGTATTAAGGAATACACCCGTCATCCACGCGACTAATACACACTAATCAACCGGTAAAAGATAGTTAGGGAGTAAGGAAATCTAAGTAAACACATTTCTCTACACATAAGTTTCTCACCACATTTTCATTTTTGTTATTTTATTTTATTTGCATCCGTAGTAATTTTGGGTTAGTTGACTAGCAACTAATTCCGCCCACTCTTTCAAACCCGAGATTTTACTTGCTTTCATAAAAAATTATAAAAACATAAAAAGAATCTTCCTCAACCCTTAGACCTAATTAGAGTAGTCTTTCACACCTAACGAACACTATTCCCTGTGGAGAACGATCAATCCCCCGTACTTACCACTACACTATACTACATCGGTCAGGTACACTGCCTGGTGGGGTTGTAAGCCTCTTGAGATCCCTCGAGAGGTAAAACCTGTTGTAAGGTTACAAAACCACGCATCAAGTTTTTGGCGCCGCTGCCGGGGAATAGTTATTGTTTAGGTTGAATTTTTATTTTATAGGTCTACTCACTAGATTCCTTTCTAGTGAGATTTTTGTTTTATTTTTCTAGATTTTCTTTAGTCTATCTATTTTCTTCGTGTCTTTGTTCGTAACCATTACCATCCGACATCATGGAAGATGGTAATATCCTTAATCCCAACAACCCACCACCACCTCCTAGAGCCCGCACTTTAGGAGGATATTCCCTAATTTTGGATGATGACCCCCCTAATCTTAGAATCACTAGGAGCCGAAGCTCGATAAAGACTCTTGCCACACCCTATGCTGAACCCGAAAGGGAAATGCATAAATTAAGGCGACTCCACCAAGCGGCTGAACCATCCACGATCAATTTTGATGATGCCCTCTCCGAGGAAGAATCCAATCATCATTCTACACCTCCTAGCCCTCAACCCAATCACGATATGGAAGTTCCCGAAATCCCAATCACTAAATGTCTCAAGGACTACTCTTCTCCCACCCCTCGTGGTTTTTCCAATGCTATCGTTTTTCCAAATGAACACACGGATGGGGTCTTGCGTGCAACTGATATTTGGCTGGTCCAAAGTGTATGCAAGTTTCACGGATTGAAAACTGAAGATCCAATCCAACACATCAAGGACTTCCTGAAAATAGTGGATACCCTCCATACGGACGGAGCCACTAGAGACACCTCCCGGTTGCGATTCTTTCCCTTCACCCTTCATGAAAGAGCCGGAGACTGGTATAACCAACTTCCTTCCGAATCCATCTTCACATGGGAACAGCTTATCTCAAAATTCTATGAGAAATTCTTTCCCATAGGAAGAACTTCAAAGTTGAGAGACGAAATCCTCCGCTTCCATGTTGGACCAGCAGAACCTATTCACAAATCTTGGGTTAGATTCAAGGATCTAATTAGACAGGTCCCTCATCATGGCATTGAACTCTGGCTTCTTGTCCAAATCTTTTATGACAGTGTCTCCAAAAACGACCAGTTGGGCATTAATAATTCATCAAAAGGAAAAAAAGCCAAACTAAGCGTTGACGAAGGATGGAGTAGAATTGAGGAATACGCGAATGATCAAGACGATACCTGGGATGAACCCGATTCGATCATGAGCATTTCCAAAGTCATGAAAGAGCCTCCTTTTGCTAGCCGGGTGAGTAGATTGAATGATCAGGTATCTTATCTAGACAAGTCACGACCACTTAAGCGGTTATCAAACCCATACTTGATCTGTGACCAATGTGGTGGCCCGCATGAAGTGGAGGAATGCGGAGATGATACCACCACCGCACAAGCATACTTGTCAAGCCACGACATCTTCGATGATCCTTCGCTCTTAACTTTCTACCAAAACAATGATTTCACCCCTTGGGGAAATCTTGTGAGAGAAAGAAAGAGGAGGAAAATATCCTGACTACAAGGTTAGGAGCACTTTTGAGGATGATCTTGGGCATTTCACGTTTGAGAAGAATCTGCAACTAAATGGTCTCGACAACCTCATCACTAGCCAACAAAACGACGTGAGGGCCAATTTCGCAGAGCTCAACGCCACTCTCGACGGCCTTGGCAAACCTCAAAGAGATCCCTTACTCGCCATCACCACTCGTGCTGGAACAACTACTAAGGATCCACCTTACCCAGCTCAACAATCTAACGTCATGGAACCCGACACCCCTCATGAGGAGGAAGGTAATGTGAACGACGAAAATCCCGAGCAAACCCCTCCGGTAACTCCATCCCCACCTATTTCTGCCAAGCAACCCATTAAAGTCCCATACCCATCTCGCCTCAAGAATCAAAAGGCCGAAAATGATAATAAAAGATTCTTGTCATATTTGAAGAATTCGGTTGTCACCATACCCCTTCTTGATGCATGTTATCATATGCCCAAATATAGTACATACTTCAAGAGGCTGCTCACCAACAGGAAAGGACTCGAGGGTCTGGTAACCTTAGGAGAAGAATGTTCTGTGGTGACTCAACGAGGGCTACCAAAGAAGGTGGACGATCCAGGTAGTTTCACCTTGCCCTGTTCAATTGGGTCTCTTTCAGTCAAGAATGCTTTAGCCGACTTAGGAGCAAGCATCAATCTTATGCCGCATTCCATGTTCCTCAAGCTAGGGTATTCTGGGTTGAAACCAACCCGTATGAGCATCCAACTGGCCGATAGATCAGTCAAATACCCCTTAGGAATATGCGAGAATGTGCTGGTTAAGGTAGGGAAGTTTAAATTTCCAGTTGACTTCGTCATCCTAGAAATGGAAGAAGATGATCTTGTGCCCATCATTGTAGGAAGACCCTTCCTTGCGACTTCTCGTGCTGTTATTGATGTTCATGACGGCAAACTAACCTTACGAGTGGGGGCCGATAGCTTAACCTTCGACATCAAGGACACAATGAATCTTTCTCTCGAAGCAGATAATCAACTGTATTTCATCGAAGAAATCGATGAACTATCCGACGAGATTGATAATTGTGTAGATGAACAGGTAGAAGCTGGTTGGTTGCGAGATGAAGCTCTCTCACCCATCTTAGAGGAGGAGAAGACTATGGATGTAAATGCAGTCTCCTTCTATCCCAGACAAGAAATCGAACAGCTTGAGCTTCGTAAACCCGAGAACAAACTTAAACCTTCTATCATCGAGCCACCCACGTTAGAACTCAAGGAACTCCCGAACAACCTTGAGTATGCCTTCCTTCAAGGAGAAGATCAACTTCCGGTAATCATAAGCTCTTCTTTGAAAAGTGAACAAAAGGATAAACTCTTAGGAGTTTTAAAAAAATATAAAGGAGTTATAGCATGGAATGTAGCCGACATCAAGGGGATTGACTCTACCTTTTGCACGCATAAAATCCTCATGGAGGAGGATTATAAACCCACCGTACAGCCTCAAAGACGAGTAAACCCCAACATTAAGGAAGTCGTGAAAAAGGAAGTCATTAAGCTCCTAGATGCAGGGCTAATTTACCCAATTTCCGACAGTCCATGGGTAAGCCCTGTACAGGTTGTACCGAAAAAGGGAGGAATGACAGTAGTGAAGAACGATAAGGATGAGTTAGTACCTCAACGAACAGTAACTGGATGGCGTGTGTGCATCGATTATAGGAAGTTGAATGATGCAACCCGAAAAGATCATTTCCCTCTCCCATTTATCGACCAAATGTTGGAAAGGTTAGCAGGGCATGAGTACTACTGCTTCCTAGATGGGTTCTCAGGGTATTTCCAAATCCCTATCGCTCCTGAGGACCAAGAAAAGACCACGTTTACATGCCCTTATGGCACCTTCGCCTACAAGCGAATGCCCTTTGGACTATGTAACGCCCCCGCCACTTTCCAGCGCTGCATGACGGCAATCTTCCATGAGTTAATGGAAGACAGCATGGAGGTCTTCATGGATGATTTTTCGGTCTTTGGAAACTCTTTTGATCGCTGTCTTGCTAACCTTGAGAAAATGCTCAAACGTTGTGAGGAGACTAACTTGGTACTAAACTGGGAAAAGTGCCACTTTATGGTGAAAGAAGGGATTGTGCTAGGGCACAAAATTTCAGGAAGTGGAATTGAAGTAGACCGGGCAAAAATTGAAGCTATATCCAAACTTCCCTATCCAACAACTGTCAAGGCAATCCGTAGCTTTTTGGGTCATGCTGGCTTCTATAGGAGATTCATTAAAGATTTCTCAAAGGTAGCTAAACCAATGACTCAGTTGCTCATGAAGGATGCCCCGTTCGACTTCTCTCAAGAGTGCAAGGACGCATTCGATCTATTGAAGCAGGAACTTACCCAAGCTCCAATTATGGTTACCCCTAACTGGGAGTTACCTTTTGAAATCATGTGCGATGCTAGTGATTATGCTGTTGGAGCAGTATTAGGCCAAAGGCTTAACAAACACTTTCAGCCAATATACTACGCTAGCAAAACCATGAATCCTGCTCAAGAAAACTACACTACCACTGAAAAGGAATTACTAGCCGTGGTATTCGCTTTTGATAAATTTCGCCAGTATCTTGTCCTTTCTAAAACGGTTGTTTTTACGGATCATTCAGCTATTCGATATCTTTTCGCTAAACAGGATGCTAAACCACGGTTACTCCGTTGGATCCTACTATTGCAAGAGTTCGATGTTGAAATTCGTGATAAGAAAGGAGCAGAGAACCTTGCGGCTGATCATCTCTCTTGTCTCGAAAACCCCAGCCTCGCTGAATCTGACAAGAGTGAGATTCGGGAAACATTTCCTGAAGAGCAGCTCATGTCAATAAATGATTCTGAACCTTGGTATGTGGATTATGCTAACTACCTGGCAAGTGGAGTCATTCCTGAGCATATGAGCAGGCATAAAAAAAAGAGGTTCTTTAATCAATTAAAGTACTACTTTTGGGATGAACCCTTCTTATTCCGAAGATGTCCGGACCAGGTAATCAGGCGTTGCGTTTCGGAAAAGGAGGCTGTCAGAATTATGAAAGAGTGTCATGCAGGTCCATCTGGAGGACATCACGGAATAAGCACTACTGCACGAAAGGTCTTCGACGCGGGGTTCTATTGGCCTACAATATTTCGTGATGTGAAGGGAATGATACAAACTTGTGACGCATGTCAAAGAGCTGGGAATATCTCTAGGAGGGATGAAGCCCCACAGAATTATATACAAGTTTGTGAGGTTTTCGATGTTTGGGGAATTGATTTCATGGGACCCTTCCCATCTTCTGGAGGGAATGAATACATCTTGGTGGCCATTGATTATGTTTCGAAATGGGTGGAAGCACAAGCCCTTAGGACTAATGACGCTAGGGTAGTCATTCATTTCTTAAAAAAATTGTTCGCTAGGTTTGGAATTCCGAAGGCTCTTATTAGTGACAGGGGAACTCATTTTTGCAATTCGCAAATGGAGAAGGTTATGAAAAGATATGGAGTCTCTCACCGATTCTCCACCGCTTACCATCCTCAGACCAACGGTCAAGTCGAAAACACTAATAGAGCCATAAAGAGAATATTAGAGAAAACGGTTAATCAAAACAGAAAAGATTGGTCTTTTAAGCTCGATGAGGCTTTGTGGGCATTTCGAACCGCCTATAAGACACCAATCGGGACAACCCCGTTCCGTATGGTATATGGCAAGGCATGCCACCTTCCAGTAGAACTGGAACACAAAGCATATTGGGCACTTAAGGCTTGTAATTTGGATTATACAGTTGCAGGAACAAATAGATTCTTACAGCTCCAAGAGCTTGATGAATTGAGATTAGAGGCTTATGAATCTTCCATTACATACAAAGAGAGGGCGAAAAGATGGCATGACCAACGGATTAAGAGACCCAAGGAGTTTTCAGAAGGGGACAAGGTCTTATTATATAATTCTCGCTTAAGGCTATTTCCTGGGAAACTTAAATCTAGATGGTATGGACCTTTTACCGTAAGGAGCTCCTCTAAAAACTGGAGCCGTTGTATTAATTGACGACGAGGATAGAGAATTCACTGTGAATATTCAACGAGTCAAGCATTATCAAGAGAAATGGTAATGAAATGATCAATGAGGAAGACATAACTTTCGATGAAGAAGTCACGTAATGTACGTGACTTTGAGTCTAGCTACAAGACTCGTTAATAAAGAAAAGCGCTTCTTGGGAGGCAACCCAAGCTTTATTTTATTTATTTGCTTTGTGTGTTTATTTGTTTGTTTGTTTGTTTTTATTTGTTTCCGTATGTGTGTTTAATTTTTATTATTATTGATTCATGTTCAAAACTAATTTGTGAAAATGCTTTATTTTGTTTTTAACTTCGTCTTAACTACATATAAAGGTATTTTGCAAAAGTTAAGTGTAAGGGAAATCTAAATCGGTTTATTAGAACACAAATTAACATGAATCATAGTAATAATAAATTAACATACATATTAGTATTTGTTTGAGTCAAATGCTTGTATCGAGTCATAATGATGTTTTGCAGGATTTCTAGGAAGTAAGGTAAAGGTTTTTCCAGAAATTTTCCGGAAACTTAAAATGAAAATTTTTGTCAGGTCATTTCTGACGGCGTCAGGGTTTATAACCTGACGGCGTCAGATTTAATTTTCAGAAATTTTTGAAAGTATTGTTTTTAAAAAGTTTTTATTAAAATCTCCAACTTATAATCTCCAGGAATCTGCAAAATTATCATTCCACAAGCATTATATCCTTATATATAGATTTTATCCCGCCGATGTTATGCAGGTTTTCGTGTTTATTTTCTCAGGTTTAACAGGTTATTTTGGACAAGGAGATGTTTATGGAATCAAGCTTATGGCGATGCATTAGTCATGGAGCTTCAACATTACCTTGGAGGAAGATCTAACCGTGTAACTTCATTATCCACCGAACGAATCAGGGGAGTATTTGATTTCATTCTTTTACTTTATGCTTTTACATCTTGTTATTTGAACATTGGGGACAATGTTCATCTTAAGTGTAAGGGGGGGTAAAAGTACGATTTTAGAGAATACAATTGCGCTTGATTTTTGTTTGTTTAATAGTAGATGTGTAATAAAACTGAGAGAAATACTTGTTAAGGTAATTTTAGTGCCAAATTTAAAATTTTTTACAACATATAGGAGTGAAACTTTGATCTTAATGAGCGTCTCACGGATAGGAGTTATATGACTAGCACAAAAACCGTACCACTAAAAAATTTTCCACCCCCAAATATGTGAGGTTCGCCCCTAGAATTGGTAGGAAAAGCATTTATGCTATGATGTGTGTACCGGTAGCACTTAGATTCTAGAACTTGCGTTAGGACCATTCCGAGGCCACAAGTGAGACTACATTCGTGTAGTTAGATTTACTACATGATAAGAGGCATTAGGATTAACCCATTGTTTTACACCTGTGTTTTTGTTATAATTACTTTGGCTACATTGGTCAAGTAATTCTCCCACACCCTTTGCGTTGTACTCATTTTTAGTACACGATACCCCTAGTACACCCCTCAGAGCCTATCTTTTCGTTTCGACCTTTAAGCATTTTACTTAAAGGAAGAATTTTTTACACCCCACTTAAATGTACACCCAAATCGCCTTAGCCTACCTTGTATGCACTCATTTTTTGTGCATTATTGTTACAACATTTGTTTAAACCCAAGTTAATTATCTAGTTGATTACATGGTTGCTAAGTCGAGTCATATCCTTGTACATATTGTTTTGGGACGATTGGGACTCATGGGTAAAGTACTAGTGTAATGGAGTAATGGGGATGAACATCATTTATTACCCCCATATGTGCTAAATGTTTTAAAAGTACTCCAAGTTTTTCAATTATCTTAATTCGAGTCATTAGATTAGTATTTGTAAAGTTATGTAAAAGTTCAAGTGTAAGGGGGATGCAATGCCCCTATGATGTATTATTTTGGATGGTAGGGCAAAAGTGTATGCAAAAAAAAAAAAAAAAAAAAAAAAAAAAAAAAAAAAAAAAATCGAAAAAATTAAGAAAAATACAAAAAAAAAATGAGAAAAAGAAAAATAGAAAAAAACATACGGACTACCATCCCGTTTCATTTTATGTTTGTTTTATGTTTTTGTTTTTGTTTTTGTTATTTCATTTCTAGCTTAAGATTGAGTCTAGTCTTGGCTTAGCAACATTGTATAGTACATGTAATTGATCAAGATCTTTAACTCGCCACCAGTAAAATATCCCTTATCCAACAAAACCGTGTTTTCCTTTTCCCTACACCTAACGTTATAACCCATTTAAAAGCCCTCTTTGATAGTTTATCTTTGGTGCTTACGCCTAGTGGAGGAGGTTTTCGATCCTTTCCCAAGCCTATGGTAATCTATTTGCTATGACAGGTAGTGAGAGATATTATCCGTTTTCATTTATGAGATTTATTTTGATGACACTTGAGAGATGTGAGTATCTAAACACTACTTGTGAGGTGCTAGTTTGTAATCTCCGTGCTTATTATGATTGAAGTGGAACGATTATTTGTTGTAATTACTTTTATGTTTGCATTAAATGACCCCTAACTTGTATTTTGATTAGAATAAAAGCGCATTTGCTTGAGGACAAGCAAATCTCAAGTGTAAGGGTATTTGATGAAGCGAAAAGTGTACCACTTTTAAGGGGTCATTTAAGCCTTAAATCGTATTTATTTGATCAAATATTGCCCTAAATCGTTCCTTTTGTCATTTTAGGTACTTTTGAGGAGAAATCTGGAAAAGGAGGCATTTTGGACGTTTTTGGAGCATAAAAGTGAAGAAAACGGCAAAGTCTCAAAAATCGGCTAAAAGTTACCTTTGACGACGTCACAATTTACCCTGGACGGCGTCATGCCTTGGCAAGAAAAGTTGGACGTGAAATTTACTCATGATAAGCCAGTGAAAATAGCATGTGAATTCTGACGGCGTCACGCTTTAACTTGATCAAGGGCGTCACGGCTTAAATCAAAGAGGGACGGCGTCACGTTCAAGGTTCGACGGCGTCAAGCCTTGATAAGCCAGAATGGATTTTAGAGAGCTAAAGAGGGACGGCGTCAAGAAGGTCATCCGGGAACCCTAGAAGCGGCGAGGTGACGGCGTTACACTCCATAACGTGACGCCGTCAGATCCAAAAATCTATATATAGTTTTCTAATTTTTTGTCATTAGTAGAGAACTTAGTGTGTGGAATTTTGGGAGAAAACCCTAAGACGAATTTAGCTCCTTTTTCAAGGCTTTTTGCCTTGAGATCTTCCATGTTACATTGAAGATAAGTTATCAATTAATCATTCAATATGTCTATGTGTTGTTTGATTTTATCTTATTCTTGTCTTTTGATTAACATGTTAGGCTAAATTTATCTTGTGTTTGCTTAGATCTAATGAAACCTAGCTATTGATTATTGGTTATTAGTGTGTTATTAGTTGTATTGGATGATTGTTTATCTATGTTAGGCTTAAGAAAACTGGCTAACTTCCTATTCGGTAACTTGCTTGAACGTCTTAAGAAACATGAACCAAATGCGTACTAAAGGTTTTTATGGTTGTATTTAATGCACAAGCGAATTCTAGTGATCCCATGTTAGGAGCTTCCTAGCCGGCTCGACATAGGAGTGAAGTAGGAGCTTGTAGAGTTGGGGAAGTACGTACGCCACCCCACAAATGGTATTAAGGAATACACCCGTCATCCACGCGACTAATACACACTAATCAACCGGTAAAAGATAGTTAGGGAGTAAGGAAATCTAAGTAAACACATTTCTCTACACATAAGTTTCTCACCACATTTTCATTTTTGTTATTTTATTTTATTTGCATCCGTAGTAATTTTGGGTTAGTTGACTAGCAACTAATTCCGCCCACTCTTTCAAACCCGAGATTTTACTTGCTTTCATAAAAAATTATAAAAACATAAAAAGAATCTTCCTCAACCCTTAGACCTAATTAGAGTAGTCTTTCACACCTAACGAACACTATTCCCTGTGGAGAACGATCAATCCCCCGTACTTACCACTACACTATACTACATCGGTCAGGTACACTGCCTGGTGGGGTTGTAAGCCTCTTGAGATCCCTCGAGAGGTAAAACCTGTTGTAAGGTTACAAAACCACGCATCAACAAGCCACCAATCTTGATGAATTAAAGTTTACTAACACAATAAAACAAAACTACTTAATGAATTAAACACATGCAGCACCTTCTTACAGCTCTTGTATCTTTGATTTGGGTGTGTCTTGTGCTGCTGCCTTGACTGAATTCGTCCTAGGTTTCTGGTCTTCGGTCTCGTATATAATATATGTCGTCCCGAAATTCGTCTGGTCTTGGGGTATTTATAGTTTCTGTCTGAGGGTGAGATGCGGCGCATCTAGTAAGTAGATGCGGCGCATGTACTTAACTTCGCGTGGGGTCCAAGATTATAATATTCAGGAATATTCGTACACCGCCAGAAGATGCGGCGTAACTCCATTATCAGATGCGGCGCATGTCCTCTTGTATCTTGGATCGTATCTGGTGAAATATTGATAGTGATGCGCCGTATGTAATAGGTGAGATGCGGCGCATCTGGAGTAGAACAAGTTGGTTATTCTTCGTTGACCAAAGTTTCATATGCGGCGCATGGGATAAATCCATGCGGCGCATTCTTCAAAGTCAGGCAGTGGTCTTCATTCTCTTCATTCCAACAACCAATTCCAATCTTGATCATTTTACTCCGTTTTTAGTCCATAATCGCTAAGTTTCACCAAATGCTTGTTTTCAACTGAGAATTACAAAAGTAAACGATTAAGTATCAATCCTCATACATAATATAATAAAACAAGTCAAATTAATAGGATAAATGATGGTAATAAAATGTACTTATTTGAGTTCATCAAATATCCCCCCACTTGAACTTTACTTGTCCCCAAGTAAACCTTAGAATTAATCTTATGAAAATGTATCCTAAAGATGTTAGGATTTATTTTTATATTTAAGCATGTACTCGTTTTTGTCATAATCACACAACTAAACACTTAACGAATTAGAAGTAGAATAAAATATTTCGATAAAAGCAAATCTAATCGTTTAACTGTCCAGTCGCGACGAATATTCTATCATAAGCTTGGCAAGTATACACATCTCCACCACTAAAGCTAAGGAATAACAAGTCTAAAGCGGTAAAAAGGGTTTTTAGGCTTAAGGGTTAATTATTCTTATTCACGATCGATCTCAAATTCCAGAAAAGGCGACAAAATCACAAATACATGATCGAATCCACGAACACGATACTTGCAATTGCTCAAATCCTTAACTCGAATAGGCTAAAGATAGATCCAAACTTCACCAATAATAATATATCAAAAAGGGCGACAAAATCATAAATACATAGCCGAATCCACGACTACGATACTTAAGATTGCTCAAATCCCTAATCTCAATAAATCAAAGGTTTGGTTGGATAAAGAATAATACAGGGTATGGATAATATTTGGGATATAAATTGGTGTAAAATAAAAAATAAACAAAACAAATAAATTAAAATCCTAAGTGTGGTTAATCACTATCCCAACCATCCCATGAATAAGACTCATATCATTGAATAACTCACGCTTTAACACTTGAAACACACGCTTTAGGTAGACACGAATTATACTCAACAAGATCTTAATCAAAGAATAAACCTTAGTTGACGTTCCCATAACTGCCAACTCCCATTCAATCCATAAATATATAGTATACAACAATTAGTGGTGATATCGACCACTTACATAACTTTACATCGTTGGTTTATCAATCTTCCAACTTTTTTCTTTTTCTTTTCTCATTTTTTCGATTTTTTTTTTTTACTAAGCATAAACATAGATGTGTAAAATTTCACCACATCACTATAACAATAATTCTGGATAATTTTTTCATACTTTTCATAACTTCAGAAATAACGGTAATAGTGAAAGTAGTAAACACACGAAAAATAAACTCAAAGATATACAATATTTACTTTCACTCCAATTGCATTGTGCAATTTCCCGACCTACCATAGATAATGAATTACGCACGCGAACACAGGTAATGTAAGGAAACACACTTTGCCTATAGCAATTAACCAACCACGGATTCTAATCTACAGGGTAGGCTAAGGTGTAAGGGTGTAACGAAACATTTTAAACATAGGTGTAAGAAACGAAAGGAATGGCTCTGAGTGTTTTTCTAGGGGTATCTTACTCTAAAAATGAGAGTAACAAAAGGGTTTATACGGGGGTTAACTAACCAGTGTAGTTAGCTAATAACACATAACATATAAGGCTTTTTGGGTGTAATCCTAGAAATTTACCAATTTAGACAAGTCATTCCAATTATATAAAATAATACTTATTATGGTGGTCTCGAATAGTATACAAGCCAAGTTCTAAAGTTTACAAGTCACCGGCACACTCATAGATTTGTGAATTTTGAAAAATCACAATTTTTGAAAATAACGTCATGTGTGCAGCTATGCAACTTAGATCTTAAACAAAAAATGCATAAATTTTAAATTTTGATATATTAAGCACATTTTAAGCATATTTTGAAAAGTTTAGGACAAGTAAGTGTTAAGTGTTCTAATTCTCCAATCCCCCCACTTAAGTTAAACAACGTCCTCGTTGTTTGTATAAAAGGTTAAAAACTGGAAAATAAAAGAATTAGAACAGAAAAACTCCCCTGAGATTTGCTCGGTATGATCCTCCATTAGTAGTAGAGCAAAAATCATCTTTCTTGTGGATTAGAACGTTTAAGCTTCATATTAGATGTATCCACAGGAAATGCAGGAATCTATAATACCACCAACACTTTAAAACACACCTATTATTAAGAAAGGTTCAACTTGCATAATACATTAGTAGTTAGATAAAAATAAAACATAAAAATTTAAAATGAAAATCATCAGGTCAGTCGATGCGCCGTATCTTATGGAAGAAGATACGCCGTATCGAGCCTGGAATAAATACGGATCAGAATAGAAGATGCGCCGCATCCTTAACCAGGGATGCGTCGCATTGAAAATAAACTGATAAAAAGTTTTAAATTCGAAAATAAAAAATGCAGAAAAATAAAATAAGATATGACCATTTGCAGGAGATGCGTCGCATCTCAGGATTGAGATGCGCCGTATCCTCGGCGGTCTGACTGACTCGACACAAAAAGCAGAATAATATAAAGATAAATCCGGGTTGTCTCCCGGTAAGCACTTGTCTTTATTCCAGAGTCTTCAAGTTAGACTCACGTTCAGCTCTTTAGTATCGATCATTGAAGGAGTCGGAAACATCGCGCTCCCTCATTGCCAATTCAGTAATATTGAACACTCCTTGCTCGTCCTTAATTTCCACGCCGTTCTTCTTTAATATCTGTATAAACAAAGTCCTGTCCCTTTCGGGCAGAGATGACAAAATGATAGACGGGAAATTCTTATTATCATATAGGCATAAATAAGCAAGGTGGGGTGGTAGTTCAATAAACACATTATTCAAATTCGTTTTCTCAACTATTCTCCTACGTTTATTAATTACTACGCAATCATACCACTCATCATCGGAATCATTAACAACATCGCGTCTAAGTTCGGTAGGTACATTTAGGTCAATAAATTCCTCAAAGTTCTCATGATTAGGATTAGTTGAGTTGTTTTGAATCAATGTTTCCCCCATAAGCCTAGCTTCAAGATCGAGGTCCATACGCTCTCTTAATCCTAGCATGTAGACACCTCTAATTATGCTTTTAACAGGATCTTGGCACTTATAGACCAGTTTATTATTCCCTACCCTTAATGAGATTTTTCTTTTAAACACATCAATCTTAGCATGGGCAGTAGACAAGAAAGGTCTTCCAAGGATTAAAGGAACCTTAACATCCTCGGGCATATCTAATATAACAAAGTCTACAGGGAAAATAAACTTCTCAATCTTAACTAGCACATTATTAGCAATCCCTTCAGGTCGTTTTACCGTTTTATCAGCCAATTCAATAAGTAACTTAGTTGGTGCTAATTTTCCTAGTCCTAGGGTAGTGAATGTCTTAAGAGGCATAACACTAACACTAGCTCCTAAGTCAGCTAACACATTATTGAAAGATATATCATTAATAGAACAAGGTAGAGTAAAACTTCCTGGGTCTTTTTCTTTATGAGGCAAGGCATTTAAATCAGTTGCAGAGCTCCCTTCTTTCATTGTAGCCTTGATCTCCTCTTCAATCTTTGTCTTTTCTTTTAGTAGTCTTCTTAAACTGATTGAAGAATTAAAGAAAAATTCGGGTCTTGCATCATCATTACCATTCATCGATCTTCTAGGTAAGTTAGGAGTGACTTCTTCAGTGGTGCTTATGGCCTTGACATGATCCCTTGGGTTGGTTTCAGTTGAGCTAGGTAAACTTCCATATCCCCTTTCTTGAAGAACTTTGCTCATTTGACCAATTTGTTGTTCCAGTGCTTTGATCGAAGCTCCTTGATTTCTTGTAGTAGTGTCCGTTGAAGCTCGGATTTCTTTGATCATAGCAGTATTCTCTTCATGTCTTTTAGCAGCATCGGCCATAATTTGCTTTAGAGTATCATCTAAAGTCTGTCTCCTTTCTTGATAAGCGGGATTGAAGTTGTTCTTTTGATAGAATCCCGGGGTAGCTTCCCTAAATCTTCCTGAAGGTCGGAATGGTTGTCCAAATTGGGTGTAATATGCTTCTTCAAATGTCTCACTTTCATTCTTGTTCGGGCAGTCTTTAGTGTAGTGAGGTCCTTCGCACTTTTCACATCCAACTTGGGCAGCATACACTCTTTCATCACGCTTCTTCATCTCTCTACTAATTTTATCCAATTGAGCTTGAATAGCAGCAATCCCGTCAAAATTAGTGCTGCTCTTAGATCTAGTAGAGGTCCCATCGTGCCATTTCTGAGAATGATCAGCAGCTTCTTGGATCGCTTTCCTAGCATTAGTTGCACTCATTTGAGGTACAGCTCCCTTAGCATCCAAAATCTGTCTAGTAGGCACGTCCAATCCTTGATAAAACAATATTATCTCCTGCATAGGGGTTAGATAGTGTTGAGGACATTTTATTAATAAATCTTTAAATCGTTCCCAAGCTTGATAAAGAGTTTCATCAGGCTCTTGCTTGAAACTGTTGATAGCCTCCATTTTTTTAGCAGTCTTAGCAGGTGGACAATATCTCTTCAGGAATTTGCTCTTCAAACCTTCCCATGTAGTGATTGAACTAGCAGGTTCATTCCTTAGCCACTTGTTAGCAGCTCCTTTTAGTGAGATTGGAAAGATTCTAAGCATGAGTTGATCGTTAGTGACTCCTTCTGAAGTAAACAAATCTGCAATCTCCAGGACCTTTTCAACATGCTCATTAGCATCCTCATGTTCCGTCCCACTGAAGGCATTCTCTCTGAGCTCTTTGAGAAACTGACCCTTCAACTCAAATTTTGACTTATCATCAAACTTTGGTCTAGCAACTCCTGAAGTGTAATCAGCACGGGTACTGTTCATGTATTCCTCCATGGTAGTGTTTTCGCCCATTGTTTCTGTTTCAACTTCCTCTTTTTCTTCAGAAAAGTAATCAAGCTCGAGTGAACTTGAAAGATCAAAGCTTCTTGTGTTGAAAAGCCTTTTAAGCGAATGTAGGGCTCGTTCAGGATCTTCGAAAGGTTGAACCAAGTTCTTCGTGGAACTCCTGGTCATGCACTTCCTGAAATCAACACAAAACTATCAGTAGGGTATGCTCGAGAAAGTAATATATCAGAAAACTAACAACGAAAACGGAATACGAAAATCTAAAGTTACTGATGTCTGCAGACGATGCGCCGTATCCAAAAAGTTGGATACGCCGTATCTTATAATCGTTAAAATTAAATCAGACTTTATTCAGAAAATAGATACGCCGCTTAGAAATTCGAATGCGCCGTATCAATTTTAATTAATCAAAAATCGATATTTATTTAAAATTAAATGCGTCGTATTAACAAAAGTTAATGCGCCGTATTTTCGTTACGTTTCAAAATATAAGATTTTTGATTCAGAGGATGCGCCGTATCGATAAAAATCGATACGCCGTATCTGTTTAATAATTCGCAAACTGTTTTTAATTAAAATAATAGATACGCCGTATCTGTTAGAGCAGATGCGTCGTATCGCGTTAACGTTTAGAAAAAAAATTTATTAAAAACAGATACGCCGTATCTTGGGGAAAAGATGCGTCGTATCGCTTTATCGCTTAGAAAAAATTTTCTTATTAAAAACAGATACGCCGTATCTTGGTAAAGATGCGTCGTATCGAATTAATTAAACGCGTTGTATTTTATAAAAGTTTGAACGCAATACGCCGTATCTGAGAAATCAGATGCGCCGTATCGTTCGATTTAGCTCAGCACAACGATAGCAGAAAACAAAAATTACGAAAAATAAAATCAAATAAAAAAAAAACACACAAACGAAAAAAAACACAAACAAAAGCAAACAAATAACACACAAAAACAGAAAATATGCAAAATAGTACAATGAATGCAAATTAATCTAATACACAACAAAATTAGCGGTTAGATAAAAAAAATTAAAAACCTAATTAAAATACTAATCAAATTAACAGATAATAACAATTCACTCCCCGGCAGCGGCGCCAAAAACTTGATGCGCGTGATGTGTCGTTGCGGTTTAGCAGTTTTAATGCCTACTCAAGTTTTAAATTTATATTTAGCCGACTTATCAATAACACACACACTTAACGAGCAGTGTACCCGGTCAGTATGAATATAATGGTAAGTAGAGTGTCGATCACTAAGAGTGGAACGTATTATCTAGTTATTCTAATCAGTATTTTAATATATTAAGTTAGCTATACAATCTAATCTAACGCAAGGGGTTCAGCCTGAGAGACTGGCACGATTTGGTTGCAATTAAGTAATAAACTAGACCAATAGGCACGAATCAGCAAGTAGCACACACGTACACAGATAAATACTCGAGACAATAAGAGGGCTGTCCTTATGATAAGTAGTTTGTCACTTGTTTTATTGCTAGTGTTATATGAAGTGTATAGTTCGATGCAACGCACCGAGATTAAGTCCTTTCTCGTTGGTTCTAATCTTATCGGCGAGTAAACCCTTAATGATTACTTATGACTATCCCATTTATCTTTCTCCTACTTTTCTACAGACCATAGAATACATAGGCATCTAATAAACAGGCGAGGGCAGAGGCATGGCGACCCGATCAACGCTCAGCTAGCCACAGAGGTTATCAATGCACTAATAAAAGTCACCAATGACACTAACATATAAACTTTAATTGATGAGAAAGCAGTTTTAAGGGAGTGCAACCTTTCCGTTGTCACGTTACACAAGCCACCAATCTTGATGAATTAAAGTTTACTAACACAATAAAACAAAACTACTTAATGAATTAAACACATGCAGCACCTTCTTACAGCTCTTGTATCTTTGATTTGGGTGTGTCTTGTGCTGCTGCCTTGACTGAATTCGTCCTAGGTTTCTGGTCTTCGGTCTCGTATATAATATATGTCGTCCCGAAATTCGTCTGGTCTTGGGGTATTTATAGTTTCTGTCTGAGGGTGAGATGCGGCGCATCTAGTAAGTAGATGCGGCGCATGTACTTAACTTCGCGTGGGGTCCAAGATTATAATATTCAAGAATATTCGTACACCGTCAGAAGATGCGGCGTAACTCCATTATCAGATGCGGCGCATGTCCTCTTGTATCTTGGATCGTATCTGGTGAAATATTGATAGTGATGCGCCGTATGTAATAGGTGAGATGCGGCGCATCTGGAGTAGAACAAGTTGGTTATTCTTCGTTGACCAAAGTTTCATATGCGGCGCATGGGATAAATCCATGCGGCGCATTCTTCAAAGTCAGGCAGTGGTCTTCATTCTCTTCATTCCAACAACCAATTCCAATCTTGATCATTTTACTCCGTTTTTAGTCCATAATCGCTAAGTTTCACCAAATGCTTGTTTTCAACTGAGAATTACAAAAGTAAACGATTAAGTATCAATCCTCATACATAATATAATAAAACAAGTCAAATTAATAGGATAAATGATGGTAATAAAATGTACTTATTTGAGTTCATGTGCGGTTTCTGGTGACAAACATTCTTCTAAATCTAGGAATGGGCGGGAAATACCAAACAACTTTTCTCGGCACCTTCTTGCTATTCTCCTTCCACCGAGAAGTTCCACAAGTTGGACATTGAGAAGCATCCTTGTGCTCATCCCAGAACAAGACACAATCATTCTCACAAGCATGATACTTAATGTATTCTATGCTTATTCCTTTTAGCAACTTCTTGGCCTCGTATATCGACTTAGGGATTGTATTATTTGAAGGCAAAACATCATTTAGCTCGCCTAATAAAGCATCAAAGCTTGTATCAGACCAGCCAAATTGACCCTTCAAATGTTGGAATTTCAGCAATCCATTTAGTGCATTATACTTAGACCCTTCATACAGTGGCTTGTCGCATTCTTCGAGAAGTGACTTCAATAAATTAGGTTCATTCTCTGCATATGTGAAGGCGTCATGTAGCATCTCCTTTGTGTAATCGAACTCGGGAGGTCTAGACTCATTAGGGCATTGAGCTTCATCCTTAGATGAATTTTCTCCGTGGAAGGTCCAATCAATATAATTCTCATTGAAACCGTGTTTAAACAGGTGATAACGCACGTTTTTGATGGTACTGTGACACAAATTGATACAATTTACACAAGGACACGGAATGGCATCGGAATTTGGGTTATTGCATTGTGCAAACTCTAAAAAGGCATTCACACCTTCCTCGTATGCGATTGATAATCTATCAGACAAAATCCAAGATTTATCCATTACCTAAAAACTCTAAAACAGAAAACATCTCGTGTAAGTGTCGAGTCTGATACCAACCTTATTAAACTAAAACAGAAAAAGATAACTACCTAGTAAACTATACATGTTAAACAAGAACACCAGCTTACAAATCATTTACAGTTAAAGTTTACTCTATTAAACTATACATGTTTGGTATGTGCTTATTCACATACCTTTTCTTGACCAAAACCGGACCAAAACGACCAAAAACCCGACCATAATGCCAATAGATAGTGTGTTTTTGTGTTTTGTTTATGCAGGGACGGATATCGAGAAAAACGACAAAAGACACGAAAAACCCGAGAAAACGAGCACGGGATACGGAAACGGCTCAGAACCGAAGCCGGGAAAGTCATGCTTGGTCAATTAGTCAAGAATCACCCTTAGATCGACTTTGGAACATTGGCAAAATAAATCCCTTGATTTTCAGAAATTACAATTTTGGTCCCTACAAATACCTAAACCTAACACTTAACTTAAATCCCTTAAATCCGGATCCACAACTAAACTAAACCAACCCATCAGCCCACCAATAATCCCCTTATCCATACCCGGTCCACTCTTAAACCCGATCCAACTCCAAATATTTTACCCGGTCAAAAGAAATAAAAATTTTACACTCTCTCCCTATCTCACACACACGCGCGAAAATCATTTCACCCCCAATTTCTACCCTAAGAACCCTAATATTCACTGCACCAAATTAACCTCACCTTAGGATTAATTACCCAATCATTGGGGTTTCTAGAAGCTACTGACACCAAAAGAATGACACGTGGGTGATGTTGATTGGAGAGGCCGCGTCACATAATCCAATCGTACGGTGAAGATTAAAGCTTGGAGAGCAAGGGAGGATCTAAGGGTTGATATTAGCTCAAGTACACGCGGATTGCCAGCCTGGAAGACCCAGAAGGATCGGCTGAGCTCTATAAATAGGAGGGTTTTTCTTCAAAGAAGGAGTTAGTTTTTTTGAGTTTTCATAGTGTAATTTTTCTGTTTCGTTTATCATTTTCAGTTTTTCTTATCATAGTTTGTAGTAGGTTTGAAGCTATTTCCGAATTTGTAATGTCACTTTGTACTTCTGAAATTTTTCATTAATGAAAGATAATTTTTAGCCTATTTTGATTCTGCTTATTCTAAGTTATATTTTGAGTTCCAGTTTATTAATTTCATCAGTAGTTCATAAAAGAGTTAAGTAGATTAATAGTTTTTGTTTTTACACTTTGATTCCAAAAATACTCTATATAAAAAAATAATAAAAAAAAAATAGTTTAGTGAATCAAGCTTCAATAAGCTTGTTTTTTCTGTTTTTCAAAGTTTCATCTGAGCTTACATAGCTCTTGTGAGACTTAGTTTTTGCATTTCATTAGTTCCTCTCGAAATCACCACAAGTCAACTGTGGTCAATGTTACATGTTCAATAGATATGGCAGTGTGGAGTGATGGTCTAGGGGGTGAAATGGAAGCCCTTAGCCTGTCTAAAGACAGGCTAGCATAGTGAACTCCCTTAATTGTGGCTAAGGGAGAGTGGCACAAGTGAGTTTTACTTATTTTTTTTGTTCCTCTCAAAGTATTTAGTGTCGATCTGTTTAATTTAGTTTAATCCTGTTTGATTTGTGTTTGTTTGCTGCTTATTTGATTAGATCTAGCATAATTTAGTTTGTTTAATCATTGTGTTTTCATTTCATATTGAATCTGTCTCTATATTGGAACTGTTTTAATCTTAATCTTTGGATCTGAGTTATTGTTGGAAATTGTTGTTGTTTGCTGTTGATTTGAGGTCTATTGGTGTTTATGAGTGTTGTTCGATCATTGTGGATGAATATTTGTAACTGAATCATAGTTTGCTTTTGAATCTGAAAAGTTTAAGGTGTGTTTGGAACAAGGGATTGCTGATTGATATTGTTGTTATAGTTTGGAAAACCTGTTCAATACAACTTGCATACACCTATTATAGATCAGTTAAGTCATTTGCTTGGTGGTTTTTATTGGAAAAAGTCAAGTTGCTTGAGATTTTGCTTGGCTGCTGTCATTTCGCTGATTCTAGGATCTGATTGTGCTTAATTTTGCTAGATAAAGTGTTTGAGTTTGTTAGTTAATCAGTTAAATAGCTTAAGTACAACTAGGTTTTTAGATTTTAGTAGCTGAATCTTAAATTAGTCAACTATTGTGAGGTTTTAATTCGTCGAAAATTGGTTTTGTGCACTAGCTTCATTTCACTCTTAGTTACTGTGTTCATAGGTCCATTTGAATGATCATTAGTGTTCGAAGTTGTGTGATTTTGTGTTTCTAAGTAAGTTAGCCTAGGATAGTTTGAGTATTTTTCATTTCAAAGTAATAGCAACAATATCTGGTCACCTAAATTTGCTCTTGAAGTTTGTCAAAATCTGCTGTACTAAATTAACTGCTGCATGATCTTCTTCTGGTCATTTGTATTCGATCCAAATCGACCTAGCAATTGAGATCTAGGCATAGGGCTTTTAAGATACTAGTAATCTCTGCTTGGTTAGCTTTCCAAAACAGTTTTTGTTTTAAAAATTGGTCAAGAATTGAGCGAATTACAAGCGTTTGAAAAGTGGTATATGAAATTGCCTTTTGTGTAAAACTAAATGTTCTTAAGTTTTCTGAGTTGTCACTTTTGGTCCCTAGTCTTTCAATTAGAGTCTAAATCGTGCCTGGTGTTTTTTTTTAAGTGAAAATCACTTTGATGAATGGCAATTTAGTCCCTGTCTTTTATAAAAACGTTTTAAGTTTTAAACAAGTTTCAGAAATTACAGTTTTAGTCCTCGTCTTTTGTTTCAAAATGTTTTAAGTTTTAAACGAGTTTCTGAAATTACATTTTCAGTCCCCTTAGTTTTTATAAACTTTTTCTTTATTTTCTTTTATTAAATTAGTTTTAGAAAATTACGTTTTTAGTCCCTTAGGTTTTTACTTTTTAATTTTAGTATTTCTTCACTATTAGTTTTATAAATCTCGGGATTAGCCCGGGATTTGCGTTATTTAATTTCTTTTTGTGCACATTTATTTGATAACGTAGAATGTTTTTAATTTTCCACATTTTAATGTAATCAATACCAAAATAATCTTTCACGTTCACTTATTCACTTCACATTTTCACGACACCGAATCGACTTAAACGCCGTCAAACCTTCGTTGGGAGAACGACCCGGGGAAATATTTTCACAAGTATTCCTTTGGAAATTATAACAATCAAAAATGTTACATTATTTACAGTTAACTTACATGAGGCCTATAAAATATTATTCACAAACACCAAAAAATATTATCTTACATCATAGTAACATTTTCACAAACACCTGGTGTGCTACATTAGGGCATACCTTTCAAACTGATGATACAAAAACTGATACAAATGTTAAAGTTTACTCTATTAAACTATAAATGTTATCTTGCAACCAAAAAATAATGATACAAAAACTGATACAAAAACCTAGTTACATTTTCACAAACACCTAGTGTGCTACATTAAAAATCAATAAATTGATTTTATAACCTAAATAAAACTCTACAACTACATTAAAACAGAAAACATAAAACTCTCAAACAAACAAATTAGGGCATACCTTTCAAACTGATGTCGAGTGTTTTGAGAGTTTTGAGAGGGGTTTGAGATGGGAAATTAGGGCAAGTTAGGGCAAATTACGGCAAATTACGGCATACCTTTCAAAATTAGGGCAAATTAGGGCAAACTGATGTCTAGTGTTTTGAGAGTTTTGAGAGGGGTTTGAGATGGGAAATTAGGGCGGGAGTGTTTTGAGAGTTTTGAGAGGGGTTTGATAAGGTTTTGAGAGTTTGAGAGGGAAGTGTTGAGCGGGAAGTGTTTTGGCCAAAAAAAAAAAACAATGGGTTTTGAAGAAGCAGATGGGGAAAAAAACATAGATGACCCCTATTTAGGACGAAGCAAAACGAGCGTCATCTAGCAAGCTAAATTTTAACTGATTATGACCCTATGTTATGACGCTTTTTAAAACGAGTCATCCCCAATAAAAAATTTACTCGTTATGACTCTTATTTTATGACTTTGCTATTTGCGCGTCATCTTGTAGTGTGCGTCATAAAATGCGAGTCAAGGATAGCTGTTTTTCTAGTAGTGTTTATATAACTTGCATCTACATGCATATACATATTGTTGCTTGTATTTACATACTCTTCTATATTATTGTTAGTCTTTACTTACACATCTATATATAAATTGACAAAGTATTAATTTGTAAGCAATTATATAAAAGATTTTAAAAGAACATATGAACCTCCTATATGGTGGTAGAAAATTTAGTTCTGTTGGGTTTTACTCATAACCACAATTTGAAACAAGTCAATCGGTCTTTCATATTAGAAAAGACCAAACCATCAGTTTGTGTTAGCAATTAATTTATTTAATTGTGAAAGTGATGGTCATTTGTTAATGGAACTTAAGTGTCAAGTGTAATGTTTAGTCTAGTTAGTGGGCTAATGGCATTAGAAGTGTTAATATCTTAAATGTATAAGTGTAGTGCTAACATTAGCCCACACCAAGCCCAAAGAAAAGCCCACCAATCCATTTGGTGATGGTTGTGTCGATATATTAACCACACACACTCTCACATTTCATAAGTCTTAGTATCTCACTAGTGTGTGCCTCATAGTTCATTGTAAAGAGAGTGTGTGTGTGTGTTCCCATAGAGTCTTTGTATTATTTCTTTTACAAGTGATAATCATTCGACTACAAGTTATTCCATACGATCCACATACTACTTCTCATCTTGTTCTATACTTTGATCTTGTGAGTGTCATCATATTGTGTCGTGTGTTTGTGTGATAAAGGAAGAAAGGGAGTCGATCTTTACAAGTGGTATCAGAGCAAGGCTTCAAGGTAGGAGGTATTTTGTGTTTGATCATCAAGACTAAAACACCCACTGTTATTTTTCTTTAAGTAGAAAAGTTACATTTTGTGTTTTTTATCTTCGAATCAAACGCAAAATCAAGATAAAAGGTTGTGTTTGTTTGTGTTATATCGACTTGGTTTATTATTTTGTGAGTATCTTTCACTCGAATCTAGTATTTCAAGGTTGGATTCTGATTGCGTGGTTTTGTAACCTTACAACAGGTTTTACCTCTCGAGGGATCTCAAGAGGCTTACAACCCCACCAGGCAGTGTACCTGACCGATGTAGTATAGTGTAGTGGTAAGTACGGGGGATTGATCGTTCTCCACAGGGAATAGTGTTCGTTAGGTATGAAAGGCTACTCTAATTAGGTCTAAGGGTTGAGGAAGATTCTTTTTATGTTTTTATATTTTTATGAAAGCAAGTAAAATCTCGGTTTTGAAGGAGTGGGCGGAATTAGTTGCTAGTCAACTAACCCAAATTACTACGAATGCAAATAAAATAAATAACTGAAAATAAAATGTGGTGAGAAACTTATGTGTAGAGAAATGTGTTTACTTAGATTTCCTTACTCCCTAACTATCTTTTACCGGTTAATTAGTGTGTATTAGTCGCATGGATGACGGGTGTATTCCTTAATACCATTCGTGGGGTGGCGTACTTACTTCCCCAACTCTACAAGCTCCTACTTCACTCCTATGTCGAGCCGGCTAGGAAGCTCCTAACATGGGATCACTAGAATTCGCTTGTGCATTAAATACAACCATAAAAACCTTTAGTACGCGTTTGGTTCATGTTTCTTAAGACGTTCAAGCAAGTTACCGAATAGGAAGTTAGCCAGTTTTCTTAAGCCTAACATAGATAAACAATCATCCAATACAACTAACAACACACTAACAACCAATAATCAATAGCTAGGTTTCATTAGATCTAAGCAAACACAAGATAAAATTAGCCTAACATGTTAAACAAAAGACAAGAATAAGATAGAATCAAACAACACATAGACATATTGAATGATTAATTGATAACTTATCTTTCAATGAAACATGGAAGATCTCAAGGCAAAAAGCCCTGAAAAAGTAGCTAAAATCGTCTTAGGGTTTTATCCCAAAATTCCACACACTAAGCTCTCCCTAATGACAAAAGATTAGAAAACTATATATAGATTTTTGGATCTGACGGCGTCACCTTATGGAGTGTGACGCCATCACCTCGCCGCTTTTAGGGTTCCCGGATGACCTTCTTGACGCCGTCCCTCTTTAGCTCTTCCAAAATCCATTCTGGCTTATCAAGGCTTGACGCCGTCAGCTCGTGAACGTGACGCCGTCCCCTTATGATTTAAGCCGTGACGCCCTTGATCAAGTTAAAGCGTGACGCCGTCAGAATTCACATGCTATTTTCACTGGCTTATCATGAGTAAATTTCACGTCCAACTTTTCTTGCCAAAGCATGACGCCGTCCAGAGTAAATTGTGACGCCGTCAAGAGTAACTTTTAGCCGATTTTTGAGACTTTGTCGTTTTCTTCACTTTTATGCTCCAAAAACGTCCAAAATGCCTCCTTTTCCAGATTTCTCCTCAAAAGTACCTAAAATGACAAAAGGAACGATTTAGGGCAATATTTGATCAAATAAATACGATTTAAGGCTTAAATGACCCCTTAAAAGCGGTACACTTTTCGCCTCATCAAATACCCTTACACTTGAGATTTGCTTGTCCTCAAGCAAATGCGCTTTTATTCTAATCAAAATACAAGCTAGGGGTCATTTAATGCTAACATAAAAGTAATTACAACAAATAATCGTTCCACTTCAATCATAATAAGCACGGAGATTATAAACTAGCACCTCACAAGTAGTGTTTAGATACTCACATCTCTCAAGTGTCATCAAAATAAATCTCATAAATGAAAACGGATAATATCTCTCACTACCTGTCATAGCAAATAGATTACCATAGGCTTGGGAAAGGATCGAAAACCTCCTCCACTAGGCGTAAGCACCAAAGATAAACTATCAAAGAGGGCTTTTAAATGGGTTATAACGTTAGGTGTAGGGAAAAGGAAAACACGGTTTTGTTGGATAAATGATATTTTTCTGGTGGCGAGTTAAAAATCTTGATCAATTACATGTACTATACAATGTTGCTAAGCCAAGACTAGACTCGATCTTAAGCTAGAAACGAAATAACAAAATAACAAAAATATAAAACAAACATAAAATAAAACGGGATGGTAGTCCGTATGTTTTTTCTACTTTTCTTTTTCTCATTTTTTTGTATTTTTCTTGATTTTTTTTTTTTTTTTTTTTTTGCATACACTTTTGCCCTACCATCCAAAATAATACATCATAGGGGCATTGCATCCCCCTTACACTTGAATTTTTACATAACTTTACAAATACTAATCTAATGACTCGAATTAAGATAATTGAAAAACTTGGAGTACTTTTAAAACATTTAGCACATATGGGGGTAATAAATGATGTTCTTCCCCGTTACTCCATTACACTAGTACTTTACCCATGAGTCCCAATCGTCCCAAAACAATATGTACAAGGATATGACTCGACTTAGCAACCATGTAATCAATTAGATAATTAACTTGGGTTTAAACAAATGTTGTCACAATAATGCACTAAAGATGAGTGCATACAAGGTAGGCTAAGGCGATTTGGGTGTACATTTTAGTGGGGTGTAACAAATTCTTCCTTTAAGTAAAATGCTTAAAGGTCGAAACGAAAAGATAGGCTCTGAGGGGTGTACTAGGGGTATCGTGTACTAAAAATGAGTACAACGCAAAGGGTGTGGGGGAATTACTTGACCAATGTAGCCAACGTAATTATAACAAAAACACAGGTGTAAAACAATGGGTTAATCCTAATGCCTCTTATCATGTAGTAAATCTAACTACACGAATGTAGTCTCACTTGTGGCCTTGGAATGGTCCTAACGCAAGTTCTAGAATCTAAGTGCTACCGGTACACACATCATAGCATAAATGCTTTTCCTACCAATTCTAGGGGCGAACCTCACATATTTGGGGTGGAAAATTTTTTAGTGGTACGGTTTTTGTGCTAGTCATATAACTCCTATCCGTGAGACGCTCATTAAGATCAAAGTTTCACTCCTATATGTTGTAAAAAATTTTAAATTTGGCACTAAAATTGCCTTAACAAGTATTTCTCTCAGTTTTATTACACATCTACCATCAAACAAACAAAAATCAAGCGCAATTGTATTCTCTAAAATCGTACTTTTACCCCCCCCCCCTTACACTTAAGATGAACATTGTCCCCAATGTTCAAATAATAAGATGTAAAAGCAAAAAGTAAAAGAATGAAATCAAATACTCCCCTGATTCGCTCGGTGGATAATGAAATTACACGGTTAAATCTTCCTCCAAAGAGAATGTTGAAGCTCCATGACTAATGCATCGCCACAAGCTTGATCCAAAAACATTTCCTTGTCCAAAATAACCTGTTAAACCTGAGAAAACAAACACGAAAACCTGCATAACATCGGCGGGAAAAATCTATATATAAGGATATAATGCTTGTGGAATGATAATTTTGCAGATTCCTGGAGATTATAAGTTGGAGATTTAATAAAAACTTTTTATGAAAACAAAACTTTCAAAAATTTCTGGAAATTAAATCTGACGCCGTCAGGTTATAACCCCTGACGCCGTCAGAAATGACCTGACAAAAATTTTCGTTTTAAGTTTCCGGAAAATTTCTGGAAAAACCTTTACCTTACTTCCTGGAAATCCTGCAAAACATCATTATGACTCGATACAAGCATTTGACTCAAACAAATACTAATATGTATGCTAATTTATTATTATTATGATTCATGTTCATTTGTGTTCTAATAAACCGATTTAGATTTCCCTTACACTTATCTTTTGCAAAATACCTTTATATGTAGTTAAGACGAAGTTAAAAACAAAATAAAGCATTTTCACAAATTAGTTTTGAACATGAATCAATAATGATAAAAATTAAACACACATACGGGAAATAAATAAAAACAAACAAACAAATAAATAAACACACAAAGCAAATAAAACAAATAAAGCTTGGGTTGCCTCCCAAGAAGCGCTTTTCTTTATTAACGAGTCTTGTAGCTAGACTCAAAGTCAAGCTACCCTATGTAAGTAAGCTCGTCATCAAGGACGTCTTTAGGGTTAAGCTTGGATTGAAGTTTCCTATTGGTTCGCTTAGTACGATATATCTTTTCAAACTTCTCTCCATCCGGGTCATACAACGTCATCTTAATATGCCATGACCCATCTCCATCTTTGGGTGGTTTATCCCAATTCCACTTATGATCATCTTCCTCACAAATCCACTTATTCATTCCTAGGTTAATTGGCAGAACTCCTAGGAAATCAATCATCTTTCTAAAAACTAGAGGGTCTTCAAATGGATCCAATTCGGTGTCCCTAGCCAAGAGTTGCTCCACCGAATGCGTTCGGTTAACAAAGTCCTCTTCTAGGTAAAATGGGCGTTGGGGTCCTATGAAGTCTCTATCAATCCAAGGTCCATATCTAGATGGTCTCCTATTTGATTCTAGCCAATGTGGTGTTGGTTCCTCACTAGTATCATAGGCATGTTTCTTAACATCATAGACTGACCAAGTATCTCCTTCTCCTACCGCTATCTTGGATTCCTTACAATCAATCATAGCACTAGCGGTTGCCAAAAATCCTCTACCTATCAACAAGGGGCATGTAGGGTCGCTAACCATATCAAGGACGTGGAAATCGGCTAAAATGGTTAGTTTTCCAATGTGCACTAACACGTCCTTAACTACTCCAACCGGGTAAGCAACACTTCCATCCGCTAAGCCTATTATCACCTCGGTTTCTTCAAGTTTTCCAAGTTTTAGAGAGGTGTAGAGAGGTAACGGAAGTAGGTTAAGGCTTGATCCAAGATCGGCTAATGTGTCATAAGCCTCCGAATTACCGACCTTGCAAGGTAGAACAAATAAGCCCGGATCATCTAACTTCTTAGGTAGTTTGTTTTGAACGAAGGCGGTCCCTTTTTCGCCTAATTTGAGCTTCTTCTCATCCAACACATCAACAACCGGACTTTCAAGGTGGAGCTCCTTGAATTCTTCGTCAAGGTTTTGAGTGGGAGGTGTTTCAACTATGTTGTTGACCAATTTGGATGTCATAACTTCTTGGTCATTTGGAACGACTTGGGTTTGTTTGAAACACGTGCTCATGGAATTGACCGAATAATATTGTGGACAAGAACTAGGGGACGAAACCGATGAAATAGCGTTGACGTTCAGTTTCGGGTTCTTGACCGTGTTGCTAGGGAGTGCTCCCATTTCTCGGTCATTGAGGGCTTTCAACAAGGTGTCAATCTTATCGGTCATCTCGCTTTGTTTTTGTTTGAAATCGGCTTCAAACTTGGCTAAACGAGCTTCTTGAGATGCCATAAATTGAGACATCAATCCTTCAAAGTTATCGGTACTACCATTGCCGGAAGGATTGTTGTTGAAAGTACGGTTCGAGTAGGAACCGCTTGATTGGAAACGATTAGGTGGGTTGGAAGAATTGGTTTGTTGAGAGTTTTGGTTTTGTTTCCACCTAAGGTTCGGGTGATTTTTCCATGAGGGGTTGTATGAATCACCATAATGGTTTGGCTCGGGTTTGAAAGTGTACCACTTGTCTCCCGCTCCGTCGGTACGCGAGGATGCGTAGTCCACAAAAGCTTGTTCGGGGAGTTCCATGCAATCACGAGTGTCGTGGGGACCACTACATAATTCACATGAAGAAGTGATTTTGTTCACTTGGCTTGAAGGTTTAGGAGCCTCGTAGGATTTCATGAGAAACTTGACTTGGTCTTCAAGTTCTATGATCCTACGGTCAGAAGTGCTTGAATTGTTCGAAGGCAAAGATATTGCCTTGACCGTTTTATTCAAATCACGGGGATCACTCCAACTTTCGTTGTCATAAAGAGCAAGATCCTCTAGGAGAGCCCATGATTGTTCCGCACTTAGATCACGTAGCTTACCACCGGCCGATTGGTCAATGGTTTGCCTCGTGGAGAGATTGATATGGTCATAGAAGATTTGGACTTGGAGCCAAAGTTCTATGCCATGGTGAGGGACTTTTTGGAGTAAGTCCTTGAATTGAGTCCATGCCTCGTAGAGAGTTTCGCCTTGACGTTGTTGGAACATCAAGATATCATTCCTTAGCTTGGTAGTTCTTCCCGGTGGGAAAAACTGAGCAAGGAAACGAGTGGTGAGATCATCCCAAGAGGTAATGGATCCTGCGGGTTGACGTTCTAGCCACTGACTAGCTTGGTCCCGCAAAGAGAATTGAAAGAGACGCAATCGGGTCGTCTCTCGAGTGGCAACATCAAGGTCTATAGAATCAACGATTTTAAGAAAGTCCTTGAGATGTTGATTAGGATCTTCAGAACGAAGTCCATGGAATGCGCATCCACTTTGCACCAACCGGATGGTGTCGGATCGCAAGGGTGTGATATTGGCTCCTTGAGTGAGCTCAATGGTGTTTCGATAGCCATGGTGGCTAGGACGGGAATACTCTCCTAAAGTACGGGCTCTAGGAGGTGGTTGTGGTTGTTGTGGTGGTGGGTTATGGGGGTTAAGGATATTACCATCTTCCATGATGTCGGACGGTAATGGTTACGAACAAAGACACGAAGAAAATAGATAGACTAAAGAAAACCTAGAAAAATAAAATAAAAATCTCACTAGAAAGGAATCTAGTGAGTAGACCTAATAGAAATAAAAATTCAACCTAAACAATAACTATTCCCCAGCAACGGCGCCAAAAACTTGATTGCGTGGTTTTGTAACCTTACAACAGGTTTTACCTCTCGAGGGATCTCAAGAGGCTTACAACCCCACCAGGCAGTGTACCTGACCGATGTAGTATAGTGTAGTGGTAAGTACGGGGGATTGATCGTTCTCCACAGGGAATAGTGTTCGTTAGGTATGAAAGGCTACTCTAATTAGGTCTAAGGGTTGAGGAAGATTCTTTTTATGTTTTTATATTTTTATGAAAGCAAGTAAAATCTCGGTTTTGAAGGAGTGGGCGGAATTAGTTGCTAGTCAACTAACCCAAATTACTACGAATGCAAATAAAATAAATAACTGAAAATAAAATGTGGTGAGAAACTTATGTGTAGAGAAATGTGTTTACTTAGATTTCCTTACTCCCTAACTATCTTTTACCGGTTAATTAGTGTGTATTAGTCGCATGGATGACGGGTGTATTCCTTAATACCATTCGTGGGGTGGCGTACTTACTTCCCCAACTCTACAAGCTCCTACTTCACTCCTATGTCGAGCCGGCTAGGAAGCTCCTAACATGGGATCACTAGAATTCGCTTGTGCATTAAATACAACCATAAAAACCTTTAGTACGCGTTTGGTTCATGTTTCTTAAGACGTTCAAGCAAGTTACCGAATAGGAAGTTAGCCAGTTTTCTTAAGCCTAACATAGATAAACAATCATCTAATACAACTAACAACACACTAACAACCAATAATCAATAGCTAGCTTTCATTAGATCTAAGCAAACACAAGATAAAATTAGCCTAACATGTTAAACAAAAGACAAGAATAAGATAGAATCAAACAACACATAGACATATTGAATGATTAATTGATAACTTATCTTTCAATGAAACATGGAAGATCTCAAGGCAAAAAGCCCTGAAAAAGTAGCTAAAATCGTCTTAGGGTTTTATCCCAAAATTCCACACACTAAGCTCTCCCTAATGACAAAAGATTAGAAAACTATATATAGATTTTTGGATCTGACGGCGTCACCTTATGGAGTGTGACGCCGTCACCTCGTCGCTTTTAGGGTTCCCGGATGACCTTCTTGACGCCGTCCCTCTTTAGCTCTTCCAAAATCCATTCTGGCTTATCAAGGCTTGACGCCGTCAGCTCGTGAACGTGACGCCGTCCCCTTATGATTTAAGCCGTGACGCCCTTGATCAAGTTAAAGCGTGACGCCGTCAGAATTCACATGCTATTTTCACTGGCTTATCATGAGTAAATTTCACGTCCAACTTTTCTTGCCAAAGCATGACGCCGTCCAGAGTAAATTGTGACGCCGTCAAGAGTAACTTTTAGCCGATTTTTGAGACTTTGTCGTTTTCTTCACTTTTATGCTCCAAAAACGTCCAAAATGCCTCCTTTTCCAGATTTCTCCTCAAAAGTACCTAAAATGACAAAAGGAACGATTTAGGGCAATATTTGATCAAATAAATACGATTTAAGGCTTAAATGACCCCTTAAAAGCGGTACACTTTTCGCCTCATCAAATACCCTTACACTTGAGATTTGCTTGTCCTCAAGCAAATGCGCTTTTATTCTAATCAAAATACAAGCTAGGGGTCATTTAATGCTAACATAAAAGTAATTACAACAAATAATCGTTCCACTTCAATCATAATAAGCACGGAGATTATAAACTAGCACCTCACAAGTAGTGTTTAGATACTCACATCTCTCAAGTGTCATCAAAATAAATCTCATAAATGAAAACGGATAATATCTCTCACTACCTGTCATAGCAAATAGATTACCATAGGCTTGGGAAAGGATCGAAAACCTCCTCCACTAGGCGTAAGCACCAAAGATAAACTATCAAAGAGGGCTTTTAAATGGGTTATAACGTTAGGTGTAGGGAAAAGGAAAACACGGTTTTGTTGGATAAATGATATTTTTCTGGTGGCGAGTTAAAAATCTTGATCAATTACATGTACTATACAATGTTGCTAAGCCAAGACTAGACTCGATCTTAAGCTAGAAACGAAATAACAAAATAACAAAAATATAAAACAAACATAAAATAAAACGGGATGGTAGTCCGTATGTTTTTTCTACTTTTCTTTTTCTCATTTTTTTGTATTTTTCTTGATTTTTTTTTTTTTTTTTTTTTTTTTTTTTTTTTTTTTTTTTGCATACACTTTTGCCCTACCATCCAAAATAATACATCATAGGGGCATTGCATCCCCCTTACACTTGAATTTTTACATAACTTTACAAATACTAATCTAATGACTCGAATTAAGATAATTGAAAAACTTGGAGTACTTTTAAAACATTTAGCACATATGGGGGTAATAAATGATGTTCTTCCCCGTTACTCCATTACACTAGTACTTTACCCATGAGTCCCAATCGTCCCAAAACAATATGTACAAGGATATGACTCGACTTAGCAACCATGTAATCAATTAGATAATTAACTTGGGTTTAAACAAATGTTGTCACAATAATGCACTAAAGATGAGTGCATACAAGGTAGGCTAAGGCGATTTGGGTGTACATTTTAGTGGGGTGTAACAAATTCTTCCTTTAAGTAAAATGCTTAAAGGTCGAAACGAAAAGATAGGCTCTGAGGGGTGTACTAGGGGTATCGTGTACCAATTTATATAAATTATATATATTTCTATCTAAATTGACATTTTGCCATAATTTGTATAAATTTTGGTCAAATCAAAATTTCTATAGAAATTGTCATTTTATCTAAATTGTAATTTACATAACCTTTGTCGAATTTGTAAACTTTTGACTTTGTCTTAATTATACTCTAATCAAATTTCGTAACTTTATTTAATTTGTTTCGTTTATCTAACTTACAACTTCAACAATCATCAACAACAAACCAAGGCTTCACAACAACAACCAAGTGTAACCTTCAACAACAACATCTCCTATTTTGTTGAAACGATCCTCAATCCACTTTATCATACAAAATTTCAAAGATGACTACACAACAAGATATTCATGCCGCCGGTGCAGAAAACCGACCTCCAATGTTAGAAAAAGGCGGTTATCTTCCATGGACGAGTCGTATGCTTCGATATATGAGAACCAAGCCTCAAGGTCAAGGTAGACTCTTGATTAAATCCATTGAGAAAGGTCCATTCAAGCCTCGTCAGATTCTAGTAACAGCTGAAAATCCAGATGCAACACCTCCCGTCGAAGCAACCTTCCGGGTACAAGAAGAATCGGAATATACACCAGAAGATTAGAAGCAAATTGAAGCGGATGACTTGGCAATGCACTTAATCCAACTCGGTTTACCACAACACATATTTTGTGCTGTAGATAGTTGTGAAACTGCCTATGATATGTGGGAACGAGTTAGACGGCTCTGTCATGGCACCGAAATTGGTAAACAAGACATAGAGAACAAGCTTCTAACTGAATGGGAGAAGTTCACATCCACTCCAGCTGAACAGATTGAATCTTACTACACACGGTTTTGTACTCTAATGAATGAGTTGATCAGAAACAAGTTGGCACCGACCCAAATTGTTCAAAACATCAAGTTCATCAACAACCTTTCAGAGGAATGGGGACGATATGTCACTATTGTCAACCAAACAAAGAACCTTCACGAGGTGAACTATGATCAGCTCTATGACTTTTTAAAGCAAAACCAAGCAGAGGCAAATGAAGTCAGAAAAGAGAAACTAGCAAAACAACATGATCCTCTTGTACTCATTGTCCATACACCTACACCTGCAACAGTAAATACACAACCCTCTTCATCTTCATCTCAACAATTCATGCCACAACAACATATTCCACAAACACCGTTCTACCCACAACAACAATACCCGCAACACCCAGATCAAGATTTTAATGATCAGGACGAGTCAACTGCTGCTTTGACTCAAGCTTTTGCTTACCTAACAAAAGCATTCCAAGGACGCTACTCCACACCCACCAACAACAATCAACGAATCTCATCAAACACTCGCAACAAGCAAATTGCACAGCCGAGTTTCAACATGGGACAGCAAGGACAGATGGTTGGGGGATATGGAAATCAGCAGGGATATGCTCCTCGATATCAGATGGGTAATCAGAATGCAGGGCAGTATGTTGGTAATCAGATGGGTCAATATGCAGGGAATCAGATGGGTACAGCTGTTGGTATTCAAAGGGGTCAGAATGCTGGGAATCAGTTTGGGAATGTTGCTGCTCAGGGAGCTGGGAATATGAATCAGGGTAATGTGATGAAGTGCTTCAACTGTCAGGGTATTGGTCATATGGCTAGGAACTGTCCTGACAAGCCGAAAAAGAGGGATCCAGCTTACTTGCAGAAAGCATTATTGTTGGCACAGAAGGAAACGGCTGGGTTACAGTTGAGTGCTGAAGAGAATGACTTCATGGCTCTTATGGATGATGCAGAAGATCTCGAGGACATCGATGCAAACTGCATTTTCATGGTAAATCTCCAGGAGGCTAAGTATGACACGGATTCGGAAGCACCTCCTGCTTTTGACACCAATGCGGTTTCTGAGGTATAACCATATGCTACATGTCACAATAATGAAATGTTTGATATGTCACCTCAAAATGAACAGCATCCTACGACTCCTAATCTCATTTACGATACATACATGGACGAACCAAGTTGTAGCAATACTAATTTGGTAACTCCAGATGTGTATTCTAATGGAGACTTCGAGTCACAGCATACTGAGAATGCTGAGGAAACACGTGCTTTGTTTGAATCATTATTGCAAAATTGTAGTATTGAAATAGAAAAGGTCAAAAAGATCAATCGCGATGTTAAGGCCGCGAATGCAAAATTGACCACTGAGCTTGAGAGTTATAAGGATAATGCAAGAGCTTTTGATTTTAATAACAAACGACAGTCAGAACTTGAAGTTAGTTTAAGAACTTCTGAGTTAAGAGAAAAACATTTGCAAATCAAATTTGACACCTTAGATGTTAATTTGAATGTGCAAATCAAATCTCTAAACAAGGAAATTTCTGAATTAACCAACCAGCTTTCAAAACAAAAATCAACTTGTTCTAATCTTGAAAAAGAAAAGAAAGAGTTGAATGAAAGGTTTTCAAAACGAGAAATGGATCTTCTTAAAAAGATCACTGACAAAAAGGAAACCATTGCAAATTTGGAAGATTTGCTTGTAAAAACGGGTCATTCTACACAAACAATTAATTTGTTAATTAACGATCCAAACCCGATTTTACATACAATAAAGAAAATGGCTATCGGTTGTGAAAACCCTTATTATCTCAAGAAAGCTCAGAAAGAACAGAATGTGTTATATAATGGTAGTGTGCTAAATGCTTCACATGATCCTCCCGAGGTTCATGATTCTGATGAAACGATTGAGCTTTCCAAAGAGAGTAGAATTAAAATGAAACAAATGAACCGAGAATTTCAACCAATTGATTATAACAAGCTTAATACAGATTCTGGAGTTCATCTTGTTCAAAAAGAGTCACCAATGTTTTTCAAAAGACCAGTGGCTGTCGCAAAACGAATAGTTGTCTCAAAACATCTGTCTAACATCGAACAAATGGCATCTAAAAACACTTGTGACACAAGTGCAGCTAGACTATATTTGGTTGATCTTAAACAAAGAATTGAAACACTTCAACGTATTGTGGCATCCAAAACAAACAGTCAACAGCTAGAATGGTTTTCAAGTATTAATACTGAACTGAAAAAGATTTTCGAATAGGACATTAATCCACATATTGCTGCAATCTATGCGGTTGTTCAAAATGTGGAACATAATCTTTTGAAAGAATCAGCAGAATTCGTTAAGGACCACAAATCCTTAGTGAAGGAAGCTAATAAATACTTGGAACGCATAAAGATCTTGGAACAACATAATGACATACTCTCTGAAATAGCTCTATCGACCGGAATTATGTCTATTATTTACCAAACATATTCTGTTGAGGATGATGAAAGACTTCGGGCTGAGACTTCTGAAATTGTTGTAAAATATGAAAAGGCACTTGCCAAGATTGAAAAATAAAATGTCACATATTTTAAACAACTGGATCAGAAAAAGGAAGAATGCAAGTATGACAAACTGTCGTATGAGCGTTCCTACCACAACATGCAAAAACAAATTGATCTTTTAAAGTCTCAGCTTGAAAGTCAAAAAGGGAAGGGTGAGGAAACTAAGGGTATAGCACCATCAACCCCCTTGCCTAATGAGAAACAAAAAGAGAAAGCTGTTGTCGAAACATCAAATGTAATAGCGCCTGGCCTTTATAGGATTAGTCCCACTACTGCATCTGCCTCTACATCTAAAACATATAGGGCGATAGACAAAAGTAAAAAGGATAATCCAAACGAGTCTAGGAATGCTACAACAACATCTCAGGACAACAACACAAATTCTAATGAGTGTGTCTTACCTTCTACAGGATTAGAAAGCACCTCTAGGAGCAGACGAAAGTCTAGGAGCAATAACAAGAACACTAGAGTCTCGCCTGTTTCTGAGAATGCAAGCAAGGAAGTAGAAGAACACCCTAGGAATTTAGAGCTTTCAAATAAGAAACATATATCATCTGGATGTAATGTTAAGACCAGTGTTTTGAATGCATGTAATGACTCTGTTTGTTTAATGCACAAGAAATCTTTGTCTAAAAATGCTTGTGATGATATTGTTTCTGATACTGTGAATGATATGCCTGAACAGAAAAAGGTTCCTTCAGTAACTAGGGCTAAGTCTAGATATATATGAAGACTTATTGCAAAAGCTAGGAAAACCACTAGTAGCCTATTGCCTAAGGATCACCTTAAGTTTTGTGCATGGAGACCAACGGGTAGAATGTTTACACTTAAGAATGGCACATTAGAAATAGTTCCCAATGCAACAACGGAAACCATCTCTAAGTGTGATTCACCTATTACATCTAACCCCCTAGAACCAAATGTTAAACGGTTTCCATATACAAAATCATCTGTTCTTCGCAGGTCATTGAAATCTGTCTTTGGATCATCGACTCGGGTTTCTTCAAGCACATGACCGGGAATCTGAAGCTGCTGAAAAACTTTGTATGGTAGTTCATGAGGACTATACGGTTTGGGAATGATCATATTGCAGCTATTCTGGGTAATGGAGATCTTCGGTTTGGAAATTACTTGATCACTCGGGTTTACTATGTCGAAGGGTTGGGACACAATCTGTTCTCAGTCGGGCAGTTTTGTGATGCGGATTTAGAAGTGGCATTTAGGAGAAACACTTGCTTTATTAGGAATTTGGTGGGGGATGATCTCTTAATTGGGGATCGTGGCACCAATCTCTATGCAATTGACATAAACCAAATGGCCTCTTCATCACCAATTTGTCTCATGACCAGGGCAGGCGAAACAAAATCCTGGTTGTGGCATAGACATTTGTCCCATCTTAACTTTGACACGATCAACAAGCTTGCCAAAGACAACATCGTCACCGGTCTCCCAAAGTTCAAATACACCAAAGAACACTTATGTCCATCCTGTGAGCAAGGCAAAAGCAAAAGGGCAACATATAAACCTAAACCCGTACCTAGTTCGGTTGATAGGTTACATTTGTTGCATATGGACTTATGTGGCCCAATGAGAGTTCAAAGCATAAATGGGAAGAAGTATATTCTTGTAATTGTTGATGACTATTCAAGATATACATGGGTAAAGTTTTTGAGGTCGAAATACGAAGCACCAGGCATCATCATCACCTTTCTGAAGCGTATTCAAGTTCTACTTCAAGCTCCAGTTAGGATTGTAAGAACGGACAATGGCACGGAATTCACCAATCAGGAGTTGAGAACATACTTTGAAGAATCTGGTCTTACTCACCAGACATCAGCTGTCAGAACACCACAGCAGAATTGGGTAGTAGAAAGAAGAAACAGAACTCTTGTGGAAGCTGCTCGCACAATGCTGATTTATTCCAGTGCACCGTTATTCTTATAGGTTGATGCTGTTGTCACTGCCTGTTTCACTCATAACCGATCCCTAGTTCATCCAAGATTCAATAAAACCCCGTATGAACTAGTAAACAACAGAAAACCGGATATTTCTTATCTTCATGTATTTGGCGCTCTGTGCTATCCAACGAATGACAGGGAAGATCTGGGGAAGTTGAAAGCTAAAGGTGATATTGGAATCTTCATTGGTTATTCGGAAAACTCGAGGGCATTCAGGGTGTATAACCAGAGAACGAAAAAGATTATGGAGACGATGAATGTGAAATTTGACGAGATTTCACAAATGGCTTCTAAGAGACTCGCTCTAGAACCCGCGCTTAACCCGATGACTTCCGGACATATCAGTTCGGGACTCGCACCTCAAGGAGCTCAATCAATTCATAAAGAACAACCTACTAATCAGGAACTGGATAATTTCTTCGAGTTTATGTATGATGAATACTATGGTGGCGCTTCGACAAATGCATCTAACCAAAGTTCCGCTGCACCCGCTCAAAATCAACAACCACCACCACCACCAAATCAAGATGCATCCACAACATTCGAAGCTGACGCACCAACTCCCTCCACGTCATCAACATCTTCTCCAACAACTCCAGTAATTGAAATTGTTCTACCAAGAATTGATGAGCAAGAACAAAATAATGCTGTGTTAGATGAAGAACCATTTGAAAATCCGTTTGCAACAGATTCCGCTGAATCATCTTCCAGATTACATGAACCATCTAACACGCATTCATCAAGTCCAAGGTACCCTTCTACGTTACAGTGGACAAAAGACCATCCAATAGAACAAGTTATTGGTGAACCCTCAAGACCAATTCAGACGAGAAAACAACTAAACACCGATTGTGACATGTGCATCTATGTCTGCTCAGTCAGTCTCATAGAACCTAAGAACATTCGGGAAGCAATGGCAGATAATGCCTGGATTGAAGCGATGCAGGAAGAACTTCTTCAATATCAGTTACATGACACCTGGGATTTAGTTCCAAGACCAATTGACAAACTCGTCATTGATCTTAAGTGGTTATGGAAAAACAAAAAGTATGAAGAAATGACTGTCATTCGCAACAAAGCTCGTCTCGTGGCAAAGGGATTTAGACAGGAAGAAGGGATTGATTTTGAAGAGTCATTCACGCCAGTTGCAAGGCTTGAAGCAGTCAGGATTTTCTTAGCATATGCCGCTCACAAGAACATCACAGTTTATCAGATGGACATCAAGACCGCTTTCTTGAATGGAACTCTAAAAGAAGAAGTGTACGTGAGTCAGCCAGACGGTTTCGTCGACAAAGATCATCCAGACTATGTCTACAAGTTGAAGAAAGCTATCTATGGTTTGAAACAAGCCCCAAGGGCGTGGTATGACGAGTTATCATCTTTCTTGTTGTCAAATAATTTCACCAAAGGAACAATTGATCCGACCTTGTTTACAAGAAAATTCAAAAATGACATTTTGATTGTTCAGATTTATGTGGACGACATAATTTTTGGGTCCACTAATCCGACACATTCAAAACATTTTGAAAATCCCATGAAAAGCAAATTTGAAATGTCCATGATGGGTGAATTAAAATTTTTTCTAGGTTTACAAATTCATCAATCCCCACGTGGTATTTTTCTAAATCAGGCTAAATATACAATTGAGATTTTGAAAAAACATGGAATGGAAAATTGTGACTCTGTTGGTACACCAATGGTCACCTCACCAAAAATAGGCTCTGATTTATATGGGAAACCCATGGATCCAAAGAAATATCGGAGCATGATTGGGTCTCTCATGTACTTAACTGCTAGTCGACCAGATATACATTTTGCTGTTTGTTTACTTGCACGGTTTCAGGCAAGGCCTACCGAACTTCACCTCCAAGAGGTTAAACGGATCTTTCGGTACCTACGAAGAACCATTAACATGGGACTTTGGTATCCGAAGGATTCGGAGTTTATACTAATCGCATTTTCAGATGCAGACCATGCCGGTTGCCAAGTTACAGCAAAGAGTACATCAGGCGGAGCACAATTTTTGGGAGAAAAGCTAGTAGGTTGGTCATCACGGAAACAAGACTGCACTGCACTATCAACAGCAAAAGCCGAGTATGTGTCTCTATCTGCGTGTTGTGCCCAAGTTCTATGGATGAGGACACAACTAACAGATTATGGTTTCTCTTTCGACCGCATACCTTTGTATTGTGACTCGAAAAGTGCCATAGCTATCTCATGCAATCCGGTGCAACACTCCAAGACCAAGCATATTAGAGTCCGCTATCACTTCATAAAGGAACACGTCGAAGATGGTACTGTTGAATTATTTTTCGTGAAGACTGAATATCAACTCGCCGATCTATTTACTAAAGCCCTCCCAAAAGAGCGGTTTGAAAACTTAGTTCGTCGAATTGGAATGCGAAGCCTAACTCCCGAAGAGTTAGAAAGTCTTCTCGAATCTTTGTGAATTATCTCATGAAGCTTCGCATGTAAATATTTTTTAATATATATATATATATATATATATATATATATATATATATATATATATATATATATATATATATATATATATATATATATATATATATATATATATATATATATATTGAAATTTTCAAAAAGACATAAAAAATATATAACACAAAAACCAAAAATATTCTTCTCACGACATGTCTCTCGTATAATCGATATTCTGTACGTATCTAGAAATGTCATTCAACAATGATACGGGCATGTACAGATGCTTGAGCGGGAGTTCATTTAAAATTTTTCCAAAACATGTCGTTCCTCAAAATTTCTTCATTAAGGCTTTCGTATATATCAGTACGAAACCCGTGCTTTATCGTGAAATCTTTTACTGTAGCTCGGGTACTCCAACTCGAAAAGATTTCATATAAAGGCTACATTGATGACTTCTGATTATTTCCGATCAGGACTTGTATTGTTAATGGAAAAAAGCAAAAACCATGAGCACTTAATCAAGATTGTTTCAAAAAGATTTTTCAAAGTCTTTCTATAAATTTTGTGCTCACAACAACTCCCTCTAAGACCCTTAAATGCTTTTAAACTCAAATGTTTAAACATACGCCTTGTTTAAGGGGGAGTTCAAAAATAAAAATGTTCCGATTTCATGCTAAAATCAGTCCGTCTCTCCAAAACATTTCATTTTAATAAACTGTTTTAAAAAATATCACTTTATGCTATTTTTGAGGGGGAGATTAAGTGGTAATTAGGTATAAGGGGGAGAGGACGTGATTAAAATGTGATCAAAAATGTTTTGTGGTTTGAATATCAAACGAGTTCTTCAAAAAGACTCAGTTATAACCCTCGAATTGACGAAACTAAATGTCCGTTATCGAAAAGACATGTCCTGGACGGGTAATAATTTCAAGCTGGTTTTCCAGTGATGTAAGCGTGTCTCGCAAAGGACTTGTCTGAGTAGAATGTACCAATTCGAGAGATGATCTTTGAATATGACCGGGACGGGTAATAATTTCAAGCTAGTCTAACTAGTGATGTAAGCGTGTCTCGCGAAGGTCATGTTCATTGAAAGTCGATCATTTCAAAATGTGCGAACTCTACCCAACATGTGCAGTTTATTTCAAAAATGCATGAGCACATGTGAAGGGGCAGTATTTCAAAAATACAAAACTCTCAATGTGTTAAATAAATGTGTTTTTCTCATAAATACGTTGAGAGATTTTCACAAGGTTTTATGGCAAGTGATCGATAATCTAGGATAATCATGGAGAAATAAGGTGATTATGGTTAGGTTATGTCCAATGATCCGCCAGAACCGGAGGGATCTACCCAAGGACAATTCCAATAGATTAGAATTAGAAGTCCTTAGATAAGATTGAAAAAAGGAGTAAATGAGAAAGGAGAAAGAAGGGGTTGAAGAATTAAAAAGAAAAGTTTAATGAAAGGGTGAAAAGAAATAGCCCTCCATGAAAACTTAGGTCAGAAACCGGGTCAATACATCTGCTATCGGTACTCACTAAGGTGATACTGATATTGAAGACAAGACGTCATGGACCCAGTGACGGGTTGCACCACCCCTCCTAGCCACTCAGATATCTCTTAAAAGATATTTGTTTCATTTCTCACGGAGAACACTACATAATCTATCGACCTCTCACTCCGAGATGTGTTGATATTGAAAAGGTGGCACTCTGCTCCATGCCTCCGACGACTAAAACCAAAACGCACATTATAGAGTCTAGAGACATGAGATTCATCAAAGATCTCTTAGGAACACTTCCTATGCAATACACTTGTGTTCATCAAAAAGGATACAAGTTGTATGAGTCTTAACAAGATCTAAGGATCTTGCCTTATAACATGATGGTTACTCGCTTCAAACGGTCTACAGTCTTGAAGTGATACTTTGGTATACTTCAGAGGCTCTCAACGGCCTTGGTAAAGATTAGAGAAAGTTTTCACACTATGCTGATAACGATCTCGAAATCTGAACCTATAAGCGCTGGACGATTTATTGCTAACTGTTTTATGCAGGTTCCGACAAAAGTCCATTTTACCATCATCATATACAACGACGACGCATCTGGACAGAAGAAGTAGATCAAGGCAAGAACGACCAAAAGACGATTCTTTGGAGATCACAGTGCATGAAGGAACATTGAATGAAGACTATTACACATCGACACACAAAGTTCAAGACATTGAAAGCAAAAGACCAATCACGGGAGCATCATTGAAATGACCATCCCTTAGGGGGAGATTGTTAGCAATTAATTTATTTAATTGTAAAAGTGATGGTCATTTGTTAATGGAACTTAAGTGTCAAGTGTAATGTTTAGTCTAGTTAGTGGGCTAATGGCGTTAGAAGTGTTAGTATCTTAAATGTATAAGTGTAGTGCTAACATTAGCCCACACCAAGCCCAAAGAAAAGCCCACCAATCCATTTGGTGATGGCTGTGTCGATATATTAACCACACACACTCTCACATTTCATAAGTCTTGTGTGTGCCTCATAGTTCATAGTAAAGAGAGTGTGTGTGTGTTCTCATAGAGTCTTTGTATTATTTCTTCCACAAGTGATAATCATTCGACTAGAAGTTTTACCATACGATCCACATACTACTTCTCTTCTTTTTCTATACTTTGATCTTGTGAGTGTCATCATATTGTGTCGTGTGTTTGTGTGATAAAGGAAGAAAGGGAGTCGATCTTTAGAAAAGACCAAACCATCAGTTTGTGTTTTGATTCAGTTTATTGTTAAATTTCGATTTCGGTTTTTATTATGCTCGCCGTTGAAATAATATTATTTATGAACAATGTGCATTTGGTCTAACGGTAACCATGAGATATTTATGTTCCTAATCAAGAGGTTGTGGGTTTAAGTCTCGCTTTTATGGTTTTGTGAGTGTTTATATATTATAGGGGTGATTGTTTAAAGTGTGGATTCATATATTATTAGCTTATATTGCTAAAATAAGCCACGCAAAAGTGTATGTTTAAGCTTATAAGTTTGTATGCTTATGAGCTTATATTAGAGTATATGAATGAAGACCCTCGACTAGAGCGGGAGCTTATAAGCTCAAATTTTGTGATATATTTGAGAGGTGGGAGCTGATTTAAGGGTTTTATAGTAAAACAAACCATCACAAAATGATATAGTGGTAAGTCAGTTAACCTCCTCACAAGAGATCTCTCAACACAAACTTCATTATGTACATATTTGGGAGTGCCCAAGGAAAGGGTCGAAGTCGGTCATGGGAATACCTCGGGTAAGCCACATGCATCTGAGTCAAAAGACTCGCCCTCACCTCGTAACTAAAAGAAAGAAAACTTCATGTGTTTACTCTTTTATAGCAAGGGGGCGTTATTGTGGTGAACATTTTAAAATAGAAAATAATAGGCACACTTGTGGACCATTCGATCAAACACCATAGATGAGATTAAAAATTAAATAGAGGAGTGGCACAATTGTAATTAAATGGAACACAAATGGCATTTGTAAATGTTGTACCATTTTTTTTCGAACATTCAGTCGGGATAAGACATCTGGGAAACCTCACTGAATAATAGTGAAGCCTTGCACGTACCCTAGACAATGAGATGTTGACCATGGGTCGTTACAACTATTCGGAGGGAAAAACCCCAAAGCTTGTCATCCCTAAGGATCGAACTCACTACCTTGGGTAAAACCGGGAGTGCCTCTAACCAGCTGGGCTGATCAATACATTTGTAAATGTTGTACCATTAAAATTAACTGATACATAGTAAATGCTATACCATTAAAGGAGGTATCAAGATTCTTAGCCAATTAAATTTCATTTTCTATAATCAACGTCTTTTTGTAATTTAATATTTCTATACAATTTTAGTGACACCCAAAAAAAGAGTCATAAAAATTAATGTGTCATTATAAATATATCGTAGTGGTTAACACGCTTGCCTCTAGAGACAGAGGTCAAGGGTTCGATCCTTACCCCTTGCAAGGCCGGAGGTCCTTTTCTACCTTTAGTAGAACAGGAAGCAGTCTCTCTACCTTAGGTAGGGGTAAGACTGTCTACGTTTCAACCTCCCCCATACACCGTGAAAGACGGTATTGGGACCCATAACCCGTGGAAGACGGTATTGTGAGTTACTTTACTTTACTTTTTTTAATATAAATATATCGTAAAATTTAATGTGTCACTATAAATATATCCTAAAATTTAATGTGTCACTGCATATGTATCAAAAAAAATTAGGTGATAAACATAGTGTGTCGCTGCAATGTTCAAAAATTTTGTAGTGTGTCACTACAAATGTATTAAAACTTTAGTGTGTCACTACAAATGTATTAAAATTTTAGTGTGTCGTTATAACTATATCGTAAAATTTAATGTGTCACTCCATATATATCAAAAAAATTAGGTGATAAACATAGTGTGTCACTACAATGTTCAAAATTTTTGTAGTATATCACTATCAATGTGTTAAAAATTTCATGTGTCACTACAAATTAGTGTGTCATTATAAATATGTCGTAAAATTTAATGTGTCACTCCATATGTATCAATTTGAATGAACAGTTACGAATGCCTTCAAACTTCTTATCTAATTCACTGAAACGCAATAAGTATATAACCGAATGAAGAATTACCATGTGAGAAATAAATCGTGACAGAACTTTTTTTGTCATAAATTGTGAGGAAGAAATCCGAACTTTCCCCAAAAGATCCAAAAAATACACAACCAACTAATTATTGATTGACCCAACTAATATATATCCAAAAAAAATACACAACTTCAAAACTAATTGGTGCACTGGTACTTGTAACCTACTATTAAGACCCCCTATTATGTCACATCAGGGGGGTTTTGTCCTAAATTCCTTTTGTCTCCCATTTTTTGTCAGTTTTTGTTCCGTATTTCTAACAGTTTTAAGCGTTTGACTTATTAAAGTTTATATTTTCTGTTCCGCACTTTCAGGTTTATAGTTTTTTGATATAAACAAAATTATAAAATAATAATAATAATAATAAAAATAAAAATAAAAACGAAAAAAAGTAAGGGGTCCCTTTGTATTTTGGGGGGTCTGAATATCACGGCCCCCTCAATAAAAACAGTAAAGTTCATAACAATCCTAACAAACAATACTACACAAATGACCCTTTTTGCTTGACCCGATTTCATGACATCAGGCCCAACTCTGTAACCAAAATCAAAAATTTCAATTAAACAATTCTATTAACAAAAAAAAAACACCTTAATGTGATAATAAACAACAATCTAAAAGAAAAAGACACGTAAACATTATATCAAAACTACAGATTCCCTAATAATGTACGGAGTATTAATTAACAATCTAAAAATATACTAACAGATTCACATTACCAATAAAACAAATCTACAACCTATACTGGAAATCAAAAACCAATAAAAAAAAACATATCAAGAATCACCACCGTCGGTGGCTAGCGTCGGCGGCTAGACGAGAGGCGGTCGAGGTGGTGTTACGATGATAAATAGGCGGCTTGTGATGGATCTACAACACGAAGAACGGACCCGATCGAAATAAATGGGGAAAAAGATGGCCAAAGGTTTTTAATGTTAACATTTATGGGTAGTTTTTATAAGATATTTTGATCTTGCTCTTGAGGTTTGATGGTGATCTTTTCTTTTTTGTTAGGATAGAAAGAAGATTTTTTTTTTTTTTTTTTTTTTTTTTTTTTTTTTTTTTGTTTGAAGGAAGAGAGATGTAAATGACAGCTGGTAATTTGTTAGAGCATAGGGTATCATCACTTGAGTTAAACCTTAACTCAGTGACACGTCAGCCCCACATCAGCTTTAACATCATAACCTTAACTAAAAAAAAAAAACCCTTATCATAACTCAACCTTAACTCAATATTTCGGGCCTCAATTTTATCATAATTAAATAAAAAAAAACTGAGTTAAAGCTTAACTCACAAAAAAAACACCCCTTCACGCAGTGTTAAAGCTTTAACGCATCACCTTCACTTGGCCTTTAACGCAGGGGGCGGTGTGGTTAACGTGGTGTTGTTCCCTTAACACGCTTAGAGTTAACTAGAAAGTTAATCTATTCGTGTTTATGACTAATACAATGTTATGATTAATTCTAACAGATTAATGAAACGTAAAAGTAAAAACACATAAGTATTTTTCAACGTTTAAATTCTTATTAGAAATGAATCAAAGAATCTATTACCCAAGTGTTTTGCGGAACAAACACTTGGGATTGAATAGACAAGGTATGGTGGTGTCTCCTATCTAAACTCAAGCTTTGCTTTGAGTGTGATGCGTGGTTTTGCGACCTTACAACAGGTTTTACCTCTCGAGGGATCTCGAGAAGCTTGCAATCCCCACCAGGCAGTGTACCTGACCGATGTAGTATAGTGTAGTGGCAAGTACCGGGGGATTGATCGTTCTCTAGGGGAATAGTGTCGTTAGGATTGAAAAACTACTCTAATAGGTCTAAGGGTGAGGGAAGATTCTTTTTGTATTTTTATATTTTTTTTATGAAAGCAAGTAAAATCTCGGGTTTGAAGGAGTGGGCGGAATTAGTTGCTATTCAACTAACCCAAATAACTACAATTTCAAATAAAATAAAATAACTGAAAATAAAAAGGTGGTGGAACTTATATGGAGAGAAATGTGTTTACTTAGATTTCCTTACTCCCTAACTATCTTTTACCGGTTGATTAGTGTGTATTAATTGCGTGGATGACGGGTGTATTCCTTAATACCAATCGTGGGGTGGCGTACGTACTTCCCCAACTCTACAAGCTCCTACTTCACTCCTATGTCGAGCCGGCTAAGAAGCTCCTAACATGGGATCATTAGAATTCGCTCATGCATTAAATACAACCATAATAACCTTAGTACGCATTGGTTCATGTTTCTTAAGACGTTCAAGCAAGTTACCGTATAGGAGGTTAGCCAGTTTTCTTAAGCCTAACATCGATAAACAATCATCCAATACAATTAATAACACACCAACAACCAATAATCAATAGTTAGGTTTCATTAGATCTAAGCAAACACAAGATAAATCTAGCCTAGCATGTTAATTAAAAGACAAGACAAAGATATAATCAAACAACACATAGACATATTGAATGATTAATTGATTACTTATCTTCAATTAAACATGAGAGATCCAAGGGTATAAAACCCTTAAAAATGGCAGAAAATTCGTCTTAGGGTTTCTCCTCATAAAGTTGCACACTAATGACTAAAAATTGCAAAACTATATATAGAATTTAGTGGCTGACGGCGTCACGTTGTAGGGGGTGACGCCGTCACCTCGCCGCGGCTAGGGTTCCCGGATGGTCTACCTGACGCCGTCCCTCTTTAATCCTCCAAAATCCACTCTGGCGCGTCAAGGGTTGACGCCGTCACAATTGTGCTTGACGCCGTCTCTCTTTAACTTAAACCGTGACGGCCTTGATCACCTTAAAGGGTGACGCCGTCAAACTTCCTTTGTAAAACTTTCTGGCGCGTCACGTGTATTTGTCATATCCACCTCTTTTGCCAAGCCGTGACGCCGTCAGGAGCAATCCTTGACGCCGTCACGTGTACTTTTCCAGCAGCTTTGGAGACTTTGTCGTTTTCTTCACTTATATGCTCCAAAAACGTCCAAAATGCTTCCTTTTCCAGATTTCTTCTCCAAAGTACCTAAAATGACAAAAGGAACGATTTAGGGCAATATTTGATCAAATAAATACGATTTAGGGCTTAAATGACCCCCTAAAAGCGGTACACTTTTCGCTTCATCAGAGTGGTAACAATTCGACCCACTGGGCTATCTCAGGGATACGTTACTCTTTGTAGGAGAGAAGTTGCTTTGTAAAAGTCTAAGCTTTCAATGTACAAAACACACTCAACTTCTCTCCCATCTGAACCTATTTATACACAAGTATAAAGAGTAAAAGTGATTAAAATAATACAAGTTGTTGAAGCAAGCGTGTCTGACAATTACAATAGTAATTTTCATTTCCAAGAACTAATAGGAATGGGCTAAAAGTCTTTAGGAGTGGTTGGTCTGACACTCCATGACTTTTAGCCGTATTAGGGAAGGTTTCTTCCTGACAAGATAAGATTTGATCTTATCTTAAACTCTTCCCAGATCTTCCCGCCTTTCTTTTAGGCTTTAGGTTCTTTAGTACACGCCTTCATTTATTAATCACAATTGTCGTTGAGGAGACTGGGGTTCAGTGAGTTCTTGTCCAACACTCACTGAACCATCATCTTCTTCTTTGGCTTAAGTCCTACTCAGGGAGTACCGCCTTCCTGAGTAGTGAATCCTTCTTCTTGAATTCGCCTTAAGCATCCTGAAGATGACTCACTGAGAGACTGTTCTCTCAGTGACTTGAATTGTTCTCGGTTTAAGTTAACACTTAGTTAATTTGTGTCCAAATCTTGTTTTAAGTATTCTTGGGTACTGATGGACCCAACAATCTCCCCCTATTTGGATATAAATTATTCCTAAGTGTTTTGATCAGTAATGAGTGAGCTAATGACTTCTACTCATACTGAATGTACTAGAATGTAAATAAGGACACTGAAATAATAAAAACATCATCTTATTAATATCATTACAAGTCCTATCAAAACTAAGTACAAAAGGTGGTGGTAGTCAGGCAGATTCATCAGTTCAACTTAATCCCAAGGGCTTCAAGCTTAGGCTTCTTTGACTGCAGTTCTTGTTGGTCAGGGTGCTCTCGGATTTTCCTTTTCAGATCTTGATAAAACCTCACATTTTCAGGAGTTTTGAGTGGGGAGGCCATCATTAGAAAGCCAAGCATGGCTTTGATCCCTGACAGATCAATATCACTCCATCTCTGAAAGGCTTGGTCACCGAACTCATCAATGAAGAACATACCTCTTTCAGGTTGTTCAATGACCACATTGTTCCTGAATGGAACACCTTCAGGGAGAGCCCTATTACAGTCAAGACCAGGAACCTTGATCTCAGGCTCAGCTTCAATCTTCTTTCTCTTTCTTGAAGAAGACTGAGAAGTGGCAGGCTGTTCAGCTGAAGCAGGAAGAAGAGATGGAATACCAAGTTCCTGAGGTGCTGCTGCCAATCTTTCATACCTCAGGCTCAGGGATTTTAACAGACCAGGGACTACAACATTAGATTTTTTTCGCTAATATTGAACCCAATTCATCCAACTCAGTGATCTCGAAGTCTGCAAATCTGAAGGGGCTATGAACCTGAAGGATTCTTTTATCAGTACTCCTGTAGACAGTAACAATGGCAGGCTTGGAGTTTCGGTGAATCTTGATATCAAGGATGGGTTTAGGCTTCAACCTGCTTGTCATGACCCACTGATATCTCTCAATCCTGTTCTGCCTAATTTCTTCAGCCCTTTTCGCCCTTTCTTCTCTTTTCTAGCCTGAGAGCAGCCAACTGAGCATTCTGAGCTTCCACAAAGCTCTTGCCACCTTCCCTTTTTGCAAGGTCTTTTGCCTCAATCCCAATCTTCTCAGCCTCTTCTCTTGCAACCTGAATGAGAGCAAGCTTGTTCTGCCTTTCATCTTCAGCAGCTTTCTTTACTGCCTCCTCTTTCTCCATGTGAGCTTGAATTTCAGCATGAGTGAGAAGTTCCATCACCCCATTGATTTCATAAGGAACCCTGACTGGTTCATCAGGGTCTGGCCTTCTTTCCTTGGAGGCAGGTACCAAGATTGTGGGCTCAGGCTCAATGGTTGTGAGAATGCCCTTGCCTTTGTCTTGGTGGGATGAAGATGAGGTGGCTTCAGGATTCTCCCCGGACTTGATGTCTGAGGTGTCCTCCTGAAGAGTTGAGACCTTAGTCTCAAGAGAAGCCTGAGAAGCCTCTAATGCAGTCATCCTTGGCCCAAGATTCCAAGCCAGGGAGGAAGAAGACGATGCCAAAGAAGCCATGTGGGACTCCATAAGACCCAGGGAAGATCGGATGGAGTCCACTGAAGAGTTGAGTCCCTGAAGATTTGAGGATCTCAGCACAGTTACCAGCTCAGTCAACTGAGAAGTTTGTTGCTGGTAAGTTTCTGAAGCCTGAAGAACTTTTTTGTTTAGCTCAGGGTCATCTTTCACTGACTCTTGAATAGTGTCAACGCTCTTTTGTAAGTTGGTGAGAGACTTGTTGAACAGTTTAAAGTTGTAATCAAGATTCGTTAGAGAGAAGGAGATAGATGACATGTGCTCATTTTCATCATCATGATAGGCTTCCACTGATTCCTTCAGGTTGACATAATGAACAGCGGCTTCAGTGTGCTGGTCAAACATTTCTTCAGTCAGACCTTGGAAGAGAGCCTTGTTGGTCTTGAGCAGGAACTTGACCAATTGTCTCTCAGTGAGAGAAAGAGTGTTGTCATACTTGTTGAGGATGTTATCAGTATCCGAAGAACCAACAGCTTGAGATTCTAATTCTTCACTTGGATGTGGAGATGACTGATGTGATTGTTCAGGTTGTTCAGAGTGTTCAGATTGTACATAAGTTTCCATATCCTCACCTGCCTCAAAAATTTCCTCATTACTCTCTTCCTTGAGCTCATCATCAGACTCAAGAAGAGCCTGAATGTCCCCCATGGACTCAATACCCAAAAGTTGAACCGGCTCCTCTTCATAAGAAGACTCGCCTTTGTTTTGGCCAGGTCCTGACCCCGTTGTCATAATAACTGAGTGGGTTTTCTCAGCCTGACTAGCCATAATAACTGGGGTAATATCAGCCTGGCTTTTGGGGGCAGTTCCTGAGTGAATGGATCCGCCTGAGGGGGTGATGGGTTCCATATCATCGGGTTATTTCTTTCCCTCTGAGTCTTTGTCCCCCTTAGCGCCTTCAACTACTGATGGGTGTTTTCCAGTAGTATCACTAGGCACTGATTGTGATGATTGATGGACCCCCTTTCCATCAGGATTGTATTGTCCTTTTGGGGATTTAGGGTCCTGAACTCCCTAAGATCCTGAGTGTGATTGCTCAGGAACGTTAGCAGGATGTGATTGTTGGTGGGTCCCCTTCCCAGTAGGATAGTGCTGTCCTACTGAGGATTTAGGACCCTTTTCTCCCTCAGGACCTGATTGTGATTTATCAGTTCCTTCATCGGGATGTGAGAGGTTGTGGGTCCCCTTCTCAGTGGAGTAGTGCTGCCCCACCAAGGATTTAGAACCCTTTTCTCCCTCAGGAACTGATTGTGATTTGTCAGTTCCTTCATGGGGATGTGAAATGGTGAATGTTCCTGATCCCTCAGACTTGTGTATGTCAGTGGGAACATGTGGAAAGGGTTTGCCCGAGGACACTGAGGATGATTTCTCAGTGCCCTCCGTTGGCCTTTGTTTTGTGGTCAGGGGGGTCTCTGTAGTGGGTGTCTCAGAGGTCTGGGCCACATTCAACCTCTTTTTAAGGTTGAGTTGGTTTTCGGCATCAGTCTCAGTGGCGAGTGGTTTGGGTCTAACCACCTTACTGGACTGACCCTTCTTTGTCTTCTTCACCTTCTTTGTAGGTGAAGGTACTGGAGAAATAGCGTTCTCCCCCTGAATAACCTCTTGCATGTAGTTAGTCAGGGTAATGGGTTGTACCTCAGTGATGCCACTAGTGAAATTGGTCTTGTGTAAGACATCAGGTTTCATACCAAAGACGTCAGGCCTCACATAGTCAGAACCAAGAAGGTCCTGAAGTACACAGGAAATAAACCTAGGATAAGACAAGTGTTTTTGCCTAGATTTCCCTGATAGCTTAGCAACGAGGTCACGGAAGATAATACCTCCGATATCTATTTTTCTACCCTCCAAGAGACTAAACAACATCAATTGTTGTGATGAGTTCAATTGCTCAGTGGAGGATTTATTCCCCCCAAGGACCTGAATGACGAATGTCATCAGGATCCTCCAGACTGGGTGGAACCAGGTTTTGACAATTGGAGCCTTTTCTAATAAGGATCCAATGGACTTCTTAGGACATTTTGGGTCATGAGGTCCTAAGAATATCAACTCTGATTTGACCCCTTGGTCAGTAGGATTGGGCTCAAAAGCCTTAGCAAAATCAAGACCTGTGGCCTTGATGAAGGTGTTGTAATCCAGGGAAAGGGGTCTTTTCCCATTCATCACTGTGAATGTGATGATGGATTCTTTGGTGTCTTTTAGGCTAGTAGCCACAGCAGAACACCAGAATTCCCTCAGGTAGTCATGGTAGATGACAGAGGGGGTCTTGGTAAATGCCTTTGCAAGAAAATAGTTTTAAAGATATTTCATAACGTTCTTGTAGGCAGGGAACTTTTGTGGATAGGAAAAGTTTCCCACCACATTGTTCTTGGTGAGGTCTACACCCTCTAATATGAATTCCACATTTTGGGCGTAAATGACAGCTTTGGAAGAAGCCATATGTGTAGGTGAGTCTGGGTTTGACATACGGTTTTTTTGGGTTTCTAAAGCTTATGAACACACACACAAAATTTTGAGAGTTAAAAATGGCAGAGTTTTGCTTAGTATTCTAAAAAAACGTGTGTGTGTTAATTTTGTTTGGAGTAAATATAGGGAAGTGAAGTGGAGGGTATTTTAGGCATTAAGCGGATTTTATTTATTCAAAAAGAATTTTTGGAAACTGTTTTGAATAAAATGTTTTGGGATCCGCATTTAATGCCAATACTCCACTTTTCCCTTGTTTGGCGCAACAGTCAAGGTGAACAGTTGAGCAGTTCTGCAAAAGTGTAATTTGCAGAGATGAGTCATCACATATCTGTAATGTGATTGGAGAGGCATTTAATGCCAAGTGTGAATGTGGGGGCCCAAAGGTGGAAGCCAGAAAGGCAAAAAGAACAAATATTCTTAAATTAAATATGAGTTCAGTTACCAACCTCGGACATTTACTAACTAGATACTTAGAGCATTTAAGTCAGTATTTAATGTCTCTTGAGGACCCTGAATGACTTTTCATTCAGTGAACCTAATTGTCAGGACTTGGGTTTAGTCACTGATGGTTCTAGTGATCAGGAATTTGGGTCTAATTCCTGAGGTTCAAGGGTTCAGGAACTTGGGTTTAGTTCCTGAGAACCAAGAATTCAGGAACATGGGTTTAATTCCTGAGGATTAAGGGTTCAGGAACTTGGGTTTAGTTCCTGAAGTTCAGTGACTTACTCACTGAAGAACACATTGAGTCAGGGATTCAGAATTTACACATATTTGGATGGAGTCAATCAGTGGACTGATTTTCAATATCCAACATTCCTAGTTCAGCTTTCAGTCTGGTGAAAGTTGGTTCATCCAATGGCTTGGTGAATATATCAGCTAGCTGATATTCAGTAGGAATGAAGTGTAATTCTATGTCACCATTCATGACATGGTCCTTGATGAAGTGATATCTTATATCAATGTGTTTTGTTCTCTGATGAAGAACAGGGTTATTTGAGATGGCAATTGCACTTGTGTTATCACAAAAGATGGGAACCATCTTGTACTGAATTCCATAGTCACTGAGTTGACTTTTCATCCAGAGTACATTTGCACAACAACTTGCAGCTGCAACATATTCAGCTTCAGCTGAGGACATGGCAACTGATTGTTGCTTCTTAGCACTCCAACAGACTAGTTTTCCACCAAGAATTTGGCAAGAGCCTGAGGTGCTTTTTCTGTCCATGTTGCATCCAGCATAGTCAGAATCTGAGTATCCTTTAAGATCAAGGCCTGAACATTTTGGATAATATAATCCAAGGTTTGGAGTACCTTTCAGGTACCTGAATATCCTTTTCACAGCAGTGATATGAGTCTCTCTTGGGTCAGATTGATATCTGGCACATAAGCAGACTGAGAATTGGATACCAGGCCTTGATGCAAGTAAATACATCAGTGATCCTATCATTCCTCTAAAAAGAGTTTGATTCATTGGTTTTCCAATAAGATCAGGACCAAGGTTGTTTGGGGGTACCATGAGAGTCTTGACTGAGGCACAGTCACTGAGCTCATACTTCTTCAGTAGGCTTTTGACATACTTCTCTTGACTGATAGAGGTTCCTTTATCAGTCTGTTTGATTTGTAGACCAAGGAAGTAAGTCAATTCTCCCATCATGCTCATTTCAAATTTCTTTGCCATTAGTTTTTCAAACTGTTTGCAAAGTTTATAATTTGTTGAGCCAAAGATGATGTCATCAACATACACTTGTACAAGTATGACATCATTATTTGTCTTGTAAATAAACAATGTGTTGTCTATCTTGCCTCTGACAAATTTGTTTTGGATCAGGAAGGCTGAAAGAGTCTCATACCATGCCCTGGGAGCTTGTTTCAGTCCATAAAGGGCTTTGTTAAGCTTGCAGACATGGTCAGGAAACTCATGGCTTTCAAATCCAGGAGGTTGCTGAACATAAACTTCTTCTTTCAGTGAGCCATTTAAGAATGCACTTTTAACATCCATTTGGTACATCTTGAAGTTCATGTATGTAGCAAAAGCAAGGAAGATCCTGATGGCTTCCATCCTTGCTACTAGTATAAATGTTTCTTCATAGTCAATGCCTTCTTGTTGATTATAGCCTTTGGCTACAAGTCTGGCTTTATTTTTAATGACTATGCCATTTTCATCAGATTTGTTTTTAAATACCCATTTCATGCCAATGACTGAAACATCTTCAGGACATTTGACCAAGGTCATTACCTTGTTTCTGTCAAATTGTTCTAGTTCATCATTCATGGCTTGAACCCAACTTGGATGTTTTAGTGCTTCCTTAACACTTTTGGGTTCAATTGTGGAATGAAGTCCACAAATAGGCATTCATTGGCTGAGGCTGCTCTCAGTTCAGCAGCCATGCTTCTTGTGAGCATGCCTTCAGTAGGCTCACCAATTATGTTGACAAGTTCTATATCCTGAGACCTAGTCTAACTGTCCTGAGGTCTTGGAAATTGATTAGAACTTGTAGAGGCCTGATGGGTAGGATCAGGATCAGGATCAGACGCATGATGTTCTTCAGCATCATGAGTGTCTGAGTGGGTTGACTCATCACTGAGATTGTTTAGAACCTGAGCACTTTGTACTGACTGAATGAATTCATCAGTATTTTGTGCTTCAATAAACTCAGTGATGGATGGGTAAGGAAGGTTGTGGGGAATGATGTAATAGGAGATGTCAGCATTTGCATGGTACTGAGTGGAAGGACCATTATCAGCATGATGTTCATCAGGAGGGTATCTTGATGATTCATCAATACCTATCTCTTCCACTGAGTTGTTAGAGACATTGATTGCATCAGTGCTCTCATCAAAGGTAACATGAAATGTTTCCTCAGCATGCTGTCTCCTAGTGTTGAACACCCTGAAGGCCTTTGAGACAAGGGAGTATCCTTGGAAGTATCCATCATCAGCTTTGACTACAAATTTTCCTAAGTGATCCTTGTTATTATGAATAAACACAGGACACCCAAAGACATGAAAGTAGCTGATGTCAGGGATTCTTTCCCTTGAATAACTCATAAGGAGTTTTGCTATGTCTTTTGACTATGATGGATCTGTTTTGTGTGTAACAGGCAGTCTTTACTGCTTTAGTCCAAAAGTGTTTGGAAAGGACTGATCCATTTAGCATTGCCATAGCTGCTTCAATGAGTGTTCCATTTTTCCTTTCAGCCACCCCATTTTGTTTAGGTGTGTAGGGTGAGGAAATTTTTTTTGAAATGCCTTTCTCATCACAGAAACATTCAAGTTCATAATTTTTGAACTCTGTTCCATTGCCAGTCCTAATCTGTTTTACTTTGATGTCATTCTGATTTTCAATGTTCCTGACAAAGGACATAATTGTTTCAGCTGCCTGACTCTTTTTTATCAGGAAGTATACCCAAGTGTATCTTGAGTATTCATCCACAATGACCAGAGTATACTTCTCATGGTTAATGGATCTAGGACTAATTGGTCCAAATAGATCCATATGGAGAAGATGAAGACAGTTCCTGATGGAAAAGTTGGTTTTGGTTTTAAAGGATGCTCTGTGATGTTTACCTTTTTCACAAGCTAAGCATGGTTTGTCCTTTGAAAACACAAGAGATGGTAAGCCAAGGACCTTGTTTTGTTTTACAAGGTTGTTTATGTTTTTGAAGTTCAGGTGGGAGAGTCTCTTATGCCAAAGCCAGTTGAGTGTATCAGTAGCCTTGGTAAAGAGACAAGTTCCATTCTGAGTCAGACTGGACATGTCTAACACATAAACATCATGTCTTCTTGGAGCAATAAGGACAACTTCCTTATTAGCATTGAAGATGATTCCTTGCTTATCATCAAACTGAACTATGTATTTTGCATCACATAGTTGACTGACACTTATCGAATTGTATTTTAGACCATTTACATAAGCTATCCTAGTAAAGACTATACCATTGTAGTTTACTGAACCATAACCTTCAGTGAGACATGATGAGTTATCAGCAAATATCACTTTGGGTCCTGATTCATCCACATACTTGTGCAGATATTCCTTCACACCAGTCATGCTCCTTGAACATCCACTATCAAGATGCCAAACAGGGTCCCTGGCATGTTTCTGCACAAATGGTAAACTGGGTCAGTTCTTTCTAGGACTCCACTTCTTGGAGGGTTTAGCTTTGAGGGTCTTATTAACATTTTCAAGTGATTTATGGTCAGTGGTGGAGTGGACTGAGCTACCACATATTATGCATTTGATTGCTGATGTAGACTCAGTGAACTGAGAGGCTGACTTTGTCAAACCTCTACTGGCCTGAATGGCCTTACCACGTCCTGAGGTGTTATGAGTGGAACTTCCACTATTTTCACAACAATTGTCAATTTGACAATCCTTAGGATGGTGGTCATTGAACCCACAGTAAGGGCAAGGTGCAAAAGGCTTTGCCTTTTGTTTCTGTTTCTGTTTAGAATCAGAAGGATAGTTTAAAGACTGAGCTTTAAGACTTGCCATGTTTGATGTGACTGAATGTGTTTTGTGATCAGAGGTCCTGTGATCATCCTTTTTGCAAACCATGCAATAAAGAATTCTATAGCAATCATCAGTAATATGATTGGTATAGTTACACAATTCACATCTTTTCAGGGGTTTTGTGGGTTTGGGTTTGGTCTTTGAGGAAGCTGGTTTTTGTTCCTTCTTGGATTGAGAAGGTTTCTCAGAAGATGCAATCTTCTCTCCCAGCTTCCTGACCATTTCAGCCAACTGATCAAATTTTGAATCAGGGCTTTGGGTTGTTACTTCAGAAGGGACTGAAGTTGATGAGTCATCAGTATTTACTGAGACTTCAAGGGTTGGTCTCTTCAGGATGGTTGTTCCCATTCCTGATCTCTCCTTTGGAGAGTGTGGTGAGAAGACCATTGGTGGGAGGCCTGAGTTTGGTGCAGCACCCTGAAGGGTATTCAGTGGAGGAAGTGGTGGATATGATTCTGATTCAGACTCATTCACTGACTCAGTATTACTGAGTTGTTCAGTGAGTTCAAGCTTACTGAGTTGTTCAGTAAGTCCAAGCATATTTTTCAAAGCCTGACTTTCAGGAAACAAGATCTTTCCAGTCTCAAAGTTTGGTAACTTACTGACTGGGTTGTCCCTGACAATCCAGTCATTTGACTTGGGAAGCATTTCTTGCTCAAAACATATGCCAGCTGGAACAAAGGTCAGTTCACTGGGACTTACATAGGGGTTAACCATGTGATGGTCAATTCCTATAGTTTTCCTAGGGATTAAACCCACAGTATCAAAGGCCTTGGGGTTCTTTTTGGTCCAGCCTTGGATGACAACTTTTTCTTTGTTAAGTTCAGTTTGTAGGGCTTGGTTTTGTTTCAAAATTTCAGTGTTTCGAATTTGTAGAGTTATTGTTTCTAATTTGGCTTGCTTCAGTACAAGCAATTCATCTCTACATTTATTCAATTCTGACACTTTGTTGTTATATTTTGAACACATGTTAAGCCTTTGTTCCTCAACAAATTTAAGATCTACACAAATATAATTCATGTAAGACTGCCAATCAGAATCATCATCCATAGAAAGTAAAGTGTTTACCTTCTTCATGGTGATGTTTACCCACTCTCCATTCCTTGCATGGCTTTTCCCAACAGCCACCTGATCACCTTCAGAGAGTGCCATCAGTGCACTCACTCTAATTTCCTCATCTGAGGAGACCTCTTCATCATCCCAGTCATAAGCTTCAGCTACTAAAACCTTATTCTTTGCCTGAACAGGTTTGGGTGTTTGAGCAGCCTGAGACATAGAGGGATTAGTTTCAAGAATTTCAAGTTTAGCCTTGGCTTTCCTATATTTTGCTTCAAAGTCTTTTTGACCCTTTTTTTGAAATTGTTGGGTCGACTGAAACATTCTAGGTTGAAACTTGCTAGTTCCTAAGGAACTATTTCTTGAAAATTTGTAAGAGGGTTCTGAGGTTGTTTTAGAATAACAATCCCTAGCAAAATGACCCTTTTTACCACAATTAAAGCATTCAGTGGTTTCATTTGCTTTTCCTTTTGAAAAATTGGACTGGTTTCTTTTGATGAAACGTTTTGAACTAGCAAGGAGTGCCCTCTCTTGGAATTCCAAGTTTAGATCTTTTAGGTACTCATCACTAGTCCTTTCATCAATTTCATCCTCAGAATCCTCTTGAAAGTCCTGCACAACACCATTAGTATAAAAAGCAGTTGATATGGGTGTGGAGGTTAAGGCCTTTTTGGACTCAAGAGCTTTTGAGTCAGGATATCTCCTTGAGATCAAGTTGTCCTCATAGACAAATTTCCAATAGATTTCAGGGAGCTCAAGGGTCTGAATGTGATTAGCATTCCTCAGGCCTTGTGAGAAGTTTAGCCACTTCTCAGGGAGACTGTTGACAAAGCCAACATTTGTCTCATGCTTAGATAATACTACACCATCATTTGATAGTTCGTTTATCAAAGTCTTGTATCTGGTATAAGTCTGAGAGAGACTTTCAGAGTCTTTTGCCCTGAAAGTATTATACTCAAGTTTCAGGTCCATGACTCTGTTTTCCTTGGTATCTGAGGGGCCCTCAAAGCTATTAACCAAATCATCCCAAGTTTGCTTGGCTGTTAAACAGTTGATGACTGATTCCATTATATCGTCAGGAAGACAAGATATAAGGATGCTTTTAAGGCGCTGGTCTTGATTGACCACCCTCCTCTCATCAATGGTCCATTGTGCCTCAGGCTTATTTAGCCCTGCAGCAGTCTTAGGGACAAATGGGCCATCCCTGATACAGGTGATGTAGTAAGGTTCCATACCAGTTAAATAGCAAATCATACGTTTTTTCCATTTGCTAAACTTTCCAGCTTCTAGTCTGGGTGCAACAGCAGAATAGCTGCCACCCTTTTTATCGACCAGCTGGGGTACATTAATATCAGCCATAGTAGGATCTTGGTTTTAAAAACCTTGAGCACTCTTGGTTAGTTTTGAAATATTTTATAAACCAGAGGCTCTGATACCACTTGTTGTTCCCTTAACACGCTTAGAGTTAACTAGAAAGTTAATCTATTCGTGTTTATGACTAATACAATGTTATGATTAATTCTAACAGATTAATGAAACGTAAAAGTAAAAACACATAAGTATTTTTCAATGTTTAAATTCTTATTAGAAATGAATCAAAGAATCTATTACCCAAGTGTTTTGCGGAACAAACACTTGGGATTGAATAGACAAGGTATGGTGGTGTCTCCTATCTAAACTCAAGCTTTGCTTTGAGTGGTAACAATTCGACCCACTGAGCTATCTCAGGGATACGTTACTCTTTGTAGGAGAGAAGTTGCTTTGTAAAAGTCTAAGCTTTCAATGTACAAAACACACTCAACTTCTCTCCCATCTGAACCTATTTATACACAAGTATAAAGAGTAAAAGTGATTAAAATAATACAAGTTGTTGAAGCAAGCGTGTCTGACAATTACAACAGTAATTGTCATTTTCAAGAACCAATAGGAATGGGCTAAAAGTCTTTAGGAGTGGTTGGTCTGACACTCCATGACTTTTAGCCGTCTTAGGGAAGGTTTCTTCCTGACAAGATAAGATTTGATCTTATCTTAAACTCTTCCCAGATCTTCCCGCCTTTCTTTCAGGCTTTAGGTTCTTCAGTACACGCCTTCATTTATTAATCACAATTGTCGTTGAGGAGACTGGGGTTCAGTGAGTTCTTGTCCAACACTCACTGAACCATCATCTTCTTCTTTGGCTTAAGTCCTACTCAGGGAGTACCGCCTTCCTGAGTAGTGAATCCTTCTTCTTGAATTCGCCTTAAGCATCCTGAAGATGACTCACTGAGAGACTGTTCTCTCAGTGACTTGAATTGTTCTCGGTTTAAGTTAACACTTAGTTAATTTGTGTCCAAATCTTGTTTTAAGTATTCTTGGGTACTGATGGACCCAACACGTGGGTTTAACGCAGGAAAGTGAAGGTTTCACTCACTTCAAAAGTGATGATACCGTGTGCTCGTAATTTGTTAGGGTGGGGAATTGGTGAAAGAGAGTTACATAGGTTTAGGATATAAAGAGAAGTCAAATACCTATTTTACCCTTTTGAATTAATTAACTAATTAACATAAAATTTGAAAGGAAATGCCACTTGTTAGTTCTCTATTGGTGCCTATTTTTTTCACTTTAAGAGTGTACACCACATGAACATAAATCAATTACAAGTTTAGTCATTTTATCTCATTAATTGTAATAAACTAATTTAAACACATAGCATAAGCTTAGGAGCTTATTATTTATAACTATTTATGAGATATAACCCTAAGCTCAAAACACAATTTTAGACAATCATCCTAATAACTCATATTTTATACATATTTTTATGCTCGTTATTTGTGTTTTGTATGTGTTTTAATATTATTATCAAGGACTTTTGGTACTTAATCATGTGTAAATGATGATTTGGGGTAAATGAGGAGAATTAAGTGTGAAAATGGCTTGGAATCAATAAATAATAATAAATATACAAGCAAAGATGGATCCAGAAAAAATCAAGTCAAGAAACAAAGAACACGTGAATAATTGATGATAACACATCAGATGTTGACATCATTGCATAGTTTTGGTCATAATTCCTTCATAAAAACTCCAATTTTGATGATTCAAGCCGCCACGGAACTAGAAGTGAAAGATCTAAAACTTTGGTTTTTAAACTGAAAGCAAAAATGCACCCCGTTTGTGACGCGACATAAACAATTGCACGCGAAAATATTCACAAAATTTCCAGAATATGTCACAAGCTAAAGTTAGTTTTTAAGGCCTATAAATACATGTTATAATAACCTAACACCCTAATCTTGTTTACCAACCCTAAGGGCCGATTTAGGGTTCATCTCTAGTCAATTTTCCATCCATTGAAGATCATAAACATCCGCAAATCATCCAGCGATTGAAGATCATCAAGAACACTTCAAGAATTCTACTTTAAATTTAATCTTGTTAAGCAATGGTTTATTTATCTTTAATGAATTTTTTCGTTTACTTTTGTTTAACCATTAATTAAATTTCTTTTACACTCGTCTGAATGATGTGAACTAATTTTTTTAGAATGAATATATACGTTTATTGATGATTGTGTTGCACAACTTATGTTATGTATGAGATCCAATTGTGTTTAAATCTTATATGCTATTATTGTTTGTTGGTGATTAGGATTGTATACACTACTGGTATAAATATGCATTGATTAGTCATTCTATTTGTTTGCTTATATGAAGTGCCCTAACACTTTTTGGTGCGATGTAGGAACAAGTATATTAATTAAAATTGAATGTGTGTTGATAGTAGTTAGGTCGCTATTGGTGTAAGGCTCTAATACTAGTGTCACTATTGACGTAGAACGTGTGATATAATCATAATTTATCAAATTAGACTTAATGCGTGGTTAAAAGTTTATCATTCTAAACAACTAGGCAGGGGAATTAAACAACTGTAGTTTAAATATATCTTACTAAATTAAAAATCAAATCAAATCGTTTTCAGTTTTCTTTAGTTTAATTAACTAGTTTTATAAAACCCATATACCTCTCAAAACAACTTTAATATTGACTTAATACTTTTAAGTTTTAACATCTAAGGCCTTTGTTTGATCCTTTACTTGCCTTAGCTATACTATACACGAAAGAACGAAATCCTAATTATGTTATAGTTTAATGAAGCTCGTATTTGTAAATTATATTTTAGACTGTCACAAGCACACCGCATCCATAGTTGAGAATGCGAGTTTGCTTTTAAAAATAAATGATGTTAACAAAGTTTTGTTCTTATTGCATTGTGGCGGGATCAAGTCAATATATCATATGCAAAATATTAATCTATATAAGTTTAAAAACACAATAAAAGATTAAAAACAATGAAAAGAATAAGTTGTAAACATGAATTAAATTGTAAAAATCTATATACAATCACGCAATAACCGTGTAAATCTTACTCTCCTCTATAAAGAGTACATCAAAAGGTCTTTAAAAAAGTGAAAGCCACAAATTTAAATGCATATAATACTAGTACATATTAACAAATAATAATATACTAATAATAAAATTTAAATTTAAAATTTGTGAAAACTAATTAAATCATTCAATATTATTATTGTAATCGATCACTATTAAAAGAAAATTAAATTAATATAATCATAAATAAGTTTAGGTTACGAACATGTCAATGCACAAAATGTTGGTTATAATTTTCTTAAGTATAAGAATGATAATTTAGGGTGGTCAATATATTTTGAGATGTTAATCGTAGAGTTTGTTAAGGTGGTGAGAAAATATATCTTGTCTAGAGATACCATGCTACAACATCTATCAACGTGCATACTTGCCGACTATTACCACTAACAACTGCGGTTTCCCCTTTCCAATGCCACCACATAGTGCAGGCATTCTGCTAGTCATAGACAAAATAAAAATTTTTGACTTTTGCAATTGACCTATAAAGAAAAAAAATTACTCCCAGATTATGTAAGAATCGCTTTTAGGGGGTGTAAACGAGACGAGACAGCTCGCGAGTTATTCGAGATCGACTCGTAAACTACTCAAAATCGACTTGAGCTGAGCTCGAGCTCGAGCTCGAGCTACTCAAGTATACTTTCGATTCGAGTTTGAGCTCCAAAATACTCGGCTCGTGAGGCTTGCAGGCCTTATCGAGCTTCAATTAAGTTACACTCTTATCCTTTTTTTATACATGTAATTACTTAGTTTTCATAAAACTGAGTCAATTCGAGCTTGATATGTCGATTCTTCATCAAGTTCGAGCTTGCAATGTCAAAATAATCGAGCTCGAGTTTTAGTAGTCGAGCCCAGTTCAAGCGTGGCATTGTTTGGCTAGTTTACACCCGTAACATTCAGGGGGTAAAATCGTAAAACATGAAAAAGTCAAAATATATGAACACACCCTAGCACACATCCTTAAACACATACAAATACATAGGTAACAAGTTTAAATCTATGAATCAATTTTAAAAGTTTGTGACTTAGGTAACAAGAAACCCAAAGTCTCCGTATTTAAATTTGGAAAACTTTTATTATGGATTTTTTTTAACAAAAGTATTATTTCCTAATCTGCCCGGTTATATTGTAAATATTTTAAAATCCTAGTTTCCAGATTTAGGAATCTTCCAAATAAGGTAAAACTGAACTTCCGTCGATTTATGAAATCTAAGTGCTTGGTCACCAAGATTCATGTCAGTCGAATTTTATGATCCCATCTAGCTAGGATCAAAAAATCAACCCACTTAGGGTTTAGGTAAACCCTGATTAGTCTTTCTTGTTCCCGAATATGCTTAAATTGACTAAACAACATAACCAAATTAAAGATCTAATTTTTATGACAAAATAAGTAATTACTAAGAACCCTAACTAGGTTATACATGATTAAGGGTGACTCTAACACCACTATAGGGTAGTGGTGGTCACCCGCACGACCTATAAAACATGCATATCGAAAAATAAACAGGTAAAGGTCATGCAGACCAAACCCCTAATAACAGATCTCTGAATCACATATATAACCTACTAACACATATAAAGGATGTTTAGGATTACTTACTTGTGTTCATGCAACTGCGTAAGCTCCACAACCTTCTTGATCAGCATGAAATCGTCTTCTTCTTGTTATTCTTGCTTCAATAGATCCTTAGGGTTTCTTAGGGAATTGCGTCAAGTATCCATCGGTACTACATAAGTAGAACTAGGGCTATTAACCTATGCAAGTTAGGAGAGTACAAACCACGGGTAACCAAGTCGACTTGGGAATAGACTTTAAGGTCAATTAGGGATCGGCTCACAAAGGGTTTCGAACCGTTTGTGGTGTTGGTCGACCGACCGAATAAGAGGAGAATGGGAGGGAGTACTTTAGGGTTAGAGGGTTGAATTATGAATCCTTAAGGAAGGCCTTTGTATTATTTGCTTCCATAGAACCTTCCTAGAAGGATTAAGATTCTATTTCATTAACCTCAAGTACATAGGTTTGACAACTTGTCAAACCTAATCCCTCTTAGGGGATTCAGCCGACCATATATATCTAAAGGATGTGGTTTTGCCTTTTATACTTAAATATATATATATATATATATATATATATATATATATATATATATATATATATATATATATATATATATATATATATCGATAAATATATACTCTCGTTAATTACCGTTTACCTATATATGAAAATATTATCGTATTTTCATTTCCGCTTTAGTTCCATTTCATTTCGTTACTGTTTTCTCATTTATGCTGGCGCGTTCCTTTTAGTGTGCATCGGTGTGACCATTCGACATTTTTGTGAAGACCAGTTGTGAAAGACGTTGTTCTTTGCACATAATCATTTCACATACTTACCGACTATTACCACCCAACAGCTGTTTTTTCTCCTTTCTAATGCCATCGCATATCGTGGGAATTCTGCTAGTCATAGACAAAATAAAAAATTTGACTTTTGCGATGACCAGAAAAGAAAACAACTTACTCCCAGATTATGTAAGAATCACTTTTAGAGTGTAAACGAGACGAGACAACTCGCGGTTTATTCGAGATTAACTCGTAAACTACTCGAAATGGACTCAATTTAAATGTGTTGAGCTCGATCTTGAGCTACTCTAGTGTACTTTCGAGTCATGTTTGAGCTCCAAAATACGGATCTCGTGAGGCTCGCGAGTCTTATCAAGCTTCGATAAAATTACTTGGTTTTCACAAAATCAAGTCGATTCGAACTTGATATGTCAATTTTTAATCAAGTTTGAGCTTGAAATGTGGAAATAATTGAACTCGAGTTTAGTTTCGAGCTCGGCGGTGCTCACCTCGTTTACACTTTACAACCATAAGGGGGTAAAACCATAAAACATGAAAAAGTCAAAATCTATGAAACACACCCTACCTCACATCCTTAAACACACACAGTAGTAGGTGCATCAGCCGAAAAGGAAAAAGGAAAAGAAATGGGAAGAAAGAAGGAAGTGGTGTTCGATGAACAGCCCCCAGATTTCGACCATGAGAACCCGTACAAGGATCCGGTAGCAATGATCGAAATGCGTGAACATCTTGTTAGAGAGAAATGGATCGACATCGAAACATCGAAAATCATTAGAGATAAGCTCCGTTGGTGTTACAGGATTGAAGGTGTTAATCATCTTCAAAAGTGTCGTCATCTTGTTCAACAGTACATGGATTCTACGCGTGGTATTGGTTGGGGTAAAGATGGCAGACATCCTGATCAACATGGTTTGTTTTCTTTTTTCCTTTTTTTTTTTTTTTTTTTTTTATGTTTTCTAATATGGGTTTTTGTTTTTTTAGGTCCTAAACCAGTTGAGAGCTTGGAATGATTTGATGGTATTATTTCTGCTTGGTTTCTTTATTATTAGTGTTTCATTTTGCTAGTTTTTGGGGGGTGTTTGTTTAGGCTTATATAGCGGGCTTATGTGGTTTTCGGCTAGCTCACTTTTTGTAGCTTATTTTGAAACTTTTCGGCTTATATTTCTGCTTGTTTCTTTATTATTAGTGTTTCGGGTGCTGGGTTTAGTTGGAAGAAACATTTTCAAGTTATCTATTCCTAATTTTGTAGGAGTTTTTAAGGGGGGGGGGGGGGGGGGGGGGGGGGGGGGGGGATGATTTTTGCAGAAGAGTTGAAAATTTGGCTAAACGCATTTACAAGGAAGTTTTTATGTTCGAAGAATGTAGAAGGAAATTGGGGAGTTTGGGTTACAAAGGGAATGAAGAAAACATCAGAATAAAGTTAGGAAACAGAAATTTTCAGTTCTGGTGAGAATTTTTTGGAAAAAAACTAATTTGAACGCTATTTCCGTTTTCCTTGATCTGTACAACAACTTTTGTTGAAATTAGCGGTGTTTTCCTCCTAAACGCAACCAAAGAGTGTCTGGTTGGGACCTACTTTTTTTACCTTCATGTCTAACCTAACCTATATAATATGGATTCAGTTCACACTAACCAACCAGTCGTTATTTTTTCAAGTCTTATTCCATTTTTCTGCAGCATATGCAAATTCAAACATTAATTTCTTGAACCATTTTGAATCTGCATATAAGTAGAAGTATAAACAGACAACATAAGCAAAATTGAAACACGAGTTTTGAGCTGTGCAAACAATGAATACTTCTTACACACACACTAAAAATAACTATTCAAGTGTCTAGGATTAGAAGTAGAACAACTTTGAGCAGGTTCAAACGATCCAATATGCATATTCCTGAATTACATACTATTGATTGTGTTTCATTTATGAAATTTTTCCCTAGTCATCTTTCCTAGTGGAAAAAGAGCTGTAACTGAATCAACATATTACATTATTACCAAATGAAACAGGATTCTATACTTAACGGAGTTTACGCATACACATAACCTTGAGGTATGAGGTAATCAAATATATATACAAAGAGGCAACCAAACCTACCTTTTTTGGGCTACTTCTGCAACCAGTCATTGACCTCAGTGACCTACTATATTGAACCTTTTGTTTCCTACATAAGCCACAAAAGTTGCAATATGTGCAACTATTTGAACTTTGAAGACTGAACATAATGTCAGTTACAAACCATTATTAATTTAGGATGGGGAATATGGAGTCATGCTTAGGTATGCTATATTGAGTTGAAATAATCTTCAAATCATCGCGTTTTTTATATTGATTTGTACATAAAACATGTTTAGGTGAAATCGCCCTTATACTTCACTATTGTTTCTCATCATATTTCTCTATTAGTTGTTTACATGTACTGATTTTATGATTATCTTGTTCTGTATAACTTTTTTGAATTTAAATTATTATGGTGAGATGAATAGAAATCAGATGGGTTCAGAGATTCTTTTCTATGTCTAGATAGTTACAAGCTTTGATTATTAATGGGAAGAACAGAAAGCTTTTTTTCTTTTCAAGATCTGTTACATAAATGTTGTAGTATAATAGGTAGTACTAGTATGAATTATGACCACTGTAGACTTGCTGATAGATCAACCTTTCCCCTTTTCATTGAACATGGAAATGCATGTATTGGTAACTTTTGGGACGCCAATGTGAGTTCGTAACCTAGAAGCCAACTGCTTTGGTTAAATATGGACCTTGGAGGACTTATTTGAAGCATATATGGTGCTTGAGGTGTTAGATATGAAAGCCCATAAATTAGGCTAATTTTAGAATGAAATGACAACCAGCCCCTAGACTAGGCTAAAGTTAGTGTTGCAAAGGTCCTGTCAAACATGGAAATTGGAATGCTGACTGGTATTCTCTCAGCACTTCATGCTGACCATATAAAGGAATGAAAATGACAGACTATTTAGCAACCATTAACTAGTCAACTTTGGTGATACACGTGTACTACAGACTCCAGACTCGTGCATCTATTATAGTTATAGAAAAATCAGTACCAACATACTGATGAAGTTGCCATATACCCGAAGTTTGGGATTTTAGATGACTGGTACATCAAAGTTGCCAGCTTATGAAATGCAAACACACAAGTTACAAGGGCTGCCTTTGTGAATCATACCTGAACCAGTGCACATAATTCTCTAGAAATTAAAGTGTATACAAAATAGAACAAAGTAACGTAGTGGGTTGGCCAGTTGAGAACCACATACCGCTACACAAAAATTATGAAGGATTGAAAGAAGAATCACAGACGACCCAGTTTTGGCACAATCAGGAACCAACTAGCAACCTTATTTTGTTTGAGCTCTAGAGAAGTTTCTGCTTATTAGAAAGATGGCCAGGAAGAGATGTGAAATTGGTTAATTTTGACCCGAAAATTGAAGGTAAAGATTCCTTTATGATATAAGGGCCATAAGACAGCGAGGTTGGCTGATTTTCTTTGCACCACAAAACTTGTACCCCAAGAAAGAAGCTGGACCAATGCAGAGACATTATACAATTGTTAAGAATTGCAGGCAAAGAATAGCGTGAAACCATAACCCAGAACCATAAAGTTATACGGTTATTCCCCTTGATAATAAGATTTGACATGATGAGACAAGAAAACCGAAATGTAATATTATTAGACCTACTAGAATTAGAACTGAATTGGCACATACTGGAAGTGCTGCATATTTACGACATTGTTTGGTAAAAAATGTCAACAATTTGACTCGTAACTTTCCCTTCTACATGTATCTTTTCCTATTACTTCTAATGTTTGAAATCATGACTTTAGTCGTTGAATATTTTATTCAAAAACATTTCCAAGTGTATCTGTTTCAGTTCTGTGCTGATGACTGTTGATGTTGAAATCGACGAAAAGGGGAATATATACTTAATCTCTCTAGGAACTTTAAATCCAAGTGGAGTTTCTTGCCTTTTGTTCTGTTTTTTTGTGTCAAAAATGAAGAAAAAGTTAATTTCGCGTATTGAATTCGTGAACTAACGTTAATCCGTGTTGATATTGCTTGTTGTTAATCTATTATTATCCGAAGAAAATACTAATGATATTTAATAATGTGTTGGCAGGTCACTGAATTCCTTGTGTTGGCTGCAGCTTTGTACACCGGTTTGGTTTTGCTCAAAACTCACCACCTTTCTGTCTTTTGTATTATGTTAATGCTAGTGCAAAACACACATACTTGTCTGCTTGTTTGACGTTTGCACCTGGTCATTATCGAAATCCAGACTATGGGTTATGCAGGCATTTGATAATAAAAACTCAAGTTCATGATTCCCTCTTTGATTGAGATTGATGCATATTTTATTTTCTAAATGAGTGATATTGGTGAAGTTTATTTCTTGGCTGGTTTTCGTTCCTGGTTCCCACTTTGTCTTTACATGGGTTAGTTGTGGTTATGGAATTACGCATGTTTTGCTGTTTAGACATCTGTATTTGTCCAATGCATTTTATTAAACAATATAGATTCGTATTAGTCAATCTGTGTTGACCAAGACGTATGAAAGTGGGCGTTTTGATGAGAGTACAAGTAAGATCATCTATGTTGACCTTTGCATATATAAATTAGCGATACAATCAGTGCTCCAACCTGATGTTTATAACTAGTTTCAAATACTCTGCACCCCTTGCTTGCTTGTTGCAGAGATGAGCACTGCCTAATCAGGAACATACAAACTAAATACAGAAGAATTGACTGCACAAAACTTTGTAAAGCAGCAGCGAGAAAATTTTTTTTTCCGGTTGGAATGAAGCAGTGAACACATCAACTGCAATAACTAGTGCTCCAACTGGATGTTTATTTGTTCCTACATATGAATATCATTCTTTTTCTTTTTCCAACCTTTTCAAGAATACTACTTGTATAAGAGACATGGAATCACGTTAAAGAACTAAAACCTGTGTATCAGCTACTCTTCTGAAGGCGTAATCAACTTAAAAATTGAACAAAATGGATATTGTGTTCGTTATGTTGATTACACATTTCTAATGACGTAGATGTGACTTGAACATAATAGGTTACCTCAGAGTCACTGAATAGCACACAAACATTAAGCATGAATCATCAGCATAATCATGCACCGCGACCTATTTCTCCTTTCCGTTTGCTTACTATTTACGTTCATACAATTTCTGGTTTTTAATATTTTTCACTTAGCCGGGTTGTTACCCCAGTTTCTAATATGGGCTTTTCCCTACACTGGATAATTAATAGCAAACCTTTCTGAACCTTGGTTCTTTGTGAAAGAAACATCAACAAATAGTGCAAAATATTCACATTTGTTCCTAATCTGAGATCTAATGTTTCCCAATGGCTACTAATCGGATTTTGATTTCCATTAAATATGAAATATACAGTTCAGCCGGCATCAACATTACCACCTGCAATAAATTTAACCTTAAATATCATGTTCCACAACAATCATCCGCAAAAGCCAGTTCACACACAAGAGCAAGATGGTCGCTTCCCCATACCTGCACACAAAAATACAGTATGATTTTTCAGATTCTTCTATTTTTTTATTTTTTGTTATATCAGAAAACAACACAACTCAAATCTAAATGAAATTGAAGAAATATGTGTGTGTAATAAGATTGTTACAGTTCTTAGCATTACAAACAATCATACTTGTTACTTTGTAGCACCCATATGATTGTTCTATTGAAAATGAAGAAAAAATGGGAGGTGGAACTTGCATTTCATAAAAAAATTTGTTACTTTACCCCAACCATGACGATGTAAATACAAAAGATCCACTGTACTTGCAACTATTTGTTGTCTTTTGTAACAAACCATAGAGGTTTTTCTTAATTTTTTTTGCAAGAAGAATAGTTTATTTTCAAATCTAAGTCGAAGAACAAATTTCAAGGAGTAAGCATCATGTGTAAAATACTGTTGAGACAAGAATCATACGTATGATAAGTGTGCTGGAGTCATTATGGTTGGGGTCAATTATCGATACAATTATATTCATGACTCATTTCGTAAGTTCATAGATTTAAGCACATCCTATATGTTGGGGTTGATTATTATATTTTCAATCGACGGAAACTCGTTATATGGTGTACCTACAAATTTAAAGATGTCGCAAATAGTTTAAAATGGAGCAACAGTATAGATGAATTCTGCTCTAATAACGTACCTTGCTGGGAAGCCCTCTAGTTTTCTCCAAATCTTCAATTGGTAGTGTTTCAAGAACTTTCATAGGAACAAGGTCATCGGTATGCCTGTGTGAGCGATTATATATTCAAGTACAAAGAATAAAAAAATAACCCGTGTAAATAAATAAATAACTCTGAACAGAAAATGTGCAAAGAAGCCAAAAAATTTAAAAATGATAAAATAAAAAATAAAAATTAAATTAAAAAAATACAAACACAAGTTTTTAGGATAAAAAATCTCTATATATATGCAAAAGAACTAGTTAACAGCATACCATATGTAATCAACCGTTCCCATAAATCTGGAGTGAAAGGATGTGGCTAAGGGTTCTCCATGAATATCTCTTGTCAAACGGCTTGCCTGAAGATATATGAGAACCAAGGCATATTAAACAACTGTCAGATTAATTCATTCACGTCATCTTTAAATATAGGTTGGGTAACGAGCTTTGCTTCTCTTACGATTATCTGATTCAGATAATAAAATTAATGCTAGCTGCAAATGAGTAAAGTTACATATATATATACCCATGTTTTATCTGTTACTTCCTCAAATGATCTTATTTTTCATCTTCTAGCAATCAACACAACTAAACTTGATAATTACAAAACCAGCAAAATACGATTCAAACACTAACTAATCAATCACATTATAATACAACTGTCTTCAAGGTTCCAACCACAAATATAGACACAAGTTAGAATAACGAACTTACTGGAACTCCACGGTATGCACTGTTGAGTTTTAAGTTATGTCTAAGGTATGTTGACTCGTCAGTTCCAGTTGCTAGCCTTAGTTCCCCTTCACTCCATTTATGCAGTAATGGCCTATGGACATAAGTGTGGAACATGCTTAGTCAGCGGAACTAACACATCTCACTTTAATTGGGTGCGTATAAATATTCAAGATAAACTATTAGCAAACAATTTAAATCACAGACCTAGAAGAATAGCTACTTTGAGAATGACTCGGGTAATCAAATGGACAAATCTGGCCAGATATATTTTTGCGTCCATGGTGTTTGATGTTCAACTGCAAAAGAAAGAGAGAAGCATAAATAAATAAATATAACAGTCGCTTATTATTACATTTTGAGAATTAGAAACACCGTATTAAAAAAGATATAAAGAATAAAATCTTCGCCGAAAAATTATAGGTATCATAGTTTTCATTTTAGGACTTCACTCACTTAGTAAAATCTAACAAAGATTTTGGTACTTGGCAGTAAAATCAATAACTATGCGTGAAGGAATTACACTCACCTCAGATGAAGCCATGAACTGATACAATGCACTCTGGAAAAAAAAAAAGATTTATGAACATATAAGAGTATGTAGGAATTTGAGATAAATTTGATTGCTATAGATACATAGATAAAAATTTTTATAAAAATTAACTTGGAAGAATTGAAAAGGATTAGGTTCAATACAAGTCTCTGAAGCTACCTCAGGCATACTATTTAGATCGCCACCAAGAATAGCAGGTATATTGCCCCATGTCTGTGACAGTCTATGAGCCATCTCAAGAAATAAACGAACCTGCAATAATGAGATGTGTGCATTTCTTCCTGTTAGCCATATGCAACGTACATGAATCTGATCTGTAAACATAAATGAATAAACTACACTACGATTTTCCAAAAAATGAAGGGGAAAAAAAGAAAGAAAAAAAAAGAGTTCTCAAAAAGCTACACATGCAAGTCAAACTACACCACATGATATGCTTACGAGCATAGGTGTGTGTCTGGTAAACCTTATTGTATGCCTATGTATTTAGAAAAATATGAAAATGAAACTATGTTTTTATTTATTTCCCCAAGAATTAAGAACTGCAAAGACAAACTATGTTGGGGATGTACCTGGCCCAGCTTAATGTCTCCACGACTTGGGTTGAAAAGAACATGTATGTTTCCAATTAATATGTTTCGGGAGGGTTGTGCCCTACATATATGGAAAGAATCATTACTTCATAACATATGTGGCACACTAACTTAAGCAGATTAATTTTGCACTCACTAATACAGTAAAATCATAAAATATGCCACACAATAACTTAAGAAGATAAGTGAGGATACAATAAATAATCAAATACATTTACTTCCTCCTAGTTAGCGATAAACATCTTTGTTGTATGTTCAGTACGTGTGTGATATATGTGCCTTATGTTTCAGAAATAGAAGTCCCATAAGCAACATATTTAGCACATATTTTTATGAGAAGAAGAATGTGAAGAAGTATGTGCATTCTAGAATAAAATCAAATAGCTGTAAACTTACTTCAGATTTTCAATGTCATCAATATGATTCTGGGACGCATTCATCTGTGTGTTTTAGAGAGAAATCAGAACACACATGAGGTTCAATGACCAAACATAAATACATTGAGCACAACTATAACTAGAATTGTGATAGTTGCCCCTACAGGCCAAATGAATAGAGTCCTTTGAACATTAACGCAAGGCCTAAAAGACCCGTATATAAATTTTGTTCAAACTTCTATTAATAATTTTTAAAGTGAAGCAATCACTCAGGACAAAAAGACATCTCAATACCATCTTAAGAAATACAAACATAAATAAGTAATCTGCGTTGAAAGTCCTCCAAAACAAGTACATGCAATGGACATGACATGCCAAAATTGGTACTGATGTGCTTTTTAGGTGACAGGGTTGTGATCATTTTCTCCAAAGACTAGCAGATTGTATAAAAAGCAAGGCATATAATATGTGTTATTGTGGTTCATACCTTGAGAACACAAAACTGAGCAACATTATCACGAAGGCCAAACTCCTTGAACTCAATGTTGTCCTCATGCACAAGAGAAAATCTGTACCAAAAGGATATAGATATGATTAAATCTCAAGGTATTAAAAACCAAGTCTTAATCACTTGTTGCATATCAGTTTGCAATACAACCTGGAAGAAAACTACTATATGACATTTTAGTTTGACTCCAAATAATCACAAGAAAAACACATCAACAAAGGCAAGCCACATGAGGAGACAACCTCTGGTGTTATCACGTCAAATAATCAAATATGAAATATGATGCTGTATATACCTGCCATTTTACATTTCGAGAAAGCGAGTAAAAGAAAAACGCTTACAATTTATGTTTCCAAAATATAGCACACCCGTCACATGCATCCCCGGTACGAGCCTAGCCGATAAATGGTGTTTAACTTTAATCAATATTTCAAAATGCTCCACACAATAGACGCTGAGAATTAAAAATATACCTGGTAAACTCCTCTAAAGCCATCCTTATGTAAAATTCTGTTCAAATCCTCAAAACGATCAACCTCCTGCAGTCATAATAGTACCATATGAAATATAGCCAAAACAAATGAATGTAGATGATAATTGCTACTTTTACGAAAGGGGTAATTAGTTCAAAATGTATCAATCTACTTTTTCTCTTATTAAATACCGCCTAATCTTCCTATTGTGTGCACTGAATGACCGGATTGGCAGGTAATGTTGGCTTGGCACCAGTCATTTAGTACACGTAATTGGGAAGACTATGCACTTTGGGGAACTTAATCAGGTCATTTGATACACACAATAAGAAGATTAGGCCATTGGTGTGTTTGATAGGAAATAATTATAGTGATACACGCTAAAAACTTAAGTGATAAGTTAGCTGCATTTTGAACTAATTATCCCTTTCCTAAAACAATGATCTTTGGCAATACACTGGAATAACAAGGTATGTTATCAAGTTTCGCATTCTACCCCCAGAAACAAAGAGCATTAAGGGCGTTTGTTTAAGCTTATAAGTGGGTTTATGAGCGTATTTGATTCGGCTTATATTTCATAAGCCTCAATCTTTTGGCTTATTTTGAGATATATCAACTTATATAAGCTCGTTATATCATAACAAGCTTATATCCCCATAACTTAGTCTCAAAATAAGCCGGAAAATTGGGGCTTATAACATATAAACCGAAATCAAATAAGCTCATAAGCCCACATATAAGCTTAAACAAACACCCAGTACAAGCATCATTCAGAAAGGCGAGGGTGACTAACTACCCTAAACACCATTATTCAAATATTTAATCGCTACGCATCATCCTAGACTAAAAAAAACATGTAAATAAAAAGACGAAAAAGCTTGCCTGAAAACACAAAATGGAAGGATTATATCGCAAAATCTCGTTGCTAATAAGAGTTCTCCTGTGTTCCCATTTCATAAACATGGGATGTACATTAAAGTACAAATCCTTATGTTTTGAAGCATTTTCAACACCCAATATATTATATGACACAAATACAAACTTATCTGCAACAACTTAACACACATTATTAATTTATAAAACATTTAAAAAAACAATTAAAAGAGAGAATCAAATAATTACTACCTTTATAATCAGAAGAATGGCTAGTTGAAAAAACCCATTTGCGTTTATTAAAATCTTTTGTAATGGGTTTTGATTTTTTCTTCTTTTTGTTATTATAATTATGTTGTGAGGGATTTGGGGTTATGGGTTCAGTTTGGATGATTAATTTTCGTTTTTTTGGATTACTGGGTTCTGCCATTGAAGTGATTCGTCGTGTTAAGGATGGTAGGGTTTTTTGGGGTCTAAAAATGGTTATAGGTACAAGGTCGACTCCATAACTTCTGTACATTTTCTATACCTTGGTAAGCGTATAGGGATGAGCATTGATCCGGACCGGTTGGAACCCGAACCGGAAGATGGAGAACCGAATTTTGTGAAAAGCAGGAACCTAGAACCGAACCCAATATAGTTTTTTGTTCCGGTTCCGATTCCGGTTTTTTGGGTCTACCTGGATAGGAACCGCTTTTCTGAAAAAATAAATAAATAAATAAATAACGCACTAATGAATTAAGCCATTAAAAACACACACAAAAAATAAATTTTAAGCACTTTCAACTATTTACGTTTAAACCAATAACAATTAACAACTAAAGCATAAACTCAAATAAACAATCATTCTACAGTTTCACTTGTTCATATTTTTAACAAAACAATAATGCATAACAATATGAAAACAAAATAAAATAACTTAAAGCTTTGTCCAACAAAATAACTAAGACCGTTTATAGTTCCACGGTTTGTTTCTCTTTGTTTCTTCCGGTTAGTTTCCCTAATTGTTGTTCCATATACTTGACAATCTCATCGCCTTTAATAAGATTTCAACATTATCCCAATTAATTTGCATTCTTGACTTTCTCACCAAATCTTAGGGGTGCAAAGCGATGAGACTCATCTACGTTTGAGGTTGTTTCTTTCACTAAAAAATTGTACAAGCATGAACAAAATATAATTTAGGAAATATACAGTTACTTAGTTAGATGGCTAAATCCTCAAACGATACATCCTAAGATAATGATGAACATGTTATAAGCTAGTACATTGAATGTAAATAAAAATAAAATATAAAACTTACTTCCATTGTTTTGATAATGATGATAGTTGTTTATGTGAGTTTTGAATGTTGAATGATCTTAAAATGTTAGTAGGTTTAGATTAATTAGTGATTTGTAGATATTTCAATGAATTAAAGATTAGGGTTTAGAGTGTTTGGCTTGATTTTTCTGAAAGTAAGCTAGTAGGGTTTTTTTATGGCATTGGTACATATGATTTCAGACTTGGAGTATGAGAAGTAAAAAAAAAATACATTTTTTTATATATTATTGGGTATTTGGTTCCGGAACTGAGAACCGACCCAAGAACCGAAAAATCTCAAACTGGAACTGGAACCTTCGGTTCTGGTTCCAGTTCGGTTCTTCATGGTTCCGGTCCGGTTCTTTGGTTCTTTTGCTCATCCCTAAGCGTATTATAGTTTTTGAGTTTTTATGTATGGGCTGAGCAGAGTCATTGGACCGGAAAAAACCGGACCAGTAATGAAAACCGATTTGGCCCAAAACAACGACCAGACATATATGTTCGATCCATGTTCGAGTCGGTCCGGCCCAACAAAGATAACGGTTGGTTTTGCATAAGACTGAACCGGACTCAGGACTGAGTATGTGGATAATATTGGACCAAGGGACGGATACAGTCATATACCCGAACTCAGCAATGGGTGCTGCTGAGGTCTGAGAACCACTATCTGGATATTGGATCGGTTTTTGTGAGCTAGGTACTTCAATATTTTGCTAGTAACCTCTTGGTACAGTGAAAGTATTCCCATGGTTGTCCCTAAACAAGTGGGAGTATGAAAGGATTATGTGCAAAGACACAACGACTTTCACAACTGGCATTCACAGAAATATCGAAGGGTCACACCGGTGCACACTAAATAGAACATGCAAGAGGAAATGAGAAACGAGTTACGAAACAATTAAGAGTAGTGAGGAAATGAAGTATTTTCATTGAGGGTAAAACGGTAATTGTCTTTAGTAAATAATATTTAATAATAGATAACTACAAGTAATAAAAGGCAATATACAATCCCTTATCAACCTCAATAAAGGGAGGAGTTTGACACTTTGTCAAACCCTATTACTTGTAGGACAAGGTTTAACGTTTCCTAATCCCATTAGGAACCTTCTATGGAAACCCATAAATACAAAGACATTCCATAGACTTCACATAACTAATCCTCTAATCCTTAAAACCTCCCCCTCTCCTCCTCTATGGTCGACCGGTCGAACAAACCAAACCAAAGGGTCGAATCCCTAAAGTCGACTTGAGTTCTTAATCGACTTCCGTCGATTAGGTTTTACATGGTTCCATACTCGCCAACTGCATAGGTTCGTAGCCGTAGTTTTACCTGTGTAGGATCGGTGAATACTTGACGCAGTCCAAGTGGTGGTTTTCTCTAGAAACCCTAAAAGAGTTCGTGAAGCATCAAGATCAAGAAGAAGGCATTTCATGCAGCTAAAGAAAGGTAAAGGAGCTTACGAAGTGCAAGATTAACAAGTAAGTATCACTAAAAACCCTTCTTACATGTTAGTTAGGTCATATCCATGATTAAAAGATCTGACTAATTTGGGTTTTTATTGCATGGCCTTTCTATGTTTATTTTCCTCTGTACATGTTTTATAAGTCATGCGAGTGACTTCCAAACCCCTACAGTGGTTTCAGAGCCACCCTAACAACCGGTAAATTTCGGGAGCATTTTTAATTACCGCATTACGTTTAAAAGAAGCATTTAATTATTTGGAATCATTTTTTTTTTGAAATGTTTTGGGAATTTATCCCGATTTTTGGTAATGTTATGTGGATTATCGTTAAGTGACGAGTAATTTCTTGTATACCTAGTTAGGCACTACGTGAGTCGGCACAATTAAACTTAATAATACGAGAGTTATTGATTATTTTGGCGCGCTAAACGAGCATGAACGTTTTATAGTCAATCTTATTGGAAAAATAGTTTTAAGATCAGTGGAATACATTAGAAATACTCGGGAAAATGTTTCGGTACTTAAATTTATCTCGATAACGTTTTATTAGAAGAATAACCAAATTCCACTTCCTAGCCTTACCTTAAGTTACAGTTTTAATCCCTGAAGGACATTAGGGATTCACATAAGGTCCTAAGGCTATATAAGCCACATCTATAACCATTTTTAGGGTTATTCAATCATTTCTCACACACTAGCCGCCCCCTCTCCTCTCCTCTCCTCTCCGGCCACATTTCCGGCCACCACCGAGCAACACCACCACCCTCCCCTTATCACACCGCCACCACCTACCTTCACCCCGTGAACTCCTCACCCTGTTTTCCTATACCACGCGCCCAAGAACCCCCCCCCCCCCTTCACCACCACTACGCGCCACCAACCTCCTTTTCCGGCCAAGATCATTATAGATCCGAGTGTTTTGAAGGTAGGACACACCGTTTCACACGCACATGACTCGGTGTGAGTCAAACTCGTATATAACGAGTTATTTTGAAAGTTTTGATTCGGTTTGGGTATAAAAACGAAATGGGTTTAATGTTTTTAACAACTAAAAATGTTTATAAGCACGTTTGGTATCATTTCTTGTGAGTTTGGTGTCGACTGTTGGTCGTGTCGTGGGTGTGCCATGAGCTATAGCTCGCGGCCGAGGTCTAATGAGCATGTTTTTAGGTCGAGTCGAGTCATGGTACTAGTCTTGAGTCGTGATTAAGGTTTGGGTCACGTATGAATGTTGATGTTGTTATTGTATCGTGGTTATTTTATTTTGGATTAGGGTTTGGTAAACCCTCGATGCAGTTGAGTTTAGTGGTTAAGACTAGATTTGGATATTGGATTAATGTTGTGGCTGTTGTGGGTTGTTTGCCGAGAAAGACCTAAGGGTCTGTGTAGTTTGTTTGTTGGTGCCGAGAGTCGAAGTCGAGACCAATAGAGTCTCGGCCTATGGTGATACATGTTGTTGTTATTGTTGAGTTGGATTTGGAAGGAGATACTTAGATAACGAGCCGTAGATTTTGCCGTTAAATGTTGTTGACATTGTTGGACATGAGGTATTGATATCGTGATCATATAATTATAATTGTGTTGATTTGAGCCAAGTCGAGTGTCGCCGAGACTTCGTAGTCTCGTTGTGGCCTCGACAAGCCAAAAGTGCTATTTAAACTTTATGTTGACTATTGACTATTGAGGATGACTTATTGACCCGAGTATAACTTAAACTCGGAATAGTGACTCGAAATATGAGATGACTCGTTACATATTTAGATTGAAACTTAAATGACATTAGTAAATGATAACTTAAAAATATTAACTAACGAGTACATTGTTACTTAATATTTTAAAGGTTAAAAAGAAAATGTTAAATGACAAGTAAAACGTTATTTAATATTTTTACAAATAAAAAGGAATACGTGCGAGTTATTTAATATTTTGAGGGCACGCAAGTCGAGAAGTACTATTTATGGAAATATTAGTATTATATGGAGTTAGTGTCGAGTCACGGATCGGTTGACGTTAATATACCCGACCCACATGGTTATCGGACTTATTGGGCTGACGAGTCCAATAAGGGCCCAATAAGCATGTCGGAGGAAACTTATTAACGAGCAATTCATCCTTATGACTGGTAATTGAGTTTTGGATTGATAAGTTAAACGAAGGAATTGCGAGACTTATCGCGTTGACGAACTCGATAAGAACTCGACAATTCGTCCGAATGACTTATCAAATCAAAACTTAATCATACGTCCTTGTCTTGTGAGTCGTTTATGTTTTATTCATTGTTTGGTGTGAGTACACTTGAGTCATGTTGCGTCTCCACTGCACACCCGATGATACCAAACGCTAGTAACTAATATAAAAGAGAGATTTTGGAATCGAAATGGAATATACTTGGGGATAGTTAGCTTTTGGAAATCTTTTACTTTTGGGAATATACGTTAAGGCAAGTTTATATTATTAGGTCGTGCCGAGTCCGTAGTTGCCGTGACGTGTTAGCTGCTATTGTGTCTCACCACTGTTGACTTGTGTATTGTGCTTTGCTTGATCGAGGTGAGTTTCATAGCCCCACTTTTACTCTTACTAATGTTTATTTAAACTTGGGGGAGAAAACATGCAAAACCGTTTTAACGGACCTACTGCTATTTTTGTTTTGCTATAACTTGTTGACTGTCTAAGGTTAGATATGCGACAGATGTTTGTCTTAGACCAGGGTAGCAAATAATCTAGTCCTAATTTGCTATAACATGGTGTCTCGCTAAGGTCAGATATACCTAGGGCCCTACTGTGATTATCAATATTAAAGTGGGCTATTGTGATCTATCATATTGTTACTTGATGAATTGTGATTGTTGATGTTTGTGGAATTGTGATTTATATCTATCTTAGTCCAGTGTAGCAAATTTCTTATCTTGGTCCTCCGTTACTTATTGCTTAAACCTATGAACTCACCAGCGTTAGCTGACCTTTTTAGCATGTTTTCTCAGGTAATTAATGATGTTAAATTGTGATGATTGCTATTTGGAGGTTTGGCAAGTGGTATGGCTAAGGATCAATTCAAACTCTGATGACACTTTTAGGGACATATCTTATGTTTCTTTTGGGCCTTACTTTTAGTACTTTTGAATAAATGTAAACTTGAGGTTTGGATTTTGAAATGTTTTTATGTAAACGGATAATGTTATCCCACTTTCCTATGCTTGTGCTATGTACCAATCCCGTAGCACCCCAGTGCTTGTTTCCGTCTTTCGCTGAATCAAATTTGGGGGTGTTACAAACCCCTACAGTGGTTTCAGAGCCACCCTAATAACATATAAACTAGTTAGGGTTCTTAGTAATTATTTATATTGCCAAAAAGCTTGAATCTTTAAATGGGTTATGCTAGGTTTGGTTGATTTGTGTGTTTAAGGTTTTCTAGGGTTTTTGGTTTTGTAACAACTAGGGTTTAATCACTCTTATAATTAAAATTAGGGTTTGAGATTTTGATTGCATAAAATCGACCCATTAAGGTTTTCTAAACCCTAAAGGTGTCGATTGTATGGGATACGTAAGTATCCAGGATCAATCATACGTGTTAGTTAGGTTATATCCCTTATTATGAGATATGATTAATTAAGGTTTGAACTTCATGGCCTTTCTGTGTTTGTTTTCCAGTGTGCATGTTTTATAGGCCATGCGGGTGACTACCAAACCCCTACAAGGATCTTACAATCTTTAAACAAAACCAACCTCTTAATATTTGCAGAATAACTAGAGGGAACCTTGATACCCTGTAAGCATTGGAAAATTTGCGTTTTTTTTTGCTTTAGACATGCTATAACACGCAGGCGGCAGATAAGTGTGTTTTTTTTAATCATTCTCAACAGGAGCAAGCTCTTATCAGATTCCCATTTGGAGCATGTCTTTTCGAACATTAGCCTATCCTTTGTTTTCCTAGGAATGTTCAACAACAAGCCTATCAACCTATCAAAAACATTTTTTTCGATATGTATCACGTCGAGGCAATGTCGGACTTCCAAATGCTTCCAATAAGGTAATTCCCAAATATTGACTTTTTTTTTTTTAACAAATTCCTTTTTCTAGTGGACTTCCTTTTCCCAAACTTAATCTCTAAATTTTCATCCTGATAATACGCCAAACGTCCGTCAAATCGTGTCCTTACCTTTGGAAACTCAGAGTTGCCGCTAAACTCCTTTTTCTTTACGATACATGTGATTAGTCTGAAGCAATCTTTGATGACCCGTGAACACATGTTTTTATAATTAGGCAACCTTATCGAATCGGTTTGATCTTCACACATACGACAAGCTAATTTACCTTTTGTACTGTATCCTGACACATTGCCATATGCTGAAAAATCATTTATGGTGCGAAAAGTCATAACTCTCGATCGGAACATCTCCTTCTTGTACGCATCATAAACTACAAAGCCCTTCTCCCTTAAATTTTCATGTCATCGATTAACGGAGCCAAATAAACATCAATCTTATTACCAAGTTGTTTCGGACCTTGAATTAACAATGACATCATAATGTATTTACGTTTCATGCATAACCACAGTGGAAGGTTTTAGATGCATAAAACAATCGACCAAGTACTATGTTGACCGCTCATATTTCCAAACGGATTTATTCCATCTGAACTAATACCAAACCATACATTTCTTATCTAATTGCCAAAATTCTCAAAAATATAATCTATCTTTCTCTATTGAGGTGAATCATGCACATGTCTTAATTTTCCATCCTTTTTACTTTCATCATAATGCCAACGCAACAATTTAACCTCTTTTTCATTGGCAAATAGTCGTTCAAGTCTCGGTCTGATTGGCAAATACCACAACAATTTAGCCCGGGGTGGGTGGGTTGTAAGCTGTAACATCACCATTTTCATATGTTTCTTTTTTACGTTTATGCCTTGATGAACCGCAAGTAACACATTCGTGTAGATTTACGTACTCATTTTTGTATAATATACGATCATTTGGACATGCATGTATTCTTTCAATTTCCAATCTCATTAGACACATTAGCTTTTCGGCTTGGTACAACGAACAGGCGTCCCTTTATCTTTGGGGTACGAATAATGTAAAAGTTCTAATAAGCGTGTGAAACTCGTATCACTCCAACCATTATCTGTTTTTAAGTTTAACAACTTCAAAATGAAAAAATATTTGTACAACCAGGATACAATTCTATTTCTCATTCATGAAACAATTGTTGTAATTTTTCTTGTTCATTGTCACCAACACTACACTACAAATTATGGAACATCTCACTCAAATCTTGATGGTCGTTATTACTATATTAACTAGTAATTCACCATGCTAGTGTGAGTTAATGAAGGTGGTTTTGCAGTTTAATGTTGGAGTAAATAGTGTGGTTTTGCAGTTTGGCTGTGAAGAAATGTTGGAGTAAATAGTGCGGTTTTGAGGTTTGGCTGTGAAGAAGTGAAAGATATGTAAGCCCACCGTTGGTTGTATTTCATAAGGCACTTTTTTGAAAAGGTTTTAAGAAAGCGTTTAAAAAAGAAACAATTATTTGAGACACTTTTGGTAAGAAGCGTTCCAAACAAATTTTTGGAACACTTTTTGAAGAAACGTTCCGAATGGTTATGTTTGAAACGTTTGCCGTTTAGTTTGGGTCTTTTGGAACCCTTTATAAAATAACCATTGTGAAAGGTTATAAAAATAAAATTTCCTGTCTTAGTGGTAGTTATAAAAGACATCATAGTTTATTATTATTATTATTATTATTATTATTATTAGATAAAATGAGCTGATCTTGATAAGTAAGGAGCTCATCATTCGATCGAGAGTGTTTGGTTGAACTAACACTATTTACAGAGCCACTTATTTCTAAGCAACTTATAAGCATTAATTTATAAACAGACAACTAAGTAAAAAATAAAAAGCAAACCCAAACACCCATAACAATGAAAAGTTGAAAACTATTTGTTCATCCACGTACTCTTAAACCAAACACTTACAAAAAAATTTCATCTTTACAACAATACCAACAATTTTATGCAGTTGTTATGTGAGTTATTTGTCATACTAACGTACACCTTTAAATTTACTTGGCTCTATAGCTGAACCATATAGGAAGGTTAACGAAGGTTAAAAGTAATATATAGTTGGTCGTTCTACAAGAAAATGAGTAATATATAATGTGGTTGGTTACTTTTCGAACTAATGATATATAACAAAACAACTTAAGTTTGATCATATAAGCAATGGTGCTATAGACCTTTTATTGAAATACCAGCAAAATTATGCATGTATTACATGATATTGTTCAATTATAATACAAAGAATACACTCCAAAATATCGATCAAAGCTTTAAAGAAAGATACAATTAAGAATATTGAAACATTAGAATCACATCATTGTTTGGTTCATTGGGGGAGTCATCGTGGGCATTTGTTGCATTTGTTGGTTCCTCATTAGATTTCCTTGCCACCCTGAAACCATAATGCACAGACGTATGTAAGTCATATTCTTCAATTAAATCTTGCTAATTTAAATTCATAAGCCATTAGCAATAGCTAAAACAACCATTGGCCGAACTTTTCTTCAGCCAAATATACACTAAGAATTCATTTTGTTAAAATTAAATCAAATGTTATTTATTGTTTAAACTGACAATGATTTTATCTATTTTGCTATTTCAGCTGCACTTTAAAGTACTTCAAGTAACGTACCTATTGCAGGGTCCAAGCCTCGGGCTTTAAGTTCTCGGTATTCTTGGCAAAGTGCGCACCACTCGCAAAAGAAGTGTGTCACCCAGTCTGGTCCTGGACTCTCCATCAAACCGTAGCGGCTCCTGATCTTAGTACGATATGAGCATGACATTATAAATGACATGTAAATAAATATTGCGGCCCCGTATAGAAGTCCACTCGTTGCACACGCTACATAATTAAGCACAATAATTTCATTAGCAACATAAAAAGTTATCTATGATACAAACTAAACTTTGAATTCTAAACTAACTTACAAGTTTGGCCGTTGTCGACAATCTCGGCAATCTGTCCAAAAGTGATGCATGGGAGACATGCTGTTATGATCGCTGTCAACGAAAATATACTAAATATTAACAACCTTTGCTCTGAGAAGCATTTTCATATGGTATTAAACTTAAACTTGGGCTGTGTTGACGAAATCTAACTTAATTTTTCCATTTTAATCCAACATAGTGTTATAAATGAAATGATTCAAAAGAGTAATCGTTTTCTCATCCGGTAACTATAAAAAGATTTAGCCCGTTCTGTAAACATTCATAAATAGTACGGGTTCTGTTGCCAATATTTTGTTTATAAGATGAATGGTAAAGTTGAATTAAGAATACCATTCTCCGGATCTTCAGCACAGTCAAAGAGATCAGTAGTCCATCCCTGAGTAGGAGCTGTGGAGCATAGTTAAAATTACTTGGCTGCGGCTGAGGAGTGTATGCTGACCCATTAGTATTTTGCCGAGGTGGTGGAAACTGAACAGGTTCCTGCTGAGGGGGAAACTGAACAGGTTCCTGCTGAGGTGGAAACTGTACAGGCGTTGGCTGAGGTGGATATGCTGCTGCGGGTTGTTGAGGTGGATAAGTTGATGGCTTTTGAGGTGGGTAGGATTCGGGTGGTGGCATGCTTTCAGGAGATGACTGAGGTATGAATGAACGAGCAGTTGTATGTGGATGGTTATTGTTCTGATCATTATCAGCCACGTATGTATCTGATGTGGCTTGTGGTGGTGCTTGGAGCGGGGTTTGATCGGATGGTTGGGGAGGTGGATTGGCATTGAGACGACCCATTTCAGCTCAAATTATTTGATAGTTGGTTTCAAAGTTTTAGCTAGTGTTCTTTGGTGTATTTGAAATAATGCCAATAGACATGTTTTTATAGAAAGAATTAGAGGTGTAAAGACAAGCATTTTTGAAATAATGCCAATAGGATGTGAGCGTCTTTCATGGGAAAACAAGCGTCAACATTTTAAGAGTTGACTAACGAACTTCTTAGTTGGTGATTTGCATGTTGGATTTTTTGTAACATCAGTTTGTACTTTGTATATATATATGAACAGTCAAAGTCAACTTTACATACAGTAATGGCTAGAATGATCTCAAGAAGATATCTTAAATATGCGTCGATCGATACTGATCAGTTTTTGGTAATTATTAACTAGATCAAGCCATGATAATAACTGAATAATTCAAATGATACCTCATATATATGTCGACTTATAACTCCCGCGATGACACACAAAAAACCAATAGAATGTATTCAGTGTATACTTATATAAATTCGTTTTAGAAATCTTTCTGATATATACGCATGACAAAAGATTACGTGATGTTAATCTTTGTACATCCATAAATGTTTGTAAAGATGTATTATAGCTAGTAGAAATATACTATTGAGCTTGTATCATTACAGATAGCTACTTTATTATATACAAGTTGTCGTTATAAATATGTACTAACCTTGTATAATTAATGCTGGCACGCGGTATCGGTACAAATGGGTACTTTGACGAATAATTTTGACAATTCTGTAATTTTTTACTGGATTTTGTTTTCTGGTAGCCAAGGGATATTTTTTTTTGGAAGGTGACTTTCAATTTTTTTGGGTTGGAGTCACACCCGCCTCATCGGCAGGCCCTGATCCATCACACCGTAAAACCAGGAAATAGCGCATTTAAAGAAAAAAAAACTCATTTTAGTTAAGCAAAAGCCGCAGTTCGTTGCATGCTAAATTAAACCAACTTGCAATAGAAGCTAACTACTAATTTTAGTTTACCATTATTACTTATTAGTTTGCCTTGAATATCTTGTTAATTTTAATTGAGTGAAATGACACTTACCTAATTCCGAGCTAGCTCATATCTTTTTATATTAAAGATATATACTTTAGCCATAAAGCGTTTCACATCAAGATGAGGTGGAATCACAGATAGGTTTGGAACCTGGTTGCAGTTAGAAACGTAAATGTGAAAGCTCTTGAAACATATTCCATTAGGGCACTTCCAATCATAACCTGGGCTAAATTTTAATACACCTGCCACGTCAGCTTTACCCTTTCACTTTAACTCACTTTAAAACTCTTTCAATCATAGCTCACCTTTAACTAAACTATTTTCAAAATCAACCCTTAAACTATAATTAATACTTCATTTAACAACTAACTTTCAAATTCAAAATTCGAATTAACAAAACGAGCGGGATATTTAAAATTTAAAATTTAAAATTCAAATTAAAGAAAGGCAGGATATATTTAAAATTTATAAATTCAAATTCAAATTTAAAAAACGGGCAAATGTCTAGCCTATAAATACCCCACACTTATCAGTTATCACAGTTTTCTCACACACAAACACATTCAAACTTTACATATTCAAGATCGAAACTCAATCTTTAATCACTGCAAATGTCTTTCAAAAAAGATTTTCTCCCAACAATTTCCCAGTCCATTTACAAAACTTGGCAAAAAAAAAAAAAAAAAAAAAAAAAAAAAAAAAAATTTCATATATAAAACACAAGGGGCAAAAATGAAAATTTTGTTTTTGAATTCAAGGGCTATTTTAGGGGCGAAAGTGTAATTTTTTTTTTTACACAAACTCCCCTTAACGCAACGTTAAGGGGTTAATGCAGCTCTCTCCCAAAGTTTAACTCGACTTTAACGCACCCCTTTGGACGTTTAACGCACTAGCTGCGTTATACGTTGGACATGCTCTTAGTACTTAAAGCTCCCATAAGCTATTCTAGTTGGTTTTCACATACAGTCCATCCTCGTTAAGTCCGTTTGTCAAACCGGTCTGTATGTGTATTTTTGAACTGGGCTCCATTAGCATTTTTGTAGTAGTGTCATTAATCTTCTGCCAGTTTAACCTTTTGGGTCAAAAGTTTATTTTCCAAGGATGTCTGAGATTTATGTGTACATTTATGAAAATGTCATTCTTTGTTAGAAATATTCTCCAAAAGAATTAAATCGGCGGGGAATTATATACATCCATTTTGACCCATTGCATACACTATAACACAAAGGCTATAACAAAGGACCTTGACACTTGACAATAGCTTTAAAAACCATTTTACGGCTCTTGGGGTTTCAACGTTGATTGAGCTCGGTATCTAGTACTAAGCTCCTAAGCATATACCAACATACTTCCCTCTCTTCTATTCCACTTCCAAAGGTTTTTATCCAAGACTTACATAATCCGTATTACCTACAAAAACATCAACAACTATAACGGTAAGCTTTCGCTTAGTAAGTAACCGGATTATAACACATATTATATATCAATTAATCATATTAGAAATCATGAAATACCCACATGTAATCCAAAGGCTATAACCAATTCAACACTTGCATCAATATACTCTATAACCAAAATTATCAAGCTTTAACAATACAAATCAAAACATACTTTAATAAACACAATCACATACCTTGGGTTGTCTAGAACCATTAGACAAACCCCCACTTTAGCCACACAATCTAACTATCTAAGACTCTTATTACTCTCATACTCATTAGACTAAGGTTCTTATGTCCTAACACCTTCATTCAAAATTACATAACATGATAATATCAATATAACACATGTCATAATCATAGTTACTTACCTTGAATTGGCTCCATAGCCAAGTCACCAAATAAGCTCCATCAACCTCCTTTAATTCCTAGACCATAACTATCACAAACCATAACCACCTTTTATATTTACAAATAAAGGGTTTTTAGCCTTACCCAAGACATACCCATTTCATAACTAACCTTCATATGATCACAAGATGATCATATGATAAAATCTCTAAATCATTCAAGTAAACCATTGCTCATCAAAGGGTTCAACCCAATATCACTATAACCTCATTAGTTGGTATCAAAATATCATTTACCCAAAAGCCCTTAATTAGCTTATAAACCCTAACTTCATAATTTACCAATTAACTCAAGATAGAGATATTTACTTGTATAGAATCATAGCTAGGGCTTATTCATTTAAATTGGGGACCTTTAAACCATAAATTCATCATCAATATTTTCATGTTTTCCCTCTTTTTTCCTTGTTCCCACGAACACGCCCACACTTTTAAGAAGTGTGTGGAATGTCCTAGGATTATCTATGTTAAGTACAAGTTTGCCATATTGGCAGAAATGGTCCTTTAAGCCTTTTTATATTATATTTGTGACACATTAAACTTTCTAAAACAATTTACATAATATCTTCACTTATAGTTTGACTATCTCAAACTTTCCAATGGCACATTAGTAATTAAGTACTCAAAAACCGGTTTTGAGGTGTTACATTTATGGTCTCAAAAAGTTTCAAGACAATGGAACCAAGAGCTTTCAAATTTCTGGTATCTTTTGGCTTCTTGCGGTCCAAACATGATTATTCACTATTTGTAAAAGCTCAAGGTAGCTTGTCTACAGTAGCTTTAGTTTATGTGGATGATATTTAGTAATTGGCAATTCTACACAAGAGATAATTGACACTAAGATGGCTTTACTATAAAAGATTCAGGTCTGGCTAGATATTTTTTAGGGATTGAGCTCTGCAACACAAAAACCGGAACTTATCTACATAAGAGAAATATGTGCTTGATTTACTTAAAGATGCAGGGTTAACAACAGCTAAACCAGTTTCATTTCCTTTGCCTCAAAATATGAAGTTGTCATTAGATAAAGGAGATTCCGTTGATAATCCAGATTCTTATAAAAACTTGTGGGCAGACTCTTATATTTGTTCTATGATCATGCAAACATATCCTATGTAGTTCAACATTTGAGCCAGTTTGTTTCATCTCCTAAGGAACCACATTTACATGCTCCTATGAATTTGCTGGGATATTTGAAAGTTTCTATTAATAAAGGTCTTTTCTACCATGTTCAAGGAAATTTAAAGGTAGCAGGGTTCTCAAATGCTGACTGGGCATCCTGTTTGATGACCAGAAAATCACTCACAAAGTTATTGTGTTTTTTTTTTGGGGTCATTCCTTAGTGTCATGGAACACACACACACAAACAAACACACACACAAAACACACACACAAAAAAACCGCATTGTCCGGATCCTCTACAGAAGCAGAGTATAAGAGTGTGGCTGTTATAACTTATGAGCTTGTTTGGTTGACATATCTGTTAAAAGATCTTCACATACATGCTCACGTGCCAATTACATTTTTTGTGATAATAAAGCTGCACAACAAATAGTAGCAAATCCTTGCTACCTTGAAAGAACCAATCACTTGGATATTGATAGTCATTTTACAAGAGATAAGGTTCAGGAAGGTTTTTTGCAAATTGCATACAAACTCATTTACAACTTACTGATATAATGACAAAGGCTTTAGGTGGTTCACAACATTCACTCTTAGCTGACAAGTTAGGTTTTCAAGAAGTTCAACTTGAGGGGAGGATAAAGAAAATACAAGGTTTCAGTTTATTTTTGTAAAATGTAGAAAGTAGAGGGATTGTAAATGTAATTTATGTATATAACGATCAAGTTGATCATTTCAGACATAACTTTTGTAACTTGATTATCTCAATGATAATTGATCAAGTTTACACATTTTACGCTTCCGCTACTAAATTTCATACAAAACAACAGTAAGTGTGATCATATATCAATATTATCGTGCTATAGACCTTTTATTGAAATCCCAGAAAAATTATGCATGTATTATACATGATATTGTTCAATTATAATACAAAGAATACACTCCAAAATATCGAACAAAGCTTTAAAAAAGATACAATTAAGAATATTGAAACATTAGAAATCACATCATTGTTTGGTTCATTGGGGGAGTCATCGTGGGCATTTGTTGCATTTGTTGGTTCCTCATTAGATTTCCTTGCCACCCTGAAACCATATTGCACACACGTATTTAAGTCACAGACTCGATTTATTCTTCAATTAAATCTTGCTAATTAAAATTCATAAAAACATTAGCAATAGCTTAAACAACCATTGGCCAAACTTTTCTTTAGCCAAATATACTCTAAGAATTCATTTTGTTAAAATTAGACCAAATGTTATTTATAGTTTAAACTAAAACCAGTTACTTTTTCTGAAAGTTCTAATACTTTGTCTTAAATTAAAGACATTTTTGTTAGTTTCACGTTTTTTTTTTTTTTTTTTTTTTTTCTTTTTGAAAAAAAAAAAAAAAAAAAAAAAAAAAAAAAAAAAAAAAAAAAAAGGCTTAACTGACAATGATTTATCTATTTTGCTATTTCAAATATACTTTAATTAAAGTGCTTCAAGTAACGTACCTATTGCAGGGTCCAAACCTCGGGCTTTAAGCTCTCGGTATTCTTGGCAAAGTGCACACCACTCGCAAAAAAAGTGTGTCACCCAGTCTGGTCCTGGACTCTCCATCAAACCGTAGCGGCTTCTGATCTTAGTACGATATGAGCATGACATTATACATGGCATGCCAATAAAAAAACCGACTACACCGTATAGAAGTCCACTCGTTGCACACGCTACAAAAACACAATAATTTCATTAGTAATATAAAAAAGGTTATGCATGATACAAACTAAACATTGACTTGTAAACTAACTTACAAGTTTGGCCGTTATCGAGAATCTCTGCAATCTGTCCAAAAGTGATGCATGGGAAACATGCTGTTATGATCGCTGTCAACCAAATATAAGAAATATTAATAACCTTTGTTCTGCGAAGCAAGTTCATATAGGGATCAGATGAATTGCAGTAAAATCTTAATATCAAACATAAACTTGGGCCAAGTTGACGAAATCTAAATTACTTTTTCCATTTACTCAAACTAATTTTATAAATAAAATGATCAAAAGATTGTAATCATTTTCTCGTCCGGTAACCAAGAATATATTTAGCCAGTTCTGTAAACATTAATAAATGAGTAGTAATCATCAGGTTTTGTTGCCAATATTTTGTTTATAACATGAATGATAAAGTTGAATAAGAATACCATTCTCCGGATCTTCAGCACAATCAAAGATATCAGTAGTCCATCCCTGAGTAGGAGCTAGGAATTGACTCGCAACTGGAATTCCATCTTTCATGGGAGTTTGATACCCTTGCTGGCCAACGTAATTCATGGGCTGCGGCTGTGGAGCATAGTTAAAATTACTTTGGGGAGTGTATGCTTGTGCATTAGTATGTTGCTGAGGTGGTGGAAACTGAACAGGTTCCTGCTGAGGTGGAAACTGTACAGGCGTTGGCTGAGGTGGATATGCTGCTGCGGGTTGTTGAGGTGGATAAGTTGATGGCTTTTGAGGTGGGTAGGATTCAGGTGGTGGCATGCTTTCAGGAGATGACTGAGGTACGAATGAACGAGCAGTGGTCTGTGGATGGTTATTGTTCTGATCATTATCAACCACATATGTATCTGATGCTGGAGCTGGTGCTGGGGATGGAGCTGGAGCTGGTTGTGGAGGTGCTAGTTGGTTGTCATGATGGTTTGGGTAGCCTTGTGGTGGTGCTTGGAATGGGGTTTGATCGGAGGATTGAGGAGGTGGATTGGCGTCGAGACGACCCATTTCAGCTCAAACTATTTGCTAGCTGGTTTCAAAGTTTAAATGTTCTTTGATGTATTTGAAGTAATGCAAGTAGACATGTTTTTATAGAAAGAAATAGAGGTGTAAAGACGTGGATGTTAGCGTCTTTCATGGGAAAACAAGCGCATAAGTTGACTTACCCAAACATTTTTAGAGTTGACTAATGAACTTCTTAGTTGGTATTTTGCAAGTTGGATTTTTTGTAACATCAGTTTTGTATATATATGAAGACGAAGTCAACTTTGCATACAATAATGGCTAGACCGCTAGAATGAACCCAAGAAGATATCTCAAATATATTTCGATACTGATAAGTTCTTTGTCATTAACTGGATCAAGCCATGCCAATAGTACAATCAGGACGTTTCCCGACAACCAAAAAAAGTTCGTGCTGGCGACATGACGTCGGCACGTAGCGGATGCCGACGAAATGACGTCGGCCGGTGATAGTCGAGAATGCCCCGTCGGGACTTACTGTCCCGACGACATTTGCCGACGCTCGTGTGGGTCCCACAGCCATTTTCAGTCAAAGAATTTTGGGATCCGACAAGTATTGTACCGACGCCATGTCGTCGGTACGTTTTTGATAATTTACTACGTGATTAACAACAGTCAACGAAAGTCAAACTTTGGTACCGACGACATAGCGTCGGTACCAAAGTTGTTAAGCAAAACTGTTCTAGTATTGTACCGACGCCATGTCGTCGGCACAAAAATATATCAAATAAATATGTTGATTTTTTGCCGGCGACATGTCGTCGGCACAATAAACTACTGCTGCTGCACAACAGCCTGCACAGCAGCAGTTTTCCAGATTTTTTCGGGAAATTTTTTTGGAAAAAATCTACACAACCTATACACAATCCAAACATGTACACCACCAATACCAACATGCCAATATCCCAAAACAAGTTATAACGGCTAAAACACTTATATATAATTGCTAAACGCCCTCAAATACATTAAAACGTTACAAATTCTACAAAACGGGTGTTACAAGCTGCCAATACCACAAAAGTTGCTATATCCGCAATGTTCAAGTCGCCAAAATGTTAAAGTGTACAATAATAACATACGGATGAGTCAATAGCATACGGATGGACAAAGTCAAGGTGTTAAAGTGTTAAAGTGTACAAAATACGGATGAGGATCAAGCATACGGATGGAGAATATTATGCATGTCCTCATTCGAAGGTGAACAATCATACATTTCTTATTTATGTAAATATACAAATAATTGGGTTGTAATCTCTTATAATTTCCTTATTATGTAACAGCCAAGACAAAAAGATCATGGATGTGGATATTTTATATGGAAGAGTCAATTTGATGACCAGTTAAGAGTAATCTCTTCTGCTTCAATATCTCAAGGTTCTGGATCTGCACCAACAGAGTGCTCAAACTGTAATACCAAAGATCTTAGGATAAACATGCTGGAATAAAAAATACAGTTGCTAGAGACAAGAGTAAGGATGCTTGAGGCAAGACTTGAAATGGAAAGGAATCCCGACGACCACGACCACGCATGTCAGTCGGGTGCAATACTCCGTGAGCTGTTAGGTGACATGGAAAATCTTCGTATGTAGTGTTGTTGTTGTTGCTGTTGTTGTGTTATTGTTGTTGTTTAATAAAATGTTGTTGTTGTTGTTGTTGTGAAAAGATAGAAATGATGAAGTTATCGAACATGGCATACACCCGTCTCTTGGTGGGTCGAACCACACCCAAAACATTCCCAATGCTTTCCATCAAACGTATCTTGAAACCTCAAAGCACTTTATGGATTTGTAAAGTTGACCAGGTTCTGAGTTAACCAGATTATGGTGCCCAAACACCCCTTTAAACAACAGGGTATTTCAAATATACAATTTTCCAACACTAAATTACATATACATAAAGAATGGAACTGAAGGAACAATATCACAATTAACAAACACAAAGGCAAACCTTTTATTTAAAACACGCAAGAGTTCTCAACCACATACATTTCATACATACTCAAACGAAACAACTCGACAAGCAAACGAAACAACTCAAACGAAACAACTCGACAAGCAAACGAAACACACGACATAGACCATAACAAACATCGCCCATTCATTTTTTTTTTTTGCTGCTACTTCCCACTTTGCTAGAACCTGCACCATCTTTTCCCTTCCTTGCTTTCCTTTGCTTGATGAAATGTTCAAACATAGCTTCAAGATTTGTTATCCTATTTCCCAGATCATCAATTTTGGTTTCGAGCTCAAGATTAACTTAAAGCTTAATTGATTTAACTTACCCGAGCTTGAGCTTCATATAGCTACCCGTTATTATTATTATTATTATTATTATTATTATTATTATTATTATTATTATTATTATTATTATTATTATTATTATTATTATTATTATTTTTTTTTAATAAAACGTCACTTCATTAGAAGAAAATAGGATTTACAAGAAATTGTATTGAATTGACCCGAACCCGACTGGGTTAACCCGAGTCACACCCCTAATTATTATATATTACTATTATTGTTATGTACCTCTTCATTAGTATTTTGTTATTATCGAGTCTATAAGATGTTAAAAGAAAATAAATTAACTCGCAATCGGACCTATATTAAGCGGATTTATCTTGTTTGAGTCAATCAAGTTATTAGGTTACTTACTAACATACAAACAACAATTGTGTATAGATCTTTCTTCTTTCGCACAGGGGTTGTCTCGTTAGGTTTTTATACATTTACAAGTTTTTCACATTTTGCACAACATAACTAAATCCAAAACGGTATGTCTTAAATAGCTTAACTTCAAGCTTCGTGTAAGCATAAACATTATAATAATCGATATTTTGTTGGAGCGACGCTAGTACATATTTTGTTTGGGCCAAGTTTACTCAGTTGGGCTTAGCTAGTACATATTTTTGTTAACATATTTTTTTTGGTTTAACATTTTTATGTAATGACTTTTTAATTTATGTAATGTTTTTTTATTAATGAAATTAAATTTTACTTATATATATTGTGTATGTTTTATTTTATGTAAATGAAAATAAAAAGTTTGTCTTACGGCACCACATTTCTGGTGCCAAGCTACGGTAACGACCAGAATGTGGTGCCATAAGATTTCTGATGTCATAAAGCATTTTGCTGACATGGCAACACTTTTTGACTATGACACGAGATATACGGCACCAGGGTACCCACCACTATAAAGATATATCTAAATGCCAAACATATATCTAATAGTATAATATATCTCTTATATTCTTACCTTATGAAATAATTATGTGGAAAACTAGAAGGGGGGTTGAATAGTTTTACCATTTTAAAATTTAATTTGCTTTGAGTACTTCGTGTGAATTCAACTAATTTAGATAATAAATAATATGCAAGTAAAGAAAGAAACAATCAAACCACAACACGATTGTTTATAGTGGTTCGGTCTACAAGGACTCTTTTTCCTTGCCCTACTCCACTCTCCGAGTCTCCAACTCGAGAGTTTTTCTTCACTAATCAACAAGCTCCTTTAACCGGCGGAGAAAACCTTTACACGTCGCTTACACAATATTTCTGACACAAAGCTAGATGTCGAGTTCTTTTACAAGGGTACAACCACTCCCGTCACACTATGTATTTTGAGGACTAAAATACTCACCGATCACTACAGAGGATTTATGATTGTTTGGTACAAACAATGATGTGTGAACAACAACAATTCACACAGTGACTAACTAACAAGTCTTGCAACGCTTTGTTGAAGCTTGTAATGCTTTGATCTTCTTGCTACAAAGAAGTTCACTTAAAATGAAATATGAAATATGAAATATGAATGAGTTAGATATGAATGAAAGAATGTATGATGTTGTTTATGCTTGTAAGTGATGAGAAAACATCAATGTGTGGCTTGCTATTTATAGGCAAAACTGCCTCAGTGATGCGTGGTTTTGCAACCTTACAACAGGTTTTACCTCTCGAGGGATCTCAAGAGGCTTACAACCCCACCAGGCAGTGTACCTGACCGATGTAGTATAGTGTAGTGGTAAGTACGGGGGATTGATCGTTCTCCACAGGGAATAGTGTTCGTTAGGTATGAAAGACTACTCTAATAGGTCTAAGGGTGAGAGAAGATTCTTTTTATATTTTTATAATTTTATGAAAGCAAGTAAAATCTCGGGTTTGAAAGAGTGGGCGGAATTAGTTGCTAGTCAACTAACCCAAGTTACAACGAATGCAAATAAAATAAAATAACAGAAAATGAAAAGGTGGTAAAACTTATGTGGAGAGAAATGTGTTTACTTAGATTTCCTTACTCCCTAACTATCTTTTACCGGTTGATTAGTGTGTATTAGTTGCGTGGATGACGGGTGTATTCCTTAATACCAATCGTGGGGTGGCGTACGTACTTCCCCAACTCTACAAGCTCCTACTTCACTCCTATGTCAAGCCGGATAGGAAGCTCCTAACATGGGATCACTAGAATTCGCTTGTGCATTAAATACAACCATAAAAACCTTTAGTACGCATTGGTTCATGTTTCTTAAGACGTTCAAGCAAGTTACCGAATAGGAAGTTAACCAGTTTTCTTAAGCCTAACATAGATAAACAATCATCCAATACAACTAATAACACACTAATAACCAATAATCAATAGCTAGGTTTCATTAGATCTAAGCAAACACAAGATAAATCTAGCCTAGCATGTTAAACAAAAGACAAGAACAAGATAGAATCAAACAACACATAGACATATTGAATGATTAATTGATAACTTATCTTCAATGTAACATGGAAGATCTCAAGGCAAAAAGCCTTGAAAAAGCTGCTAAAATCGTCTTAGGGTTTTCACACACAAAGTCCCCCAATAAGTTCCACACTTATGACAAAAAATTGCAAAACTATATATAGACTTTCAGATCTGACGGCGTCACGTTATGGAGTGTGACGCCGTCACCTCGCCGCTTTTAGGGTTCCCGGATGGCCTTCTTGACGCCGTCCCTCTTTAGCTCTCCAAAATCCGTTCTGGCTTATCAAGGCTTGACGCCGTCAGAATTAGGCGTGACGCCGTCCCTCTTTAAATTAAGCCGTGACGACCTTGATCACTCCAAAGGGTGACGCCGTCAGAATTTCCATGCAAATTTCTCTGGCTTATCATGAGTAATTTTCATATCCACCACTTTTGCCAAGCCATGACGCCGTCAAGAACAAATCCTGACGCCGTCCAAGGTAACTTTTAGCCGATTTTGAGACTTTGTCGTTTTCTTCACTTTTATGCTCCAAAAACGTCCAAAATGCTTCCTTTTCCAGATTTCTTCTCAAAAGTACCTAAAATGACAAAAGGAACGATTTAGGGCAATATTTGATCAAATAAATACGATTTAGGGCTTAAATGACCCCCTAAAAGCGGTACACTTTTCACTTCATCAAATACCCTTACACTTGAGATTTGCTTGTCCTCAAGCAAATGCGCTTTTATTCTAATCAAAATACAAGTTAGGGGTCATTTAATGCTAACATAAAAGTAATTACAACAAATATTCGTTCCACTTTAATCATAATAAGCACGGAGATTACAAACTAGCACCTCACAAGTAGTGTTTAGATACTCACATCTCTCAAGTGTCATCAAAATAAATCTCATAAATGAAAACGGATAATATCTCTCACTACCTGTCATAGCAAATAGATTACCATAGGCTTGGGAAAGGATCGAAAACCTCCTCCACTAGGCGTAAGCACCTAAGATAAACTATCAAAGAGGGCTTTTACATGGGTTATAACGTTAGGTGTAGGGATATGATAAACACGGTTTTGTTGGATATGGGATATTTTACTGGTGGCGAGTTAAAGATCTTGATTAATTACATATACTATACAATGTTGCTAAGCCAAGACTCGACTCAATCTTAAGCTAAAAACAAAATAACAAAAACATAAAATAAACATAAAATGAAACGGGATGGTAGTCCGTATGTTTTTTCTATTTTTCTTTTTCTCAAATTTTTTTTTTTTTGTATTTTTCTTGATTTTTTTGATTTTTTTTTTTTTTTTTTTTTTTCATACACTCTTGCCCTACCATCCAAAATAATACATCATAGGGGCGTTGCATTCCCCTTACACTTGAACTTTTACATAACTTTACAATTAACTAATCTAATGACTCGGATTAAGATAATTGAAAAACTTGAAGTACTTTTAAAATATTTAGCACATATGGGGGTAATAAATGATGTTCTTCCCCATTACTCCATTACACTAGTACTTTACCCATGAGTCCCAATCGTCCCAAAACAATATATACAAGGATATGACTTGACTTAGCAACCATGTAATCAACTAGATAATTAACTTGGGTTTAAACAAATGTTGTCACAATAATGCACTAAAAATGAGTGCATACAAGGTAGGCTAAGGCGATTTGGGTGTACATTTTAGTGGGGTGTAACAAATTCTTCCTTTAAGTAAAATGCTTAAAGGTCGAAACGAAAAGATAGGCTCTGAGGGGTGTACTAGGGGTATCGTGTACTAAAAATGAGTACAACGCAAAGGGTGTGGGAGAATTACTTGACCAATGTAGCCAAAGTAATTATAACAAAAACACAGGTGTAAAACAATGGGTTAATCCTAATGCCTCTTATCATGTAGTAAATCTAACTACACGAATGTAGTCTCACTTGTGGCCTCGGAATGGTCCTAACGCAAGTTCTAGAATCTAAGTGCTACCGGTACACACATCATAGCAAAATGCTTTTCCTACCAATTCTAGGGGCGAACCTCACATATTTCGGGGTGGAAATTTTTTTTAGTGGTACGGTTTTTTGTGCTAGTCATATAACTCCTATCCGTGAGACGCTCATTAGAACTAAAGTTTCACTCCTAAATGTTGTAAAAAATTTTAAATTTACTAAAATTACCCTAACAGGTATTTATCTCAGTTTTATTACACATCTATTATTAAACAAACAAAAATCAAGCGTAAAAGCATTCTCTGAAGTATCGTACTTTTACCCCCCCTTACACTTAAGATGAACATTGTCCCCAATGTTCAAATAACAAATGTAAAAGTAAAAAAAGTAAAAGAATGAAATCAAATACTCCCCTGATTCGCTTGGTGGATAATGAAGTAACATGGTTAAATCTTCTTCCAAGAGAACGTAAAAGCTCCAAGACTAATGCATCACCAAAAGCTTGATCCAACAAACATTTCCTTGTCCAAAATAACCTGTTAAACCTGAGAAAACAAACACGAAAACCTGCATAAAATCGGCGGGATAAATCTGTATAAGGATATAATGCTTGTGGAATGATAATTTTGCAGATTCCTGGAGTTTATAAGTTATAGATTTAATAAAAACTTTTTATGAAAACAAAACTTTCAAAAATTTTCAGAAAATTAAACCTGACGCCGTCAGGTTGTAAATCCTGACGCCGTCAGAAATGATCTGACAGAATTCTCATGTTACGTTTCCGGAAATTTTTTGGAAAAACCTATACCTTACTTCCTGGAAATCCTGCAAAACATCATTATGACTCGATACAAGCATTTGACTCAAACAAACACTAATATGTATGTTCATTTATTATTATTACGATTCATGTTCATTTGTTCTAATAAACCGATTTGGATTTCCCTTACACTTATCTTTTGCAAAATACCTTTATATGTAATTAAGACGAAGTTAAAAACAAGATAAAGCATTTTCACAATTTAGTTTCGAACATGAATCAATAATAATAAAAATTAAACATACATACGGAAGCAAATAAAATCAAACAAATAAATAAATAAACACAGAAAGCAAATAAAGCTTGGGTTGCCTCCCAAGAAGCGCTTGTTTTTGTTTGAGTCACGAGCCTGACTCTACCCTTATTTAACGGATAAAGGAGAGGTTTTTCCTACACTTAGGATTAAGTGCGGGTGATAGTAGCGATACACACCATCTTGGTGGAAGTATGCCGCGTGAGGAAAGAGTGGTGGATGAATTATATACTCAAAGGGGTGTGCTCCTTTTATCATAACCTTACCTAGTTCACTTTGGTCAATGGGTGAGTTAAAGTGTTCTCCTAAAAAGGGATCATTTTCTAACAACTTCGAGAGACTCCTAATTGGGAATCCATCTTGACCCAATAGACCCGGTTTAAACCCATAATGTTTCTTGTGATCAATCATGAATGGGTGATGTAGACATGTAAGGTCATTTTTCACTCCTATATTGTCTTCCTCACTACAAGGCTTAATTTCTACTACCTTAAACTTAAGACTACCCGGACTATATGTTTTGATGGGTGGATCGGGACCTAATTCAATTCCTAAATTTTCATCCAAGGATGGAAGATTAGGTAACGGTTTTGGTTGAGGCTCCGGCTCATCAAAACTAGGAACTTCCATAGGACTAAAAGAAAGGTTGTGATCACTAAAAGCATTCAAACCTATTTCTTCTAGTTGTGTTTGGTCCAAGGGCTCTACCTCTATTGGGGTTCCTATAGTCTCCTCAACTTCTTCCGGGTAAGTCACGGGCGGTGTGTGTGCCTCAAATGATGGTAGGACTTGTGGGGTACTTGGTGGGCTTATGTTACTTACCTCATCATTCCTTGTGTCAAGATCACCTATATCCTCATCATGTGTTTTGGTAGGATCTAACCCAAACACATTCCTAAGTATCTCAAATCCTTCTCTAGCCATTTGAAATTCTAAGTCCGATTCATAGTAATATTCAACTTCATTACTATGTTCCAATTTCCTAACGGATTCCTCATGCGTGTCATATGTTTTGGTGAAATATATCCCACTCATGCAACTAGGTAGTTCAACACTAACCATCTCACAATCTTGGTCCAATTCAAGGTCCATGTTCTTAAAAACTAGGTCTTCTTGCTCATGGTACCTATAGTCAGATAAATCCTCCTCATTTGTTTCCTCAAGTTGTGATGTATATAAACCCATCAATTCATTCAACTTATGGTTCACGGTTAGGAAGCTTTCCTCAAATTTTTTCCAAAGGGTTTTACTAAAAGGAGTTGATCCTAACAATGATTGTTTAATAGAAGCCGCACATGCACATAATTCATCAAACCTATCAAACTTTACACCCATCTCCTCTTGTATATATCTAAGATCACTTAAAAATTCATTGGAACAACAGGAAGCAAATCTATCCGTGTAAAGTAATTGTTCCTCTATTGTTAATGATCTAAATGGAATTTCATCCGCCATGGTGACAAATGAAAATGGTTTTACAAACAAAGGGCATAAAGAAAAAGATAGACTAAAGAAATATAATAAAAAGAAAATAAATATCTCACTCGATAGGAATCAAGTGAGTAGACCTAATAAAATAAAAATTCAACCTAAACAATAACTATTCCCCGGCAGCGGCGCCAAAAACTTGATGCGTGGTTTTGCAACCTTACAACAGGTTTTACCTCTCGAGGGATCTCAAGAGGCTTACAACCCCACTAGGCAGTGTACCTGACCGATGTAGTATAGTGTAGTGGTAAGTACGGGGGATTGATCGTTCTCCACAGGGAATAGTGTTCGTTAGGTATGAAAGACTACTCTAATAGGTCTAAGGGTGAGAGAAGATTCTTTTTATATTTTTATAATTTTATGAAAGCAAGTAAAATCTCGGGTTTGAAAGAGTGGGCGGAATTAGTTGCTAGTCAACTAACCCAAGTTACTACGAATGCAAATAAAATAAAATAACAGAAAATGAAAAGGTGGTAAAACTTATGTGAAGAGAAATGTGTTTACTTAGATTTCCTTACTCCCTAACTATCTTTTACCGGTTGATTAGTGTGTATTAGTTGCGTGGATGACGGGTGTATTCCTTAATACCAATCGTGGGGTGGCGTACGTACTTCCCCAACTCTACAAGCTCCTACTTCACTCCTATGTCGAGCCGGCTAGGAAGCTCCTAACATGGGATCACTAGAATTCGCTTGTGCATTAAATACAACCATAAAAACCTTTAGTACGCATTGGTTCATGTTTCTTAAGACGTTCAAGCAAGTTACCGAATAGGAAGTTAGCCAGTTTTCTTAAGCCTAACATAGATAAACAATCATCCAATACAACTAATAACACACTAATAACCAATAATCAATAGTTAGGTTTCATTAGATCTAAGCAAACACAAGATAAATCTAGCCTAGCATGTTAAACAAAAGACAAGAACAAGATAGAATCAAACAACACATAGACATATTGAATGATTAATTGATAACGTATCTTCAATGTAACATGGAAGATCTCAAGGCAAAAAGCCTTGAAAAAGCTGCTAAAATCGTCTTAGGGTTTTCACACACAAAGTCCCCCAATAAGTTCCACACTTATGACAAAAAATTGCAAAACTATATATAGACTTTCAGATCTGACGGCGTCACGTTATGGAGTGTGACGCCGTCACCTCGCCGCTTTTAGGGTTCCCGGATGGCCTTCTTGACGCCGTCCCTCTTTAGCTCTCCAAAATCCGTTCTGGCTTATCAAGGCTTGACGCCGTCAGAATTAGGCGTGACGCCGTCCCTCTTTAAATTAAGCCGTGACGACCTTGATCACTCCAAAGGGTGACGCCGTCAGAATTCCCATGCAAATTTCTCTGGCTTATCATGAGTAATTTTCATATCCACCACTTTTGCCAAGCCATGACGCCGTCAAGAACAAATCCTGACGCCGTCCAAGGTAACTTTTAGCCGATTTTGAGACTTTGTCGTTTTCTTCACTTTTATGCTCCAAAAACGTCCAAAATGCTTCCTTTTCCAGATTTCTTCTCAAAAGTACCTAAAATGACAAAAGGAACGATTTAGGGCAATATTTGATCAAATAAATACGATTTAGGGCTTAAATGACCCCCTAAAAGCGGTACACTTTTCGCTTCATCACTCAGCAAGCCACGGATGGGACGGATCCAAATGAAGAGATCCGTCCGTGTACATGTTTGGTTCCGCGGGGACCTGACAGAAGATCTCCAAAAATCTTAATCAAATCTAACCAAAATATTTCCATATCTTTCCAAGGATTCATTGAGTAAAGATCTAAACAAGTTATTCATGATATCTTCCAATGATCTTCAAAATCTTTCAAAGATTTCAAAGATGATGCATGCCATGATGTCATAATACATTTCTATTTTTAGAATAACTATGAATATGAAAGTGAACATGTAAAATGTATATACTAGTTAGGTGATGTTTTAACTTTGTGTTTATGAAAGACTTGTGTCTATATATGTAAAAGACTTTACTATATTTATGTTTTGCTAAAAATAAAGTTTATAATTGTCGTGAACAAAATATAGCAAATATCGTAAAATATAAATAACGTTTTTTAGACGATATTTGTATTATCAATCTCCCCCTTTTTGTTGAGGACAAAACATAAAGTTTATTTTTAAGCAATGAGATAAATAAAGTGCAAGTCTTTAAAAATATAGATTAAACTAGTTTTATGCAACTTTTAACTCAATTTAGACATTTTAAATTGTATAAAATGTGTGAGTTTTGAGTTTAATATTTTCTCCCCCTTTTTGTCGAAAAAAAAGAAGAAAAGCGTAGCAGAATGTAGTACAAGCCCGAGCTTGATTAGCTCCCCTTGGTCAATAATCCCCCTAGTTAGGGTGCCAAGTATAAGATGCATGGATTTTGAGTGCTACAAAACAAAGGTTAGTGATAAATAGTTCAAACCAACCATGGATATAGTGTACAATAAGAAGTCACAACCAACACACAAACATCAATAAACATCATTCATTAATAAAAATATTTTGTGACAAAAGTCAAAAAATGGGACAATAATGGAGATGTTGTAAAAGGAAATGCAAGAATAAATAAAAAAATAACTTAGAAAGAAAAATTCTAGAATAGAAAAAAAAAATAACTTAGAAAAAAAATCCTAAGATGTGAAGCTCCTAATGTGATCATCTATTGAGGAGGATGAGAAAGAGCGTTAAGACGCTCGAGGATGTGGTTTAGAATGAACCTCATCTCGTTTTGGAGTTCATGAACCATTATTTTGGTTCTTTCACTAAGATGGGCGGTTCTTTCACACATGGAGCAACCATGGTGAGGGAAGTTTGGTGGTAGAGTGTAGGTTCGTTTGTTGGTGGTGGTGGTGGTGGAACATTTGTTGATTGGTGGTTGGGATTTGGTGGAGCTATGATTGATGAAAGCAAGGTGGTTTGCAGTTGCATGGCTTCATGGAGGTGAGAATCCACCATGTTGGAGAAGGCATATAGGTGGTCTAGTTCATCATTGATTTCACCTTGAGTTTGTGGAGGATCAATCCACATGGACTCGTCAATGTCCCTAAGAGTAGGTGAAAAGGGTTGAGGTTGTTGAGGTGGTAGAGCGTGGTCTCCATAGAGTGGGCCATGGATTTCCCTATAAATAGGGTGGAAGAGTAAGGGTTGTGGTTGTGATGGTTCACAATCAAATGGTAATGGTGGTGGATTTGTTGATCTTGGAGGTAGGTCTTCTAAAGTTTCCAAAAATGGGTGTGGAGAGGTCGGTGGTGTAGCAAATAGTTCTAATGGTTGGAGTTTTGGAGACTTGGGTGGTGATGATGATTTGGGTAGTTGAGATGGAGCGGGAGGTGGTGGGGTGGCTACTGGTGTCTTTGTTGGTGGTGGAGTCGTTATGATGATAGGTGAAAGTGTTGGAGTGGCCAAAGTGAGAAAGTTTTCATCATGGGTAGGAGATGAGATGTTGAGTGGTGAAGAGTCTGATGATGATGAGTTTAGGTTGACAAAACAACAAGGTTTTACACTAATCCTTGCCATTCTTCTAGGTGGTCTTGAGGGTGATGAAGAGTTGGTTGATTTTGTCATTGTGAAAAATGCTTGAGATATGCAGAAATTCACAGGAAATGGTGGTGAAGGTGTGAGAAATGATCATCCTAGATGTGCTAATTTATAGAATTCAAGATTCATGGAAGAGTGTGTTTGGATTTGATGTTAAACCATACAAAAATTGTGGTTTCTAATGATTTGGAAGTGGTAGAGAAGGTTGTCAAATCATCAAAGTCAATCCAATGGGGTTGAGTTGAGAGAAAGAGGAAGGTTATGCAGTTAATGCATGGCAATGAGTGCAAGATCTTTGACGTCAGTGATCCACGGATAGCAAGGAACCAAATTTAGGGATCCTTGCTTTATGGAGAAAGGTAACTTGAGTGGATTTTTGAAATTTCAAATTTTGGTGGGAAATGTTTTTCTTATTGGTCTAAGTGAGCTAAGATGATCTTAATATGAGGGAATAGCAGTAAAAGTATCCTAGTAATAAGAATGAGTGATCTAGAGTGCGGGATTAAATGAGAATTTAAAAAATATTAGCTGTTGGCTGGCAGAACCATGAATTTGGTTCTGCCTGATCCGTCAGGCAAATTTTGGCGGAACCAAAATTTTGGACGGACGGAACCAAAATTTTGGTTCCGTCCCATCCGCCAGGCCAAAAAAGTAAACAGAGGGCAATTTTGAACCCCCGAACCCCGTTCAAATCCCGTAAATTTTCCTAAAACATGTGTAATTAATTAGTTGTGATTAGAAAATAACAGTAAAACAAGTATTAACACATGTAAGGGTATAGATCAAGCAGGGGCTAATAATTTCACTAATAATGTGAAAAAATGGAAAAATTATAACATCTAGATGTTATCTACCTACAAGTCAAGGTTAGTTCACATAATCATTCAAAGTTAAGTTATCATCCTATGAAAAGACAAATACATCAAACATCATTGTTTTGGAGCAAATGTACCAAACACTCATAAAGCCTCTCATTGCCTATCCAACTTCTTGTTAATCTTGGTTAGGAATCTTCCAATGCACTTGAACATTCCTTTTGTTTGCTTGAATTCTTCCGATGGATTTTCAATGACCGGGAGTTATTGGAAGTTGTCAAGAGGAGGAAGCCTAGAGTTGGGAAGTCCATCATCCTCGCTCATTAATGATGATGATGAGGAAGTTGGAGGATGAGGACGTTTTCCTTGTGTCTTTGCTACTCTCTTATCCCTTAATGGCACAAATATGTGATCAACAAGAGAGTAGTCAGGACAAAACCCTCTAGGATTGGGTGAAATGGGTGCAAAGGCTCTAAAGAGACATGTGAGAAGCATCCCGTAGGGAAGAGCGGTGGTTTCTAGCATGGGTATGTCCGCCATCCTTTTGGCAACATAATAGGCTAAGTTGAAAGGTTGGTGGGTTGACAAGCTATAAAGCATGTAACAAAGACAAGCATTGATGTGATCACGATTGCCTATGGTACACAAGACATTGGCCCTAAGGATTTCTTCCCATTTTTTGAATTAAGGCTTGAGTTCGTTGAGTTCCATGCTAAATGGTTCTCGGTTGATTTCATTACCCATGCGGGTTGTTCTTGTGTTTGAAGTTCTTGGAAGGAAAAGATGTTCTCGGATTATTTCTTTGGCAACTAGAGGAGTGTCGTATGGAGGCATACGATCAACGATTGAGTCAAGGATTAATAGTGACCATTTATCCGAGTAAAGGCATGTACCTTCACATGGAATTCCAAGGACTTCCGCAAATTGATTGAGAGGTATGTTGAAGTCATTTTGGTTTACTTTGAATTGGGTTGACATGAGACCATAATCATTGGTTGTGAGAATTACACTAGCATAGAATTCTAAGACAAATCTAGGAAAAATTTGTTCGTTGATGTCTAAGAGACCATCAAAGCGAATGGTTGCAAGTTCTTGACGAATGTTTGTACCTTCTAGAAAGGATGGGTCAATTGTTCTACCCTCATGAACGTAACATTTTTCTAGAGCCTTATAGATTTTGACTTGAGCCGGAGTAAGACCCTTAGTTTTGTGATGTTTGGGAAGGTAGTTTAGAGTGTCTTTGTGGTCATAGAAAGTTGCGGGAGGCATGATTGATCCTAGATACAAAAATTACATACTTTAGTCGAAACTAACAAGAATTTAGATATAAAGTTCTAGTGTGTGCCTATATGAGGACAATGTGGAGGTGCAGTTATCTCGACTCCTTTTAATGCATAAAAATAATTTCTTTTAGCAAATTTTGTAACAAAACGAGAGATAACCCAAATGCTCCTAATTCAATGTAGCTTCGATTGAATGTACCCGAAAATACATATTAGTTATGTACTTCCTTTAGCATTCAAGAGACATTATGCAAATGATTTTTTAAACATAATGTTTTTATTTGTATGAACAATGTGAAAAATTATTTGTCCTAATAGTGAGAAGCTTTTTACAAAAATTTGACATGGGGCTTTTAGTAAATTATGATAATGTCTTACAAGATGCAATTCCTAACTAAGGGAAACATGATTAGTTATGTAATTTAACAAATGTACTTCATGATTTATCAAAAAGATGCATAATCCCCAAGTTTTGGTTTTGTGCAAGAAATAGAAGCCCTAGACTCAGATCAGGAGTGTAAATGTAGTTAGGAAACTTACAGTGTTGATTGGAGCACAAATTGGTTGAAGGAGATGCCTAAATTTTGAGAGTGATGTGTTATGGGACGAGTTTGAGTTGTTTGCGTGTTTTGGGTATGAGAAAGGATTGTTTGTTTAATATATTCAAAAACTGACCCAGGAACCCACGGATGGGGCGGAACCAAATATTTGGTTCCGTCCTTGTTGTCGAAGGGTTCCTTGGGATCAGTTTTGGGTTTTGGTCAGTTTTGTCGTGTTTGGTTAAGCTAAGGTTTAAGCTAAGATTTTAACTACAAATTTGGTTCCATTAGTCCTAATCCAAGTCTAAGAAGATTAAATGGTTCACGCTTAAGGGGTTTTGTTAGGATATCGGCAATGTTGTATTCTGAGGATACTTTCTCGATTGAGATGTTTCCTTTTTGAACATTGTCGCGAAGAAAGTGATGATGGATTTCAATGTGTTTGGTTCGAGCATGTTGAACTGGATTTTTACTGAGATCGATAGCTCCTTTGTTTTCGCAAATAATAGAGATGTCGTTAAGTTGAATGTAGTCGACGAGAGCTTGCTTCATCCAAAGTGCTTGTTGACATGCTTTTCCTGTTGACACGTACTCGGCTTCGGTTGTTGAGATGGATAGAGCCGTTTGTTTCTTTGAAAACCATGAGGTAAGACAATGCCCAACAAAAGTACAAATACCACTTGTACTTTTCTATCGACATAGTCACCGGCATGGTCCGAGTCAGCATACACTATGGTTTCAACACCCGTTCCTTTGGGATACCGTAATCCTAAGTGTGTAGCACCTTTAATGTATCTAAATATTCGTTTTACGACTTCAAGATGTGATGTTTTAGGATCTTCTTGAAAGCGAGCACATAGACAAACACTAAACATAATGTCGTGTCTACTAGCCGTGAGATAGAGTAGACTACCAATCATTCCTCTATATTTAGTGTTATCTACGGATTCACCTTCTTCATCCTTGGTGAGTTTAGTTTCCGAGGACATAGGCGTTTTAATAGGTTTAGAGTCTTCAAGACCAAATTTCTTAAGCATATCTTTTATGTATTTAGATTGGTTAAAGAATATCCCATCTTCTAATTGTTTTATTTGAAGACCTAAGAAAAAGTTTAGTTCTCCCATCATACTCATCTCAAACTCGTCATGCATGATTTTTGAGACATCGTCACATAACTCTTGACAAGTTGATCCGAATATGATGTCATCCACATATATTTGGACAATGATAATATGTGAATCCTTTTTCTTGGTGAAGAGAGTGTTATCTACTAAACCCATGGTGTACTTATGGTCAACTAAGAATGGTTTAAGTCGATCATACCAAGCTTTTGGTGCTTTCTTAAGTCCGTATAAAGCCTTTTTAAGTTTGTAAACATGATTTGGTTTTTCAAAATCGGTGAAACCCGGAGGTTGAGCAACATACACTTCTTCATTTATAAAGCCATTTAAAAATGCACTTTTGACATCCATTTGAAAAAGTTTGAAATCATGAGCACATGCATATGCAAGTAAAATTCTAATAGACTCGAGCCTAGCAACCGGAGCAAAAGTTTCATCGTAGTCAATGCCTTCTTGTTGATTATAACCTTGTGCTACTAGCTTAGCTTTGTTTCTAGACACTACACCATGTTCATCCATTTTATTTCGAAAGACCCATTTTGTTCCAATTATTGTTTGACTTTTTGGTTGAGGAACTAATGTCAAAACATCATTTCTAACAAATTGATTTAACTCTTCTTGCATAGCAATGACCCAAGATTCATCTTTAATAGCCTTGTTTATATTTTTGGGTTCAATGGTTGAAACAAAACAAAAGAAGTTACTTTGATTTTGGACTTTCGATCTTAAGGTTCTTTCATTAATATTTCCTATGACACTATCTAATCAATGACTTTTAGATTCTTTGACATTTACAATTTCTCTATTTAATAGTTCATCTTCCTTGTCATTATTTAGATTTTCTTGGTCTTCAACAAGTTGACTTTCAACTAAGTCATCATCTACCAAAGGTGATGTCTTAGAGGGAGGTGTACTTTCGTCAAATTTTACGTTTAACGATTCCTCGACTCTTAAGGTTTCTTTGTTTAGAACAATATAAGCTTTGCTATTTTGAGAATATCCAAGGAACACACCTTCATAAGACTTTGGGTCAAATTTGGTGAGATAATCCTTAGTGTTTAGAATAAAGCACTTGCTTCCAAAAATTCTAAAGTAGCCTAATGTAGGCTTTTTGCCTCTATATAGTTCATATGGAGTTTTATTCAAAAATGGTCTTATTAAAACTCTATTTAAAGTATAGGTAGATGTGTCAACGGTGTTACACCAAAATTCTTGTGGTATGTTTTGTTCATTAAGCATTGTTCTACTCATCTCTTGGAGAGTTCGGTTTTTACGTTCTAATAAACCGTTTGACTGAGGAGTACGAGGAGCTGAAAAATTAAGTATTATGCCATTAGCATCACAAAAAGCTCCAAATTGTGTTTCATTATCAAATTCATGACCATGATCCGTTCTAATTGACACAATGCTACTTCCTAGTTGATTTTGAATTTTCTTACTAAGAATTTCAAATTTATCAAAAGCTTCGTTTTTAATTTTCAAAAATTTTGTCCAAGTGTATCTTGAATAATCATCTACTATGACCAAAGTGTAGAAGTTGCCTCCATAACTTTGTATTGCGGATGGACCAAATAAATCCATATGCAAGAGTTCTAGACACCTAGATGTAGACACCATATTTTTAGCCTTAAGGCTACTATGAACTTGTTTTTCAATTTTGCAAGCATCACAAAAGTGTTGGTCATATTTCAACTGGGGTAAGTTCCTAACGAGGTCTTTTGAGGATAGAGATTGAATGAGTCTCATATTGGCGTGGCCTAAGCGTTTATGCCAAAGAGTTGAGGTATCATCTAGAGAGGTGAGGCAAAGTTTATCTTTAGATGTTTTATCTATTTTCATAACATATATGTTGTTTTTCAAGACTCCTTTAGCTATGGTTATACCGTCTTTTAGTATTTTACTTTCTTTTTCACTAAAGAGGACATTATACTTTTTACGGCATAGTTGGCTAATGCTAAGCAGGTTAAATCCTAGATTATCAACATGAGCAACATCATCAATAGAGAGAGAGTCATGAGAGATAGTACATTTTCCGATGATTTTGCTTTTCAACTTGCTACCAAAAGTAACATTACCTCCGTCATATTCATGGTAGGTTGAGAAGAGGCACTTGTTTCCCGTCATATGCCTTGAACAACCGCTATCTTTTATCCACTCGTCTGGTTCCAAACCAACTTTCAAGCATACCTAAGTTATAGAAAAACTCAAGCATTTGGTCCCCAATATCTCATGGGTCCATTTTGGTTAAACATCCCATTAACTTGATTCATGTGTGGGAATGGTGGATATGAGTTCCATGGCCTGTAGTTAGGAGTTTGATAATGCCTAGGAAAGTTTTGGTTCCAACCATTTTGATAATTAGGTTGCGTGTTGTAGTTGCTTTTTGGAAAGGGGTGTTTGGGAATAGTTGTCTTAGGCCTTTGTTGAGTAGTTTTAGTTCTAAACTCATTCTTAACAAGTCCTACTCCTATAGTAACAGCTGGTTTTTGTTTAGTTTCTGTTGAACTAGCATTAGATTTCTTTGTGACTTTAACGAACTTTGTACGAGCCAATATACAAGCTTTCTGTTCTGCTACAGTACCCATGGATCCTTTCTCTTCCACAGGCGGAACCAAAGATTTGGTTTCGTTTGATCCGTGGGTTTCTGAGACTGTTGGAACAGTTTCTTGTACTTTTTCAGCTTGTTTCTTTAGACTACTTAAATCTCCTAATTTCATAAAACCTAGTCCAGTTTTATCATGTGGTAATTTTTGGATTTTCATTATTTCATCCACACAACAAATAACTTTATCAAATCTTTTGAATTTAGAGTTTTGTTTGATAAGTGTGTCCTGTGTGATTTTAAGTTTCTCTAATTCAAGTCTAAGCTCTTGACATGATATGCATACCTCGTCAATAGCTTTACTCTTTTCTAATCGTTTAGTTTTTTCTTTTAACTCATAAACTTCATTTTCTAAAAATTCCTTTTTAGTTTTCAAAAACTTGTTTTTGTTTATGATTTTTAAGCTAAGTTCACATAGTTTGTTATATTCCTTTTGCAAAGTGTCGTCATCAATAGAATAATAAGATGAGTCAGAGTGTACCTCGTTTGAGTCTTGATCCGTGAGAGCAATTTCGTCATTCTTTGGCTCTTCGTCATCATCTTCACTCTCACTCCAAGCGCCACTTACAAAATCTCTTTGATTCTTGTTCTTGGGTGGCTTGGGACAATCTCCTATTAGATGACTTGTACCTCCGCATCTAAAACATTTTCTTTCCCCTTTTCCTTTCTTTTCTTCACGATCCTTCCGAAAGGATATCTTGTCTTCTCGAGGTTGTCTTACGAACTTTCCTCGTCTTCTAAAAAACTTCTTGAAATCTCTTACGGCCATGGCATATTCTTCATCTTCACTACCCGAACTAGATTCTTCGTCATCACTTGAGTCTACTCTAGCTTTTAAGGCAATGGATTTGACTTTTTCCTTTTTACCCTTAACTATTTCCGAATCTTTTTCCATTACCATTTCATGAACTTTGAGATTTCCAATTAGCTCGTCAAGTGACATGCTTGAAAGATCTTTAGATTCTTCAATGACCGTCACTTTTGCTCTCCACTTCGGATGGAGTGCTCTAAGAAATTTTCTGACAAAGTTCTTACTACAAAAAGATTCATTAAGTGCTTTAAGAGAAGTAATTGTAGTATTAAACCTAGCAAATGCACTATCAATGATCTCATCTTCAGGGATAACAAATTGTTTATATTGTTGAACAAGAAGATCAATTTTGTTATCCTTGACTTGTGAGTTTCCTTGATGAGTGATTATTAAAGAATGCCAAATTTCTTTTGCGGTTTTGCACATAAAGACTCTTTCATACTCCTTTTTAGGTAGAGCATTGTAAAGCATCATTTTTGCCTCATTGTTTTTAGCAATCAACTTATTTTACTCATCACTATGACGAGCAAGTGAAGTATCTTCATCCCGACCACTTGTAATATCTTTTATTATAGCTCTATGATCACCTTCTATAATAATATACCATAGATCTATGTCTTTTGATTTCACATAAGTTTCAAAGCGATTTTTCCAATATATAAAACCATTTGGTTCAAATAGTGGTGGTCTTTGCATAGATTGCCCTTCTTTGAAGTTTTCAAATTCCGTTGATCGTTCTAAGTTTTAAAATACAATATATTTTTAAAATCTTGAGTAACGTAGCTCTGATACCAATTGTGGAAAACTATACAGGGGTTGAATAGTTTTACCGTTTTAAAATTTAATTTGCTTTGAGTACTTCGTGTGAATTCGACTAATTTAGATAATAAATAATATGCAAGTAAAGAAAGAAACGATCAAACCACAACACGATTGTTTATAGTGGTTCAGTCTACAAGGACTCTTTTTCCTTGCCCTACTCCACTCCCCGAGTCTCCAACTCGAGAGTTTTTCTTCACTAATCAACAAGCTCCTTTAACCGGCGGGGAAAACCTTTACACGTCGCTTACACAATATTTTCGACACAAAGCTAGATGTCGAGTTCTTTTACAAGGGTACAACCACTCCCATCACACTATGTATTTTGAGGACTAAAATACTAACCGATCACTACAGAGGATTTATGATTGTTTGGTACAAACAATGATGTGTGAACAACAACAATTCACACAGTAACTAACTAACAAGTCTTGCAACGCTTTGTTGAAGCTTGTAATGCTTTGATTTTCTTGCTACAAAGAAGTTCACTTAAAATGAAATATGAAATATGAAATATGAATGAGTTAGATATGAATGAAAGAATGTATGATGTTGTTTATGCTTGTAATTGATGAGAAAACATCAATGTGTGGCTTGCTATTTATAGGCGAAACTGCCTCAGTAAGCCACGGATGGGACGGATCCAAATGAAGGGATCCGTCCGTGTACATGTTTGGTTCCGCGAGGACCTGACAGAAGATCTCCAAAAATCTTAATCAAATCTAACCAAAATATTTCCATATCTTTTCAAGGATTCATTGAGTAAAGATCTAAACAAGTTATTCATGATATCTTCCAATGATCTTCAAAATCTTTCAAAGATTTCAAAGATGATGCATGCCATGATGTCATAATACATTTCTATTTTTAGAATAACTATGAATATGAAAGTGAACATGTAAAATGTATATACTAGTTAGAGGTGGAAGTGTAGGTAAACGTTTCGACGAGTCAAATGCGGAATAATCTCAAGGTAGAAGACGTTCAAACGTCATCAACCAGGTCCCACATGATCCAACAAAGAGAACAATGATCACTTTGGATCGTGGATGGTAGCCATATATATATATATATATATATATATATATATATATATATATATATATATATATATATATAAAACACGCATTTATATGCTGCTTAAGTTATTTGGGTTCATTATGTTGCAATGTTTTCCATTTGTAGGTTTACTGCAACAACTATTCGTATGATAATTTATATCTTCAAAAACATGTTTAATGGTTCTTGGACCACCTGGAATGAGGTTAACAGGTCTGCCCGCGATGAATTATGGGCGCTTTTTAAGGTGTATACTCATATCTGGTTCTCAGTAAGTAAATCAAACTTGCTGTAAAATGGTATACATAACTTCATAACTGTTGTATGCATAGGATTTTTTTCCAATGGGAAGTTGTGGCTGATGCGTTGGTGCGTGAGGTGTGGGAGGATAGTATGAGGAAGCTTTATCCAAATCTCATGTCAAAGGCAAGAGATGATCAATTAAGATGGCGCAAATAGATGGGGTTCAGTTTGATGGTTCTGATTTTTCAGTTCTTAAGCCTTATAACTCGGAATGGATCAAATCAAGCTATTGGGAAGACATGATTGATCGAGTCTAGAACACGAAGTCAAAATTGCCGAAGCATTGTAGAGACTCAGTCGCTTTTTCTCTACTTAGGAGGAGACTCGTAAGATGGCTAATTCATCACAATTTTCATGTTTACATTCCTGAGATTTATTATGTTCAAGTCTAATAATCTATTTTGTATACTTATTAGAAACTATACTTACGGATTTGTAGGAAAACCAACTTCACATCTCTGGACCTCCTGCTGAGATTTTTAAACTCACACACAAGAGAAAGGGGTAAGGAACACAGGTTACGGGATTTCATCAACTTAAAATTGCAAAATTGCTTTCCTTTGGATCGTTGAGGTAACAAACCAGTGGTGGACTCTCAAGTTCTTTTAGTTTCTGTTAACTTTCATTTTGGACTTCTCTTTTGTTGCTGAATATCAGATAATGAATTTCTTTTGGTTCGTTATTTGATTTGATTTGGATCTTATGTTATTTGATTTAAATATGCATGTAGTAACGTTTGATTTGAATAGTTTGTTATTTCACCTATCTCATGTGGTTTTGTAGTTGTTCTTACCTATGTTTTGGACCTTTAATGTTGTATGGTTTCCTCGTCTCCTTCATAATCGTTTTGGATTATATGTCACATACAGTAGAACATATCGAAGCATTTCATTAGGGTATAGGATAATGATAAGATAGGATAAATCCTTGCCACAAGGAATTGAATCTTGTATGTATGTGAGAGTGATGTTCCAAGTGAAAATTAAGTGGCAACAATGGTTACTTGAGCCTCTGCAGATAAAAAAACAAGAGTAAGCACCTCATGTGTGGCATTAACTTAATGCATATTGAAAGACCAGTGGGTACTCGTAAATTACACAAAAAAAGAACCACAACAAAATTCCCATTAAAACACATTGTAGGCATATTCATGGGTATATTTAGGGGTGTTATCGGGTCGGTTCGGGTTATCAAGTTGGGTTGATTCGGGTTTTTTATTTCCAGCAACCGACCAGATAAGGAATGGTTACCGGCTTTAGTTTGTTATCAGGCTGGGTTATTTGGGGTCGGATGACTTGAGTTTATCGGGTTACCATGTTATCCGCCTAAAAAAGTACACGTACAACATGTCAACAACCCAACTGCATATTTCAAGATCGGGTTATCGGGTTCGGGTTTAAGTCGGGTCAACCCGACCCTTTTGACACCCTAGGTGTATTTATAACCACAAATTGCACATTGGTCATTACTCACATGTGAAAAGTCATGGGCATATGATTACCCTCAAAATAACCACCTAAACTCACCCACGAATAATAAGGATATTTTCATTTGGCAGGTAAATAACATTTACCCACTAAATTACCCATGTATATACCCACGATAACTCATGATGCGGGTAATTTGTGGGAAATACTTTGGCGCCAATTATTTACCCACAATTTGCACACCAAATATATTTTTGTGGGTAAATTCGTGGGAAACTCGAGGGAAAATAAGGTCGACTGTTTGAGTCATCGAACGTGGGTAATGGGTGGGTATTAGGTGGGTAAATGCCCTCAGAAAGATGTTTGTGGGAAATTGTCGTGGGTACTCCATCATATTCTTGTAGTGTATGTATGTTTTGAACCGGGGTCCATTAACATTTTCGTAGTAGTGTCATTAATCTTCTGCTAATTTAACCTTTTGGGTCAAAAGTTCATTTTCCAAGGATGTCTCAGATTTAAGTGTACATTTATGAAAATGTCACTCTTTGTTAGAAATATTCTTGAAAATATTTATATCGGCGGGGAATTATTGTAGAAATCAAGAGAATACTGAAAAATTATATTAATAAGATTCAACTATAATGTTATAATACAAAGACATTAAATAGAAAAGACAAACCTAAACCCTAAAAGTTGAAACGGGCTTAAACAAGTGGGCCGGGCTAATAAGCCTTTATTATCTAACAACCCCTCTCAAACTCACAATGTTGCAGCGGTAAACATTGAGAGTTTGAAAAACATAAAATAAACTAAAACTGAAAAAAAAAAAAAAAAAAAAAAAAAAAAAAAAAAACGAAACAGGGAGTGTCCCAGAGTGCAACTCGGTGCTAGACAGAGTCTCAATCCGATGCAATCCAAAAGAACCTGGTACAGGTGCAGAGCACAGAGCAACAAAAATACGGAGATGAACGAGAGCAGATTCAGGCAGACAGATGCAGAGTCAGACAAACAGATTCAGACAGACATATTCATATTCAGACAGGTAAATTCAAACAGACAGATGCAGACAAAATCAGGCGAAACCAGATGCAGAACCACATGTGAAACCAGATTCAGAACCTCGTGCAGATTCAGACAGGCAAATGCAGACATACAGATTCAGGCAAACAGGTGCAGACAGACAGATTCAGATCAAACTAGCCGGAACCAGATGCAGAACCACGTGTGAAACCAAAACAGGTTGTTGATGTCGATATGCTACACATAAATACTCAAGACATAGTCAGATTGGTTAAAACTATAACATCACCATCACCAACTCCAAACCAATTTCCGATTCAAACCAATATCAATACCAATAATCAAATGAACCAATACCACTACGTTCGAACTAATCAAAACCTAAATCAATACATAAATTGGACCAAACTATTTATTTAAACCTCAATCGCCAAACAAAACCAATATTCATATATGCAAACTTAAAAAAAATTCCTTCTAGTGAATAACATTTACGAACAAAATTCAATATTGCATTAGAAACCAAAGCCAAACTCAGCAATTAATTCTATACGGCAAAACTCCTTCCCATCTTATAGTAAAATAATATTGCTTATCAATTCATTATAAGATCTCTGAACCTTCAATTGCCACGAGGCCCACGATTAACTCAAAAACTCCTTACCAAGTTATTCTATTAATATTAATTCAACCAGATAATCGAACACACTTACAGTCTAATTCTTTTTCTTTTCCTTCTTCTTAGCTGACATTGAGAAACAAACTTTCTCACCGGCCCAATCAGATTCGACCAAAACCGTGACGTAGGCCTGTACTCCAACTCAACTGAAACCAAGATTTTTTTTTTTTTTCTGCTTTTTCTTCATCTTTGACCTAGCTCTTGATACCATGTAGAAATCAATGGAATACTGAAAAACTATATTAATCAAATTAACTATAATGTTATACTCCCTCCGTCCCATATTAAGTGTCCATAATGGAATCTTGGGATGTCCCAAATTAAGTGTCCAGGGAATATTTTCAACCAATGAAAAGAGACTTTAGTGGGTAATAGTGATATTTGATTGGTGGAGAGTGTAGTTGGCCCCACTTTCCTAAAACTTTGTGCATTTGGAAAGTGGACACTTAATATGGGACGGAGGGAGTAACTATAATGTTATAATACAAAGACATTAAATACAAAAGACAAACCTAAAACCTAAAAATGAAACGGGCCTAAACAAGTGAGCCGGGTCAATAAACATTTATTATCTAACAATTATATCCTTACTCTTTATTGGATATGTTGATTGTATTGTAAAATATTATGGGCTTATGGGCTTATGTCTATTCATCATAATCTTGATTAACAAGTTAGGGTTTTTACTTTCCCTTATAAATACATTATATTGTAACCTATTGTGAGTATCAATCAATAATACTCTCTTCTCCTTACATCTCTTTATTCTTGTTCATTATATTTCACAACACGTTATCAGCACGCTCTAAATGTAATTTTAGATCTCACAAGGTAATTCTTAAACATTTTATGTATGTTACAAATTAATTAACTGAATTTAAAACAAGAATTTCGCATGTATAGCGGTGGTGTTCTACCCTATCAAACACACATAGTTTTATCAAATCTGCATGTATGGAGTTGGTATTCTTGAATATTGCTTAACCTATCAAACACAAATCATTACATAGATCATGCTTTATCTTATTTTATATATTTTTTTATATGTTTTGTGTTGAAATCTATCTCGTTATACGTTTGTTATACTATTGTTATATATTTGATGATAACTCTTATATAAGAATTTTATCATCAATAGGCCTATCTAAATCGTAAGAAAAAATCGTAACTGATAAGTTATAGAGTATTGGTTATCTAATCCAATATTTACATTCTTTGATTATAACTATTGAAGTTAATTTTCTTCTTCTTACCCTTTATATTAAATTCTTTTGTAAATTATTTCTACCGTGATTAGATAAAAAAAATATATAACAAAGTAATACAAGTTGTATTATTATTATTTTTTTATATAAGATCCTCAAGATCTATTATAATCAAAAGATATCATAACCTCATGTTATGATTATAATTATGAAACCTCAGTTTCTACTACGACGAATAGCATCAAAATACAATAACCTCAATAGTTATTGTTAAGTCGTTCAATTGTGATAACATAACCTCATGTTATGTTAATGAAAAAATAATAATTAGAACCTCAAGTTCTAATATGATCTTTTTCATAAAGATCAATGTCATAACCTCATGTTATGTTAAAAAAAACGTTATTAGAACCTCAAGTTCCAATTTGATTCAATTAATAGAATCAATAACATAACCTCATGTTATGTTAGAAAAAAAAGTAAAAACTAAAACCTCAAGTTTTATTATGATTTTCTCAAGAAAATCAAATAACATAATACACTATCGTTATGATTTTTATTTTAGAACCTCAAGTTCTATTGTTGTTAATTGCGTAATTATTCATTGCATCTTTATATGCATTTAGAATTTCATTGCCCGCGGCTTATCCGAATATATATATGAACTGTAATGTATTACTCTAGTGAAGCATTAACATGACTGTAATGTGCACTATTTTTTTTTTACGTTTATAATGCCGTAAAATATTTATTAGAATCACCTCAATGTTATTGTTTAACCAATTTTCTTCAGTATGAATATCATAAAAGCAAGGTAACATCTTTAGATAAAAAGTACTCGTATTTTGTATGTTATTAAAAAGAATTGATTAATTGTGCAAAATTGATTAATCATAAAGGTATGTTAGCTATGACATAACATAAATGGTTAAAGGCATGTTAACTATGACATAATATAACTGGTTAAATGATTGGTTAAATATCATAAAGGCTTTTAACAAATAATTGTTATAGTTTCTATATTGCTATTTGATGTTTACTGCTTGCGATGATTTTTATGTCGATGTTGTAATTATTACTAATTTATTTAACAAATTGTTGTATTGTCATTACACTGCGCTTATTATGTGACTAGCATATTACATCCATCGTTAGAATATAAACCATAATTATATGTAAATCTTTTATAATTTCTTTTTTTTAATATGGTGATATGTATAATTTTGTTAAATGATAGATGATTGTACAAATAATTGCACTACCAGGCCTTCGATGGTGATCAAAGGAATTTAGTGGGTGTTGAGGTTGCGCCAAGCTTATCTTTAACCTGAAATAAGAAATACAAAAACACTACGTTAAGTGATTGCGCAGGGGATGGACCCTGCGAACCACCTCCGGCGTGCGAGTAAGTATGTATAATGGTAAGTTTGAGGTAAGTTGAGAGAGTTAAGTTGGAGTTCAATTAACGTTACCATGATTCTGGCCCGTCTAAGCTATTTATAGGGGAGAAATAGGCCTTAGAGGGCGGTTGCACTTGATTCGGAGATCATGGGGGCGTCCCATGATTTGTGGTAACCGCTAGGGCTTTGTAGCCCACGATCTCTGTTTTAGCGGGAAAGCCTAAAGGAAGAGGAGACGTGGGTATGACCAGGTCAAGGTAGCTCTCCATTGTAGTTCCTTCGTAGGATATACCCCGAAGGGCTTAAGGCTTCGATTGGCGGATTCCCACATGGTAACCATTTCATAGATGAATTGTTTTACGCCAATGAAACGTGTTAGGAGATTAACCTGAGCCTCCGAAGAGAGGGCTTCGCACAGGCTCAAAGGGGAGTCCTTCGACCCGTCCGGAGGGTACATCATCAAGCCCCCCAGTCGAAAGTGATATATACGTACGAGTATAAATTGCATTCGACTCAAAAAATAAACATACACTCTATCCTCCTTGTTACAAAAGCAAACAACAAAAAGGATAAACCTTTAACTAAAGTCCGCATTAAATGCAACTTCATAATTATCCGCCCCTTTGCTTCACAGCCATAATGGCTATGTTTTCGGTAATCGCAAAACGTCTTTTCGAAATTTTACCACCCATTTGAAATCCGTAAAATCCACAAAGTTGGGTATACACGTGTGCGACCAGGATTAAAACCCCTATGAGTATATAAACCCATATGAGTAAAAAACCCTAGCTTATTTTACCTTCCGCCCAAAATACACATACAACCTTCTGTGTTTTTGGTGCTTCCGTTGAGCGTAGAGGTAATTTTCCATCATCTTTCTTTAATTTCTTACTCTTTTAATGGTGACATGAGCATGGCTGCTAAAAGAATAATTAAGCAACAAACATATACTTTGTCGAAAGAAACATTATCTAACTTCCTTTGTGATTGCCCCATACCAACAGAGTTTAAGATTATGCTTCCGAGCAAAAAGCAAAATATTTTTGATGCTCCCTCTGGATATGTAGGCTTATATGTGCATGCATTTACTCAATCAAACTTTAGGATTCCCATACATCCTTTGATTTTGGAGTTTCTGTAATATTATAAAGTTCATATCTCTAGGCTTAATCCATTTGGTTTAGCCAAGTTAACCACCTATATCGTAATGTGCAAAGCATACGGTTTTGAGCCTACACTGACTGTGCTTAGAGGCTTTGTCAACCTATATCCTGGTGGGGATTGGATAACCATTGCTAAGAGGGGTGAGCATGATGTGTCACACCTATTGACTAAACCCTTCTCGAACATTCGAAATTGGAAAGGTCAATTTTTTTATGTTGAGAGCACGATCATACCTTCTAAGTACCCAACTTTGTTAGATGAAGCGTACATGTTTGATGAGAAAAGATACAATGACCCCCTACCTTATGAGATAAGAAGTGATCCTATGTACCAACGTCTTGCACGCCATCCAGTGGATGTACAAACGTTTCCTGAGCCCATCTTGTTTATGGCTGGCATTGTGGACCATTGGGAAGGGTCTCCATCAAAGCCTGAAATTATTTGTGAAGAAAAAAGTATGTACATTTCCTATTTACGTAAAATAAATAACTTACCTGCTGATATTCATCTCTTTTTCTTTTGTTGGTGCAGAAATGGCTTTCAGGAACTTTGTGGTATCTGGAGGTGCCAAAGAAGTGAGCTTTATGCCAAAAGATCCCAAAGATGTTAGTTATGGAGTCGGTTCCCCATCTGTGTCCGTGAACAACAATGATATTGATGCTTCCCCCGTTAAGCCTCTGGCTGTGCATCCTCCTGTCAATCCTGTGAATACTGAGGAAGCCCCCCCAGTTTGTAGAGAATATTGCTGACTCTGATGATCCTCCCTCCGAGAGTGACCAGCTGAAGATCGTAGGGTCTTCCGGCATTGCTGATAGGGTACGAACCAGGAAAGGAACAAGTGCGAAGGCTGCCCCCAAGAGGAAATTGAACATTCCTACTCCTACATCTAGAACTACCAAGCAGAAGACAGAGAAGTCTCGTGGTAAAGCAATTATGTATTCACCAGAAGAGATGGCTGATGAGGATGACATCCACGGTAAGCAAAAGTTTCTTCAATTCCCTTTTTCCAATGTACTTCGTATCTGATTGATATTTTTTGTGTAGGGCTGCCAAACACCAAGGAACTACCAAATACTATCACTTGCCACATAATGGTTGAGAATGTCACTCCTGCTACCTAGAGAAAGTCTTTGAGTGACATGCCTATTGAAAAGCTTTGTGATCTACATGATAAGAGCTACACCAGGCAAGCCATGCTGGACAACCACTTGAACACCCGCACAAGGGAGTTGATTAATATGGTGAAGGATGCAAAAGAGGAGGTAGCTGTTATCGTTGCCAGGGAGAAAGACAGGGAGAAGAAGTATGCTGAGCTAGAGTCCAGGCGTGATGAGGCTACGGCGGACTTTGAGAAACATCCCAGGTATGAGGCCCTTCGTGCCAAGATGGACAGTCTCGAGGGACAGCTTAAGGAGTCGCAGGGTAAGCTTAAGATGGAGGAGGCCAAGATTTCGGGATATGAGACACAGGTTACAACACTTAAGTCTAAGTGTACTGGTCTTGAGGCTGAGAGAGCTAGGTTAGTGGAAAAGGAGGTCAAGCTTTGCCAGGAGATGGATGGATTAAAACTCGAGTGCAAGAGTTTAAAAAATGATAGGGCTGAGGTGGTGTCGAAGGTTGTCCCTTACGTTGATAAGGAGTTGTACCATAGCGATGAGGTGGGAGCTGTTGTGGGAAAGCTTGTGAATGTAGCCATATTCTACGGTAAATGCACAACTCTGGAGGAAATCGCTGAAACCAAGAAACTAGTGGTGTTGTCGGAGGTGCCTTATTATCGTCCGAATTCTGAGCATGAATATAATGAAGCTGGCAATGCGTACACAACAGCGGAGTACCCATTCCTTGCCGAAGCAACCAAAGACCCCTCAGCCTCAATTGAAGATCTCCTATCCAAGAAGCTAATGAAAATACAGCCTCCCTCTCCTACCAAAAGAACCCCATCTGTGAAGCTTCCGTCCCCATCTCAGCAAGAGGATCCGAATTCCTCAAAGAATGTTTGAAGGTTGCCATGTTGGCAATAATTTGGTCTTTAAGGGTGGCATGTACCCTGTTGATACAATTTCTTATAATGGTTTGCTAGGCCTGTGCCTAGTTATTTGAACAATTTATCTTTGTGCTTCTGGGCTTCGACCCAGGAACAATTTATCTTTGTGCTTCTGGGCTTCGACCCAGTTTTTAGACAATTTGTTTTTATGCTTTAATGTTGGCTTATGACTATATGTAGCCTTCTTAATGCCAGTTTAGGGGACTATGTCCCGCTTTTGATATCATGCTTGTCTTCTCTTACGCTTATATATAAACGTAAATATAAAACCTAATGTTATGACCTTATTGTGTGTATTTTGAACCAAGATTTTCAGCAATCGTATAGTTTGACTGCGACAGAGGGTCGCGACCCACTCCATCTTTTATCCTTAAGTTGTGAATGGCTTAGAATACCCTAAGACTTTACAGGAAAGTTAATGTGAATTGTAATGGATGTTATTTACATACAAGACATGTGTCTTGCTTCATCCTTCGACATTGAAACTTGTAAAGTACTTGGCTGAGCAAATCTTTGTTGTATAAAACGAAACAAGAGATTTTGAGGGAAATACATTATATCATTAAGTGGGTAGAGAGGATTACATCATTTTAAGAAATGAACTGATGCGTGGTTTTGCGACCTTACAACAGGTTTTACCTCTCGAGGGATCCCAAGAGGCTTACAACCCCACCAGGCAGTGTACCTGACCGATGTAGTATAGTGTAGTGGTAAGTACGGGGGATTGATCGTTCTCCACAGGGAATAGTGTTCGTTAGGTATGAAAAACTACTTTAATAGGTCTAAGGGTGAGAGAAGATTCTTTTTATGTTTTTATATTTTTTTGGAAAGCAAGTAAAATCTCGGGTTTGAAAGAGTGGGCGGAATTAGTTGCTAGTCAACTAACCTAAATTACTACGAATGCAAATAAAATAAAATAACAGAAAATGAAAATGTTGGTGAAAACTTATGTGGAGGGAAATGTGTTTACTTAGATTTCCTTACTCCCTAACTATCTTTTACCGGTTGATTAGTGTGTATTAGTTGCGTGGATGACGGGTGTATTCCTTAATACCATTCGTGGGGTGGCGTACGTACTTCCCCAACTCTACAAGCTCCTACTTCACTCCTATGTCGAGCCGGCTAGGAAGCTCCTAACATGGGATCACTAGAATTCGCTTGTGCATTAAATACAACCATAAAAACCTTTAGTACGCATTGGTTCATGTTTCTTAAGACGTTCAAGCAAGTTACCGAATAGGAAGTTAGCCAGTTTTCTTAAGCCTAACATAGATAAACAATCATCCAATACAACTAACAACACACTAATAACCAATAATCAATAGCTAGGTTTCATTAGATCTAAGCAAACACAAGATAAATCTAGCCTAACATGTTAAACAAAAGACAAGAATAAGATAGAATCAAACAACACATAGACATATTGAATGATTAATTGATAACTTATCTTCAATGTAACATGGAAGATCTCAAGGCAAAAAGCCTTGAAAGAGCTGCCAAATTCGTCCTAGGGTTTTCACACACAAAGTTCCCCAATAAGTTCCACACTAATGACAAAGAATTGCAAAACTATATATAGATTTTTGGATCTGACGGCGTCACGTTATGGAGTGTGACGCCGTCATCTCGCCGCTTTTTAGGGTTCTCGGATGACCTTCTTGACGCCGTCCCTCTTTAGCTCTCCAAAATCCGTTCTGGCTTATCAAGGCTTGACGCCGTCAGACTATGAACGTGACGCCGTCCCTCTTTGAATTATAACGTGACGACCTTGATCAGATTAAAGCGTGACGCCGTCAGAATTCCCATGCAATTTTCTCTGGCTTATCATGAGTAAATTTCACATCCACCACTTTTGCCAAGCCATGACGCCGTCCAGGGTTAATCCTGACGCCGTCAAAGGTAACTTCCAGCAAGATTTTGAGACTTTGTCGTTTTCTTCACTTTTATGCTCCAAAAACGTCCAAAATGCTTCCTTTTCCAGATTTCTTCTCAAAAGTACCTAAAATGACAAAAGGAACGATTTAGGGCAATATTTGATCAAATAAATACGATTTAGGGCTTAAATGACCCCTTAAAAGCGGTACACTTTTCGCTTCATCATGAACACTAAGACACCTACCATTAATGCTTCTTTCCCAAGTGAGAAGAATGCGTTGCATGAAATTAAAAAACAAGCTAAGTGCTTTAAAAAGAGTAAGTCTTATTTGTAAAACTTACGAAAGTTAGTGTCATTTCCAGTCTTGTCCGTGACATTTCTTGTCCTTTGTTGCCGCAGCCTTTTGACCTGACGTTGAGTCCTTTGAATGTTGGCCTTGGCTTTGCTTGTGCTGTTTTATTTGAAGGACATATTCCTATATGCCTGCAGGACTTGGGGTAGTTCGTCTACCCACTTATGCTGGTGTTGCCCTAACCTTACCTCGATTTCCATGACTATGCCCTTGTCAACACAAGTGAATATTTGCTTCACATTTAGGCCTTCACAGAAAGATGGGAATACCCCTTCGGCGAATTGCTTCCCTTTATAGGACGTAATGGTTTGTGGGACTCCAAATCGGCAAATTATGTGTTCCCGCGCAAACTTTTCCACATGCTTTCCGGTTATTGATGCCAAAGGTTTGGCTTCGACCCATTTGGTGAAGTAGTCTATGGCTATTACCAAGAATTGTACCCCTTCGGGAGATACTGCTAGAGGTCCAATTATGTCGAAACCCCATTGGCCGAAAGGCCTTGCTGATGTGATAGAGGTTTCGTCATGCTCTGGTGATCTTGGAACTTTTGAGTGTGTCGGACACGCATCACACATTTGTGGTATTTTAGTTGCATCCTCCAACATTGAAGGCCAGTAATACCCCAACTTCGTTATTTTCGAGGCAATGACCTGAGGATCTATGTGCATTCCACAAAATTCTTCATGAGCATCATAGATGATGCTCGCAGCCTGCTTTAGCTCCACACAACGAAGCCATGGAGATAAGAAAGATCTCCTGTAAAGATTGTTCACAATAAGTCTATATTGGGGAGCTTTAACCCTGACCTTTCGAGCAAGTTTTTGATCATCAGATAGAATACCACTTATCAAGTACACCTTATTTTGGAGTCATCCAGTTGGAGCCTTTGTCAAGTGCTTCGCTTTATGTAATTGATCTATGGGCTAAAACTTCTACCAAAACTTCTTTTGTTAGATTCGCGAATGCTATCGAAGCTAGTTTACTCAAAGCGTCAGCTTCCTTGTTTTGGTTTCTACGAAAGTGTGCTATCTCATAGGCTTCGAAACCCTGAAGAAGTTCCTTAGCTTTATCCAAGTACTGTTTGATGGTGGGCTGCCTTGCCTCATAAGAGCCCTTGATTTGGTTGGCAACTAGCTGTGAGTCCACAAAAATGGAGAGATTACGAACCTCCATATCATTTGCAAGTCGGAGGCCCGCTAGCAAAGCTTCGTATTCTGCTTCATTGTTCGTAGCCTCGAACTCGAAACGTAATGCATAAGTAAACTATTTTTTCTCTGGACTAACCAGCATCAGACCTGCTCTTGAACCATCGGAGTTTGAGGCTCCGTCTGTGTATAGTTTCCACCCTTCCTTCATCGTTGGGGGCTTTACCTTTGGGATTTCTTTGTCTTGGTTAGGTCCTGAGGGTGTTTCAGCAAGAAAATCCGCAAGTATCTGGCCTTTTACGGAATTTTGACTCTTGTATTCTATGTCATGCTCCCCCAGTTCGATGGCCCATTTGGCCACTCTACCTGATTTCTTAGGTTTCGACAATATTTGCTTAATTGGCTTGTCGGTCAAAACTGTTATGGGATGAGCTTGAAAATACCTTCGAAGACGCCTTGCAGCATAAACCAGAGCTAGGATTAGCTTTTCCAACTCCGGATAGTTTAATTCAGCCCCTTGCAGGACCCTGCTAACAAAGTAGATCTGGACTTGCTTCTTATCCCTTTCTGCCAGAAGAACAGCGCTGATGCTTTCGAAGGATGTTGCGATATACATGAACAACACTTCGCCTTTGATTGGGGCCGTAAGTGTTGGTAAGATTTCCATGAATTCTTTCAGCTTTTGGAAAGCGGCTTCTGCATCACAACTCCATTCAAAAGTCTTTTTATCCGTACACCCCTTGAGTGTTTTGAAGAACGGTAGAGAACGATCTGCCCCTTTCGACAGGAATCTGCTAAATGCTGTGAGCTTCCCATTTAGGCTTTGTACCTCTTTCAATGACTTTGGAGCTTGAAGGTCAATGATGGCTTTGACTTTCGAAGGGTTAGCTTTGATCCCTTGCTTCGTAATCAGGTGCCCTAAGAATTTTCCTTCTTCTATGCCAAAGGAGCACTTCTTGGGGTTAAGCTTCATGTTGGTTGCCCTTAATTGATCGAAGATCTCTTGAATGTCGGAGAGTAGGTCTTCCTCAGTCCTGCTTTTTATTACCATGTCATCAACGTAGGCCTCCAAGTTCCTTCCTATTTGCTTGTGGAAGGCTTTGTCTATCAAACGTTGATAAGTTGCCCCTGCGTTCTTTAGACCGAAGGGTATTTTCTTGTAGCAATAGACACCCTTTACTGTGTAGAAGGTTGTCTTCTCCTCATCTTACTCCGCCATTTGTATTTAGTGATACCCCTTGTAGGCATCAAGAAAACATTTCAAACGGAAACCCGAGAGGGATTCGACCTTCCAATCAATTTCTAGCAGAGGGTAGCAGTCCTTCGGGCAAGCTTTGTTGATGTTGGTGAAGTCAACACACATTCGCCACCCTCCGTCACTCTTCTTTACCATAACTGGATTGGCTACCCAGGTTTGGTATTTCACTTCCCTGAGAATTCCTGCTCGTACAAGTTCATCCACCTCTTTGCAAGCGGCTGCGTTCCTTTCAGGTACCATACTTCGTCGCTTCTGCTTAATTGGTTCAATGTACTTGAACTCATTAAGCTTGTGTTCTGTGTGCCGAAGGGCTTGACATCGATCATAAGATTCCGAGGAACCCCTGTCATATCTGAGTACGTCCATGCGAAGACGTCCTTGTTGGCTTTGAGTAGCTTCTCCAAGTCTGCTTTAAAGTTAGCAGGGAGTTGCTTTCCGATTACCACCGTTTGCTCTGGATAGAGCTCATTTACCATAACACGTTCTTCGACATCTGTACAACTTAGAATGGCCTTCGGAGGCTCTTCGGGACTTTCCTTGATCTTTTTGCCAATATCTCCGGTCTTCCCCTGATTGTAACTAGAGAACACGGTTCCTATCCCATAAGGTGTATGGAATTTGACCGCTGCATGTATGGTGGAAACTACAATACCCATCTTTTGCATGGCGGTCCTTCCTATCAATAGGTTGTAAGGAGAATCGAACCTTACGATAGCAAATGTGAGGGTTTCTGTCCTTGCGAGCTTGCCTTCTCCTATTGTAATGTCCAATGGTACTTCTCCTAGAGGCCACGAATGTTCACTGGAGAACCCTACTAATGGTATCTTAGAATCAACCCGTTGCGACCTGATCGAAGGCTTGAGCTTAAGAAAGAAATGCTCATATATGATTTCGCAGGAGCTTCCACAGTCCATGTAGGCTCTGTTTACTTCTCGGTTGAAGATTAAGAATTTGATGACCAAAGGATCATTCGAAGGAACTTGGCATGTAAGAGGAGGAAACGTAACCCCTCCTACTTCATTTACCTCTTGCTCCGTTACCTTTCTTTTTAAACTGGCTTCGCCCCAACGAACCATGAGTATGGGGGCTTCGAGAGGGGTAGTATCTTTAGCCAATTGAGTGTCGGTCATCTTTTCCTTTCCCTTCTTTATACCCTTCACCAAATGTCCCAATTGCCCAGACTTTACGGCTTCCTCAATCTGCTTCTTTAGCTCACGGCAACTGTTCGTATCATGGCCATAATCTTCATGAAAATGACAATACTTGCTTGTATCCCTATTTTTACCCTTGCTTGTCATGCGAGGGGGTGCTTCGAAGGCCTTAGCAACCCTCTCCGTAGCGAGTATTTCTTTCGGAGACTTAATTAAACTTCCCAGCAAACCGTGATTAGGACCTTTGTACGGAGAAAACATGTCTCTGCCTTTGTTCTTGTTCTTTGACCCTTCCCACACAGGATGCTTTGAGAACTTGTTGCTGTTGTCTCTGTCAACCGGAGCACCATTAGTGGATACTTCTTTTGCCTCAATCCAAGTATACGTCTTTTCCATTAACCCTTTGTAAGTTGTCGGGAGGTCAGTGGATAAGAATTCCACCAAACTCCGATTTCGAAGACCATGCATGAAACCTGAAATGCGCTGATCTTCATGTAGACCCAATGTAACACCTAAAATTTGAAAAGCATGTAAAATGACCAAAATGCCCCTGCAAGTTTAAAAATTATTTAAAAGCTTATAAAGTATCAAATAAATCCCAAACTTCTGGCAATGCACAAGTTATGATCCTAAATAATTTTAAGAATTTCATTTAACATTTATACAAGTGGCAAAATTACCATTCTACCCCTACACAAATCGTATATAATTTAAATGTGTAAGTATGACATTTTAAATTAGGCAAATATGGAAAATAAGAATTACCATTCTACCCCTACACAAATCTTATTATAACCCTAATACCGAAGTTTTACACACACAAACAAATCAACACAGCCTCCAATCGACATCCATAAAACCCTAAGCCATTTTTCTGTGTTAGATCATCACTCAAGGAGTCTTAGAAAATTCATTGTGAAGTGGTTTGTTGCACGGTTCGTTCTTGGTGATTTTCTTCCTATCGCGACATATTAGAGAGGTATAATTCGTTATAATTCGTTCGATCATCATGATACTCGTTCCTCATTTTTCTAACACTCCTCATAACGTGTATAACCTAGGAAAAATATTGTTGGAGCTGTTCTTGGTCGATTTCTAATTTTGAGGAATTATTCCTTTTCGAGCGTGTAGAATCAAGGTAATTCGTTATTAATTCCCACGACCTCTATAAAATTCTTTGGCTATTTTTCACATGATCCTTATGTCGAATATGCTCTGGGAAAAATGATTTCAAGGTCTGAAGGTCATTCGTAAGGTCGTGGTGATTTTTGGCTCGTTTTGGATATACGCGTATAAAAGAATTCGTGCGCCTCTTTTCACACGTTCGAATCTGGTTTTGGTATTTTTCTCAGACCTTATATGTCCTAAGAACATCAAATAAAATGTTTAAATCAATCCATGCACATTCTATGAATTATTCGAATCAATAACCATGAAAACGTATAAAACTTGTGTAAAATGTTATGCGACTGATCTGGGCTGCATGTATAATTTATTTACGTGTGTTGTGATGCTATGAGGTCTGGAAAAATGTTGGAAAGATTTTTCATGGCCTAGATGATTTATTCTCGAATTATTTTGTTTAATCATATTTTGTATAAAATGTATAAAAGAAGAAGGATTCTTGGTACGATCTGATTAGAAAGGTTTAGGGCTTGTTCATATGATATTAAATGAGGTAAAATGATTGTTTAACGATTAAAAATAGTTTGGAAGTGTTAGGGTTTGAATTCGTGGGTTAAAAGTGGTATACGATTGGTGTTAAAATGTTTTGGGTGAGTTTTGTAACTTTTAAAACTCGTGGGTCATTTTTAGAACTTAATTTGGACTGGGAACATTTCTTATAAAATATAAGTTGAGGGTGCTATGTGTAATTATTACGTTTAAAAGGATTAAAAAGTCTTTATGTATATTTTAGGGTTCGATTTGTAAATAATTAAAATGAAGGGACTAAATATGTAATTTCTGGAAACTTAAGGTTGATTTGAGTAATTAATTATATTCAAGAGGTAATGTGCTATTTTGATAATTTCATGGCTTAAAATGTAATTGTTTATAATTAAAAGTTGAAATTGTAAGTTTAGGGACTAAATATGTAACTTTGTTAATTAGAGGGGTTTAATATGTAAATTATGAATACTTGAGGATACATTCGTATAATATGATAAAATAAGTGATCATTGTGTAAAATGGATAAGTTAAGGGTTTAATATGTAACTATGAATACTTGAAGGTTTAAAGTGTAACTTCTGGAATATAAGGGTATAAAATGTAAATTGTGAAACCCTAAGGACCAAATGTGTAAATATGATAAAAGATACTTAATTCCATCAATAATGATTTAACTAAATTATGTACTCCGACTTTCTAAAAATAGAAACTTACTAATTATGGAAACCTGCTAAAAATGGAAAGTTACTTTAAATGGAAAGACAAGTAATTAAGAATGAATTGTAATTCCCTTCTACTCCTTTAGGTGTGAAGAAGGAGAGACTTTGAGCTGTTCCCATATCCTGTGTTTGTTTCTGTTTGTGCTTTCGTCATAAGGTACAGATACTCTGCCCTTTTTCAGTAAGGGTTCTTATATACTATGCATTGATTTTGAGTTATGATTCAGTTAAGATTCCCCAAGCCATTACTATGTCCCCTTTGAATGAACCTTTGATAATACTCTTGATATGACTTTGAGATGCACCTTTTGATATATGACCTTGAGCTATGATTTTGAGACATGACTCTTAGTTTGATACCCGAGCCATTTTTGTACTTTCCTAGCCAGGAAGGTAACCTGGCCATGTCTGTGATGCACCACTGGCATGACTCCTGTGTGGGGGAGTGATTTCTCACACCGTCCCTTTTATATTATCTGCCGGCTACTTGACTTTGAGATTGACTTTGAGTTTGGGGGGCGTATGGATTGCAATCCTAGGCATGTTTTGCTTAGTGGATTTAACTATGACTTTGAGTATGACTTTGAGGTGACTGGTGCTGTGTGCAATACACGCCTTTCACACCCCTGGGAGCTGATCACTCCACTATTATGATACATGAGGACACCCCTCATATTATCTGGTTGCCTGAGAGGTATCCCCTCTGATTGTGAGATTATGACTTTGAGATTATGATGTTGAGATTATGACTTTGAGTTTCTGGGCTCGTGGTAGATAACTATCCTATATTTCCTTATTACTCTTTTGCTTTGATTATACCTTATGACAGTTCCAGTGCCTTATTATCTTTCGGTTTCATTATCTCTGCTTTGTATTATGTATCTGTTCACTGGGCTTTGTAAGCTCAGCCGCACGTTTTCTTTTTCGTGTGCGGCAGGTATCTAGCTGGGAGATGGATTTTATGCTTGGGATGAGAGTTAGTTGGATGCTTTTGCTTTAAATGATGTCCTACCCTAGTCTTGCCAGTTGTTTAGACATTTTGATTATGGATTCATTTCGTTATGTATTTCCTTTGAATTATTCCGTTATCTTGTGAGACTTTTGTTTTGGATTCAAGTCTTGTTGACTTGGCTTATTTATTTATGATGTTTTATGGCTTCCGCTGTGTATATGTATGAATGCTTTGATTTGTCGCCATAATGTGATATCTCTACCCTTGTCGGGTTGGGGTGTTACAATTATGGTATCAGAGCCAGGTTGCGACCTGTCGTACATAAGCTTTGGCCTGTGAAACATGTGGACCATAGGACTTGACCCTTAAGTTTAAGATTTGACTGGTGAGGTTTTGGGTAGGCGTAGGTTTCTGCTCCGTCTTCCATTTCGTGCTTATTTCCCTTATGTTTTGCTAATTCTTTTCATGATCATTCAGATGGTGAACACACGCTTTACTCAGTACACTAATGGGAATGATGGCCCTGATTTTGAGGCGATGATAGCCGCTGCTGTGGCTGCTGCTATGCCTAAAGTGGTGGCTGAGGTCACCACTAACATCAGGAATGGGGCTAGTTCTTCTGGTGGTGGTGGTGGCGATGCTCCACCCACTGCTCCACCCGCTACTCCTCCAGTTGGTATCCATGTGTGGATCGAGAGGTTCAACAAGCTTAAGCCTCTCTCTTTCAGGTCCGCTGCTACTCCTCATGAAGCGGAGGACTGGATCACACATATCGAGAAGTTGTTTCGTGTTCTGGGATGTGCTGACGAGTTTAAAACTCGGTTGGCCACATTCAAATTTGAAGGTGATGCTCAAAATTGGTGGGCTGCTCTTGTTCAGGCGAAAGGGGATGATTTTGCTGAGACTTGTTCGTGGGCGGATTTTATCGAGGTGTTTTATAGACAGTATATTCCTATGTCGGAGCAGCTAAGGTATGAAAGGGAATACGGGTCGATTCGTCAGGGTGATCAGGAGTCGTCAGGAGAGTTTATGCAGCGGTTTCTGCGTCTGGCCAGTTTCGTTGGGCCAGAGGTCACTGGTGATGCTACGCGGCAGGCTCGTCATTTCAAATGGGCTTTAAAGAGGTGGGTGTTAGACCGGATTGTTAACACTCCGTTTGAGGATGTGGCTGGAGTTCAGGACGCCGCGCGTAACATCGAGTTGTTACATGCGGACAGGGTGTCTAATAAGCGTGATAGGGATGGTAACCGGGTTGATTTTCGAGGTCGGCAGGACCAAAGGCAGGATTCTCGGGGTCGACAGGACCATGGGCATGATCAGCGGGGTCGCCAGGACCGAGGTTATAATCATAGGCAGCAGGATTTCAGGAACCAGGATCGGCGGGATTCTGGTAGGTCTGGTGGTGATCGTCAGGGGCAGGGTAGTAACAACCGACGTAGGGATTCTCAGCAGTATCAGCAGTCGGGATCGTTGGGTCAGAAGAAGTCTGTTGAGACTCTACCTCCTCCTCCTACATGTACTTCCTGTGGGAAGACTCATCCAGGTCCTTGTCATAGAGCTTCGGGTGGTTGTTTCTGGTGTGGATCTTCTCAGCACATTATCAAGGACTGTCCTAAGAAGAATGCTGGTGAACCTAAAGTCGATGCTAGGGCAGCTCCTACTTCAGGCCGGGTTTATTCTTTGACACGTGACCAGGCTGCTAGCACCTCAGGTACTATTACGGGTTTCCTGCATATTGGAGATCGTATTGTTTTTGTTTTATTTGACACGGGTGCTACACATTCTATAATATCCACTTCGCTTGCAAATAAAATAAACATAAACCCAACTCAATTAATGAACCGTATATCTATTGCTACCCCGATGAAAACTCATGTGATTATTGATGCTGAGTATGTTAATTGCCCTCTCCGTTTCGATGATCGTGTTCGTTCTGCGAACCTTCTTCCCATTGATATGGTTGATTTTGATATTATTCTGGGCATGGACTGGTTAGCTGCTCATAAGGCGACCATTGATTGTTATGCTCGTAAGGTGATCTTTGGTGATCTTCATCATCCTGATTATGTTTATTCTGGTTCCCAACCTCTGAAATCTGTAAAGATTATTTCGGCTATGAAAGCCCGGACATTGATTTCGCATGGCTGTCTTGGTTTTCTTGCCTCTATTAAAGATACCTCTGTTGATGTTCCTAGCATTGATAGTATTCGTATTGTGCGCGATTTTTCCGATGTATTTCCGGATGAACTTCCTGGCATTCCTCCTGTTAGGGAAGTTGAGTTTAGCATTGATCTGATTCCGGGTGCTGAACCCATATCTAAAGCTCCTTATCGCATGGCACCGACTGAATTAAAGGAATTAAAGGAGCAATTGCAAGAACTGTTGGAAAACGGTTTTATTCGTCCGAGCGTATCTCCTTGGGGTGCTCCTGTGTTGTTTGTAAAGAAGAAGGACGGGATCATGCGTCTTTGTATCGATTATCGGGAGCTTAACCGCATTACTATTCGTAACCGCTATCCTCTTCCTCGCATTGACGATTTATTCGATCAGTTGCAAGGGGCGAGGCATTTCTCAAAAATCGATCTGAGGTCTGGATATCACCAGCTTAGGGTGAGGGAGCAGGATGTTCCCAAAACGGCCTTTCGCACTCGGTACGGTCACTATGAATTCTTGGTTATGCCTTTTGGTCTAACCAATGCTCCTGCTGTGTTTATGGACCTAATGAACCGGATATTCCATGAATTTCTCGATAAGTTTGTGATTGTCTTCATCGACGATATTCTTGTGTATTCTAAATCCGAGGAGGAACACGAGCAACACCTTGGTATTGTTCTGGAGATTTTGCGACAGCAGAAATTGTATGCGAAGTTTTCGAAGTGCGAGTTTTGGTTGGATCGTGTAGCTTTCTTGGGTCACATCGTTTCTGCAGACGGTATCACTATGGATCCGGCGAAGGTTGAGGCTATCACAAAATGGCCAAGACCTACGAATGTGACGGAAGTGAGAAGTTTTCTGGGTCTTGCTGGGTATTATAGGAGATTTGTTGAGGGCTTTTCGCGTCTTGCTTTGCCGTTGACACAGTTGATGAGGAAAGGGGAAAAGTTTATTTGGACTGATGAGAGAGAGAGTAGTTTTGAGGAGTTGAAGAAACGTTTAGTGTCGGCACCTATCTTGACTCTTCCATCGGGTTCCGGCGGTTTTCAGATTTATAGCGATGCATCGAAAAAGGGTTTGGGATGTGTTTTGATGCAGCATGGGAAGGTGATCGCCTATGCTTCGAGGCAGCTGAAGCCTTACGAGGTGAACTATCCGACACACGATCTAGAGTTAGCAGCTGTGGTTTTCGCGCTAAAGATTTGGCGCCATTATTTGTATGGAGAGACTTGTGACATTTTCACTGATCATAAGAGTCTTAAATACATTTTCACCCAGAAAGAGCTGAATATGAGACAGAGGCGATGGCGGGAGCTTCTGAAAGATTATGATGCTAACATTCAGTATCATCCCGGTAAGGCGAATGTAGTTGCGAATGCTCTTAGTAGGAAGTCGGGTATGATTGCGAGCTTGGAGTTTGAGCCTCGAATTTTGCATGATTTAGAGCTTCTGGATGTGGAGTTTTGTGTTCGAGGTCATGGTGGTTATTGGGCTAGTCTTGCGGTCGAGTCCAATCTTATCTTGCGAATTAAGGAAGCTCAGAAAGAGGATGGTGAGCTGTGGTCTATAGTTCAGAATGTATAGGAAGGCAAGCAGTCCGAGTTCCGAGTTGATGATTTCGGTGTGGTTTGGTTTGAGGATCGTCTTTGTGTTCCCAACGATCCTGAGCTTCGTGAGGCTGTTCTATCGGAGGCTCATAGTTCCCCTTTTACTATACATCCTGGTTCTACCAAGATGTACCGGGACCTTAAGTAGCACTTCTGGTGGAGTGGCATGAAACAGGATGTGGCTTCGTTTGTATCTAAGTGTTTGACTTGCCAGCAGGTCAAGATCGAACACCAGAGAGCTAGTGGGTTGCTTCAACCTTTGGAGATTCCGAAGTGGAAATGGGAGGAAATTTCCTTGGATTTTGTGACAGGTTTACCTCCTACCCGTAGGAAGCATGATGCGATTTGGGTGGTCGTTGATCGACTAACCAAGTGATGCGTGGGTTTTGCAACCTTACAACAGGTTTTACCTCTCGAGGGATCTCAAGAGGCTTACAACCCCACCAGGCAGTGTACCTGACCGATGTAGTATAGTGTAGTGGTAAGTACGGGGGATTGATCGTTCTCCACAGGGAATAGTGTTCGTTAGGTATGAAAAACTACTCTAATAGGTCTAAGGGTTGAGGAAGATTCTTTTTTTATGTTTTTATATTTTTATGAAAGCAAGTAAAATCTCGAGTTTGAAAGAGTGGGCGGAATTAGTTGCTAATCAACTAACCCAAATAACTACAAATGCAAATAAAATAAATAACTGAAAATAAAATGTGGTGAGAAACTTATGTGTAGAGAAATGTGTTTACTTAGATTTCCTTACTCCCTAACTATCTTTTACCGGTTAATTAGTGTGTATTAGTCGCGTGGATGACGGGTGTATTCCTTAATACCATTCGTGGGGTGGCGTACTTACTTCCCCAACTCTACAAGCTCCTACTTCACTCCTATGTCGAGCCGGCTAGGAAGCTCCTAACATGGGATCACTAGAATTCGCTTGTGCATTAAATACAACCATAAAGACCTTTAGTACGCATTTGGTTCATGTTTCTTATGACGTTCAAGCAAGTTACCGAATAGGAAGTTAGCCAGTTTTCTTAAGCCTAACATAGATAAACAATCATCCAATACAACTAATAACACACTAATAACCAATAATCAATAGCTAGGTTTCATTAGATCTAAGCAAACACAAGATAAATTTAGCCTAACATGTTAATCAAAAGACAAGAATAAGATAAAATCAAACAACACATAGACATATTGAATGATTAATTGATAACTTATCTTCAATGTAACATGGAAGATCTCAAGGCAAAAAGCCTTGAAAAAGGAGCTAAATTCGTCTTAGGGTTTTCTCCCAAAATTCCACACACTAAGCTCTCTCCCAATGACAAAAAATTAGAAAACTATATATAGATTTTTGGATCTGACGGCGTCACGTTATGGAGTGTGACGCCGTCACCTCGCCGCTTCTAGGGTTCCCGGATGACCTTCTTGACGCCGTCCCTCTTTAGCTCTTCAAAATCCATTCTGGCTTATCAAGGCTTGACGCCGTCGAACCTTAAACGTGACGCCGTCCCCTTTTGATTTAAGCCGTGACGCCCTTGATCAAGTTAAAGCGTGACGCCGTCAGAATTCACATGCTATTTTCACTGGCTTATCATGAGTAAATTTCACGTCCACTTTTTCTTGCCAAGGCATGACGCCGTCTGGGGTTAATTGTGACGCCGTCAAAGGTAACTTTCAGCCGATTTTTGAGACTTTGCCGTTTTCTTCACTTTTATGCTCCAAAAACGTCCAAAATGCCTCCTTTTCCAGATTTCTCCTCAAAAGTACCTAAAATGACAAAAGGAACGATTTAGGGCGATATTTGATCAAATAAATACGATTTAGGGCTTAAATGACCCCTTAAAAGCGGTACACTTTTCGCTTCATCACCAAGTCTGCTCACTTCCTCCCTATTCGTGTGGACTACAGTGTTAGTAAGTTGGCGGACATATTTCAGCAGGAAATCGTTAGGCTTCATGGTATGCCTACGGCTATTATATCAGATAGGGATCCTCGGTTTACATCTCGCTTCTGGAAGGGATTGCATAAGGCATGGGATACACGGCTTAAGTTCAGTACAGCTTTTCACCCTCAGACGGATGGTCAGTCGGAGAGGACCATTCAGACTTTAGAGGACATGTTGAGGGCATGTGCCTTAGAGTGGACTGGTAGCTGGGACGATTATTTGTGTTTGGTAGAGTTTGCTTATAATAACAGTTGGCACGCGAGTATTCGTATGGCTCCTTTCGAGATGTTATATGGTTGGAAATGTAGGGCTCCGGTTTGTTGGAACGAAGTAGGCGAACGCATTATTGAGGGTCCGGAGTTAGTTCAGATCGCTATTGAGAAAGTGGATGTTGCTAGGGAGAAGTTAAAGGAAGCTAGGGCTCGTCAAAAGAGTTACGCTGATAAGCATCGGCGTGACTTGGAGTTTCGTGTTGGTGATCGGGTATTTCTTAAGGTTTCGCCGTTCCGAGGAGTTAAACGTTTTGGGATTAAGGGCAAGCTCAGTCCTCGATTCATCGGACCGTTTGAGATTTTGGATCGCATCGGAGAGGTTTCATATCGTTTGGCTCTTCCTCCACAGTTATCACATGTTCACGACGTCTTTCATGTATCTCTCCTGAGGGGATACAATTACCATCCTCTGCATGTGGTGTCTTATCCTTTTGAGCAGATTCAGCCCGATATGTCTCTTCCGGAGGAACCGGAAGCTATTCTTGATCGCCAAGAGCGAGTTATGAGTCGTAAATTCATTCCCTTCGTTAAGATTCTTTGGCGGAACCACCCAGAGCGGGAAGCTACCTGGGAGACCGAGGAGTCTATTCGAGCTAGTTATCCTCATTTTGCATTCTGATCTGGTATGTCTCCATTATGTTTCGATTCGTTTCATTTCTGACTCTTTGCAAATTTCGGGGATGAAATTTTTCTTTTTAGAGGGGGAGAAGTTGTAACACCTAAAATTTGAAAAGCATGTAAAATGACCAAAATGCCCCTACAAGTTTAAAAATTATTTAAAAGCTTATAAAGTATCAAATAAATCCCAAACTTCTGGAAATGCACAAGTTATGATCCTAAATAAATTTAAGAATTTCATTTAACATTTATACAAGTGGCAAAATTACCATTCTACCCCTACACAAATCGTATATAATTTAAATGTGTAAGTATGACATTTTAAATTAGGAAAATATGGAAAATAAGAAGTAAAATCAATCACCACTATTTTTCCAGTCATGATTGCCGAAATTCTTGGTCCAAGGTCTCCCATAAGACTCGGCACTCCCTTCCCATTATCCCTTCACACGTTTTTCTTATTATAACCCTAATACCGAAGTTTTACACACACAAACAAATCAACACAGCCTCCAATCGACATCCATAAAACCCTAAGCCATTTTTTTGTGTTAGATCATCACTCAAGGAGTCTTAGAAAATTCATTGTGAAGTGGTTTGTTGTACGGTTCGTTCTTGGTGATTTTCTTCCTATCGCGACATATTAGAGAGGTATAATTCGTTATAATTCGTTCGATCATCATGATACTCGTTCCTCATTTTTCTAACACTCCTCATAACGTGTACAACCTAGGAAAAATATTGTTGGAGCTGTTCTTGGTCGATTTCTAATTTTGAGGAATTATTCCTTTTCGAGCGTGTAGAATCAAGGTAATTTGTTATTAATTCCCACGACCTCTATAAAATTCTTTGGCTATTTTTCACATGATCCTTATGTCGAATATGCTCTGGGAAAAATGATTGCAAGGTCTGAAGGTCATTCGTAAGGTCGTGGTGATTTTTGGCTCGTTTTGGATATACGCGTATAAAAGAATTCGTGCGCCTCTTTTCACACGTTCGAATCTGGTTTTGGTATTTTTCTCAGACCTTATATGTCCTAAGAACATCAAATAAAATGTTTAACTCAATCCATGCACGTTCTATGAATTATTCGAATCAATAACCATGAAAACGTATAAAACTTGTGTAAAATGTTATGCGACTGATCTGGGCTGCATGTATAATTTATTTACGTGTGTTGTGATGCTATGAGGTCTGGAAAAATGTTGGAAAGATTTGTCATGGCCTAGATGATTTATTCTCGAATTATTTTGTTTAATCGTATTTTGTATAAAATGTATAAAAGAAGAAGGATTCTTGGTACGATCTGATTAGAAAGGTTTAGGGCTTGTTCATATGATATTAAATGAGGTAAAATGATTGTTTAACGATTAAAAATAGTTTGGAAGTGTTAGGGTTTGAATTCGTGGGTTAAAAGTGGTATACGATTGGTGTTAAAATGTTTTGGGTGAGTTTTGTAACTTTTAAAACTCGTGGGTCATTTTTAGAACTTAATTTGGACTGGGAACATTTCGTATAAAATATAATTTGAGGGTGCTATGTGTAATTATTACGTTTAAAAGGATTAAAAAGTCTTTATGTATATTTTAGGGTTCGATTTGTAAATAATTAAAATGAAGGGACTAAATATGTAATTTCTGGAAACTTAAGGTTGATTTGAGTAATTAATTATATTCAAGAGGTAATGTGCTATTTTGATAATTTCATGGCTTAAAATGTAATTGTTTATAATTAAAAGTTGAAATTGTAAGTTTAGGGACTAAATATGTAACTTTGTTAATTAGAGGGGTTTAATATGTAAATTATGAATACTTGAGGATACATTCGTATAATATGATAAAATAAGTGATCATTGTGTAAAATGGATAAGTTAAGGGTTTAATATGTAACTATGAATACTTGAAGGTTTAAAGTGTAACTTCTGGAATATAAGGGTATAAAATGTAAATTGTGAAACCCTAAGGACCAAATGTGTAAATATGATAAAAGATACTTAATTCCATCAATAATGATTTAACTAAATTATGTACTCCGACTTTCTAAAAATAGAAACTTACTAATTATGGAAACCTGCTAAAAATGGAAAGTTACTTTAAATGGAAAGACAAGTAATTAAGAATGAATTGTAATTCCCTTCTACTCCTTTAGGTGTGAAGAAGGAGAGACTTTGAGCTGTTCCCATATCCTGTGTTTGTTTCTGTTTGTGCTTTCGTCATAAGGTACAGATACTCTGCCCTTTTTCAGTAAGGGTTCTTATATACTATGCATTGATTTTGAGTTATGATTCAGTTAAGATTCCCCAAGCCATTACTATGTCCCCTTTGAATGAACCTTTGATAATACTCTTGATATGACTTTGAGATGCACCTTTTGATATATGACCTTGAGCTATGATTTTGAGACATGACTCTTAGTTTGATACCCGAGCCATTTTTGTACTTTCCTAGCCAGGAAGGTAACCTGGCCATGTCTGTGATGCACCACTGGCATGACTCCTGTGTGGGGGAGTGATTTCTCACACCGTCCCTTTTATATTATCTGCCGGCTACTTGACTTTGAGATTGACTTTGAGTTTGGGGGGCGTATGGATTGCAATCCTAGGCATGTTTTGCTTAGTGGATTTAACTATGACTTTGAGTATGACTTTGAGGTGACTGGTGCTGTGTGCAATACACGCCTTTCACACCCCTGGGAGCTGATCACTCCACTATTATGATACATGAGGACACCCCTCATATTATCTGGTTGCCTGAGAGGTATCCCCTCTGATTGTGAGATTATGACTTTGAGATTATGATGTTGAGATTATGACTTTGAGTTTCTGGGCTCGTGGTAGATAACTATCCTATATTTCCTTATTACTCTTTTGCTTTGATTATACCTTATGACAGTTCCAGTGCCTTATTATCTTTCGGTTTCATTATATCTACTTTGTATTATGTATCTGTTCACTGGGCTTTGTAAGCTCAGCCGCACGTTTTCTTTTTCATGTGCGGCAGGTATCTAGCTGGGAGATGGATTTTATGCTTGGGATGAGAGTTAGTTGGATGCTTTTGCCTTAGATGATGTCCTACCCTAGTCTTGCCAGTTGTTTAGACATTTTGATTATGGATTCATTTCGTTATGTATTTCCTTTGAATTATTCCGTTATCTTGTGAGAATTTTGTTTTGGATTCAAGTCTTGTTGACTTGGCTTATTTATTTATGATGTTTTATGGCTTCCGCTGTGTATATGTATGAATGCTTTGATTTGTCGCCATAATGTGATATCTCTACCCTTGTCGGGTTGGGGTGTTACACCCAAGATCTGTAAAGTTTCATTGGTGTACCTAGTAACGAAGGCCCTTGTGCTTTCGTTTTCTTTTTGTTTGATGTTGTGTAGCGTTAGATGGGTCCTAGTAAACTTCTTTTGTTGACTGAAGTGTGATCGAAACTTAGCCTTGAGATCATCAAGATTGACAATGCTGCCAGGCTTTTGCCCATTCCACCAAATACGGGCAGAATCCCGCAGGGTATAAGTAAACATGTGACAGGCCACAGGCATAACCCACTTTTGCATTTTAATAGGCCCTTCGAACAAATGTAGAAAATTGTCCGGATCCCCCTTCCCATCATAAGTCCCAATATGCGAAGGCATTTTCAACCCATCAGGAAAAGGGTAATCTTCTATCCACCTAACGAAGGGTGTAGCCGAACCCATAGGGTCAGAGTATAGACAATTATAAAGTGGTGCATACATGGGGACAGTATTGTAAGGATTGTTGTTTGGGGGCATTCCCATAGGAGTTTGGCTTGGGTAGGACTGATAAGGTGTGTTCATGGCGAACGGATAACCGTTTCCCATGGCATACGGAGGGTACGCCATAGGATGCCTGAAGGGCATATTCCCATAAGGCTGAGGGAGACTCGGGTTATTAGGCTGTCTATTTACTGGAGGATATAAACTTTGAGGATAAGACTGAGTTTGAAACGAGGGGTACATACCATTGGGAGTAAGATTTCCTCCCATATTAACTGTAGATGGATTGCCTTCCACGCCTGATGCATGAGAAGGTTGCAACGAAACCCCAGCTTCAGTCCTTCCAAGATGAGCTGCTAACAACGGAGGTAGATTCACCCCCACTTCTTCCCTTCGCTGGCTCCTACCATTGGAGCCTTCCGTAACCACCCTTTCTCTTCTTGTCGGATCCCTCTCTGGGACTCCTTCGAACCCAACGGACCTTCGGCCTAGCCTTCGACCAACTGGTGACCCAATCCTTAGGGTTGAGAGTGTTGGTCCATGAGCCGAAGGCCTAGGTTCTATTTTCATTTCTTCATTATACTCGTCACTTGAGTATTCCAACTCCCTTCGCATCTCAGCATTCCTAACTTGCCTTTTGCGAGCCCTTAAGAGAGATTCCAACACTTCGTGGTTGGCTTCGACAAAGGTTGGGCTAATAATAGGCTCCGGATTGGCTGATGTCGAAGCATGATGGTTGGGTGTTGTTTCTGGGTGAGAACGTGTTGTGAATGTGGAGGCGGTTATTGGAGGAAGGATGTTAGAGTCAATGATTGGTATTGGTGCCAAGGTAGAGAAACCCGGTGGGGGAGTATCTTCTCTCCCTTGATCTATGCCGGAATAATAGTGAAAGTAGTTGGTTGGTTATAAGCTTGGAAATAACGAGACCAATTGTAGCGGTCCCACGGATGGCGCCACTGATTGTACAAATAATTGCACTACCAGGCCTTCGATGGTGATCAAAGGAATTTAGGGGGTGTTGAGGTTGCGTCAACCTTGTCTTTAACCTGAAATAAGAAATACTAAAACACTACGTTAAGTGATTGCGCAGGGGATGGACCCTGCGAACCACCTCCGGCGTGCGAGTAAGTATGTATAATGGTAAGTTTGAGGTAAGTTGAGAGAGTTAAGTTGTAGTTCAATTAACGTTACCATGATTCTGGCCCGTCTAAGCTATTTATAGGGGAGAAATAGGCCTTAGAGGGCGGTTGCACTTGATTCGGAGATCATGGGGGCGTCCCATGATTTGTGGTAACCGCTAGGGCTTTGTAGCCCACGATCTCTGTTTTGGCGGGAAAGCCTAAAGGAAGAGGAGACGCGGGTATGACCAGGTCAAGGTAGCTCTCCGTTGTAGTTCCTTCGTAGGAGATACCCCGAAGGGCTTAAGGCTTCGATTGGCGGATTCCCACATGGTAACCATTCCATAGATGAATGGTTTTACGCCAATGAAACGTGTTAGGAGATTAACCTGGGCCTCTGAAGAGAGGGCTTCGCACAGGCTCGAAGGGGAGTCCTTCGACCCGTCCAGAGGGTACATCATCAATAGACTTGCCATTTTTTTATGTAGTTAAAATGTCAAATTCAAAGCTTTCAAATATGTTATTATTGTACAAAAGAAAATGAAAAAGTAAGCATTAGTTAGTGATGAATGAAACCACTCTTACTTTGAGACTCGTTGGTAGTTCATGTGACGTGAAAAAAAAAATCAGTATAATTCCTTACGTACGCTTACGCTAGTAAGGTGCTTGATAGCTCCTAATGAGCTAAACAAAATGATCAAGAGAAATATTATTTTGTTTTGAATTGATCAACATAAAGACCTCCATTCTTTTAAATGAATGTGATGAAGTGATCAACATAAAGATGTCCATTCCCTCAAGTGAATGTGATAAAATGATCAACACAAGATCTCAATTCCCTGAAGTGAATGTGATCATATAATGATAAACAATTAACGATCATTTTTAATGTCATAGATATGGTCACAGTAAAAATGAAAAATGACAAACCACTAGAAGTGGCAAAATAAGAACGGAGTAAATTAAAATGTCATGTATGAAAAATACAAGTGTGTCAAAGAAATTACACACTATCTTCATAGATGTAAGAATCTACATTTTGAGGTTTACATGACTGCTTCGTAAAAGAAAACATAAACTTGTTGCGAGGAATGAAATTTCATATTAATTATGCATTATATTCTCTTGCATCTTCCTCGACTAGCCATAACATTAGTTTATGTGCCAAAATTATATTATCATGTGGCATGACCGGTTGAACCATCCCGAGTCAATGAGATGCGAAAAATATAAAAGAAACATGAGTTTCTTCAAAGATGATTTTTATTGTCTTTACTGCTCTCAATAGAAGTTAATACTTCAAATATTACCACCAAATTAAAGTAAGGGCTCATTCCCTTAGATTTTTGGAAAGTATCCAAAGGAGATATTCGTAGGCCTATACAAGTGCTATTTAGATCATTTTGATTTTAAAATCGATGCATCGTCAAAATGATCATGAAAGACACAACATGAAGTTAGCGTGATTAGCGGCTCCGCTTATAAGAATGCGAGCACGTTTTCCATATCATATCTTTGGAAATGGTGGTTAGAAATTCCAAGTATTTGGTAATTATTGGAGCAAGTGTTGAACATTTGTAGTTCATGTTCGTAAGCGAAATTCTTTTGTTGAAGCGTTTATAAACGTTTTCAATTTATTACAAAGCCAATAATTGTGAGAGCAAAATTAATGGTTTATGGGGCATGTTATTTAAATGATAGAACATGAATTTGCATCATGCCAAAATTTATAATGGTTCCTTCCCATTTAATGGTTTTTCGGTCACGAACCATCTATCTCCCATATAAAAGTCATGCAATTATGCGACTTATAGTGAATCCACCACAACGCAAAATGTGAGATATTGAGAATGATAATTCATTCAGGGGAAGAAAATAAGCAGCAAGAATTTGGAATGAATTATAAATAATGTAAATGTTGATCTTCACAACACTAATGGATATGAACTTGAAGTTCAAACTGTAATTTATTTTTATGATCTAGAAAATGTCAGACATAATTGGTGACCTAAACAGAGTAACTAGATCGTTTATACGCTGCTGATGCTCCAACTTATATTTGTGTCCCAACTGGACAACCAATTTTTGGTACTGATTCTATGGCACGCCTATTGCGTAATAGAACAATCGATTCCAAATAAAAATTCCTCGAATTATATAAATGGAGCAAGAAGTTAATATGGTCATATCGAGGTAATAAAGACCCCATAATACTCTCCTACTGAGATACTAGACAAAGAGGATTTTATAAGAACCTCAAGTACATAAAAACAATGAGATCTCAATAAATTATATGGTATAATGTCTAGTAAAGTGTGGAATCGAAAAGAATTGAATCGACGTCGATAGTACTATTGTATCTAATGATGCGCAAGATAATAAATAAAATAGCGCTATAATAACAGTGAGGATATTGGAAATAATCCTGCGAGAATCGCAGTTGTAAAATGATTGGCCATAATGTAAATACGCAAGTAACTAATGAAATATTAGAGTCTCTTGTGATGAGACTTGTGACTTGAAGTCCATACACATGAATGTGTAAATTTATTGGATAAATATTTGTCTTTATAAGAAAGTGAAATTAACGTGCTTTTTATATTTTCGCAAAGACATGAAAATAATAATGAGACATGTTCTCATATGGTAGATCCAATAAATATTTTGATATTATGTAAGTCTGGCAATATGTAAAATATTGATATGCATATAAAAGAATCTAAGTAAGAGCTCGTTTGATGTTGAGATTCCAAGAATGGTATAAAATGCATGAAGCACGCCTTGTGCTTTAAAATGCTTAGAGCATATAAGAAAAGTTCTCGAGAATACTAATTGATCAAATTGAATTGATCACTGTATGAGATCAAGGAATATGAGCATACGTGTTACAATCGCTTTAGTCGACAATTTGTTGAAAATGGGACATGGAAATGATTATATTTACCCATGAAATTTTACAAGGATATCCGAATTTTGACTATGGTATGTCAATGAAACTCCTTGAGAAATATGAAGGCGATTGAATGCTCTGAAACTAAATTTGAAATAAAAGACAATGTTTGTCTTAATTTATCAATTGAACATCTTAAGGATAAATTCCTTGTGCATTAAGAAAGTTGAAATAACATGTTAATAAATGCCGCTCATGACTATGAGGTCACATGATGCTGAAAAGTCTCATTTTGACTTATAAAGATGATGTTCACAAAATTCTGAAAGTGTCATACTTAAATCTATATGAAACATTGATAGTTCTCGCTAGTGGTCATACATGATATATTATATCGTTTCCTTTGAATTTGTTGGCACTGCATAACTTATGATATACGAGGAAGTACTTGAATGATATACGACATATGTTTAATCCTTATGGATATGTGAACAACCCGTGGAGAACTTTTGTTCATGCGAGAATCAAACATGTTTATTATATTAAGACATTTACTACGTTGGTATTGAAAAAGTTGGAGTGATGTGATCATCACGTGAAGAAAATACGTGTTGCACTCTTTTTCATTGACCACGTTGCAGTTTATGAAGCCCGACGAGAGTGCGTTTAGTTACGATCGATGATTCAACACATCCAAGAAGAATGTGGACTTGATTCTATCAAAGGAAGTCCAACCTTATTGTATGAAGACAATGCCGCGTGCATGGCTCAAATAAAGGAAATAATTATTCACAAAATCATTTTCGACAAAAGTTTTTGAGCAATTAGTTCGGAAGATCGACCTTCGACGCTTGAAAGATATACATTAATTTGAGGAGGAGTATTATGCGTACTGCACTCTTTTTCCCTTCATCAAGGTTTTATCCCATTGGGTTTTTTCTTGGTAAGGTTTTTAATGAGGCAGTTTATAGCGTATAATAAACGATGAATATCCAAGGAGGAGTATTGTAAAATATTATGGGCTTATGCGCTTATGTGTATTCATCCTAATCTTGATTAACAAGTTTGGGTTTTTACTTTCCCTTATAAATATATTAGAGTAAATTACACCGTTCGTCCCTGTGGTTTGGGGTCATTTTCACTCTGAGTCCCTAATTTTATTTTTTTTTGCTTTTTTAGTCCCTCAATAGTTTAAAACGCACGCCGTAGGTCCTTATCGTTAACGCCAGTTATCTTTTCCGTTAGCAAGTTTCAACGTTAGTCCATTAACCAAACAAGCGTTTGCAAAGTTAGTCCATTAACCAAAAAAAATTCAAAAAAACTTATAAAATTTCTAAAAAATTTATAAAAATTAAAAAAAATTTATAAAAATTCGAAAAATTTATAAAAAGTCAAAAAAAACTTATAAAAATCAGAAAAATTTATAAAAATTCAAAACTTTTTAAAAAATTAGAAAAATTCGAAAAAATTTGAAAAATTTATAAAAATTCAAAAAAATTAGAAAAATTTATAAAAATTCAAAAATTCGAAAAAACTTATAATATTTCAAAAAAATTTATAAATATTCCAAAAAACTTTAAAAAATTATAAAAAACTTGTAAAAATTAGAAAATTTTATAAAAATTCGAAATTTTTTAAAAAATTCAAAAATTTTTAAAAAATTCGAAAAGTATGAAAATTTTTTAAAAATTCGAAAAATTCGAAAAAATTATAAAAATTCAAAAAAATTATAAAAATTCGAAAAAATTATAAAAATTCGAAAAACTCATAAAAATTCAAAAAAAAAATTAAAAATTCGATTTTTTTTTGAAAATTCGAAAAATTCAAAAAATTTTTAAAAAATCGAAAAATTCGAAAGAATTTTAAAAATTCCAAAAAATTATAAAAATTCGAAAAACTTATAAAAATACAAAAAAAAAATTAAAAAATCGAATTTTTTTTTTAAATTCGAAAAATTTGAAAATTTTTTAAAAATTCGAAAAAATTTTAAAAATTCAAAATTTTTTTAAAAATTCGAAATTTTTAAAAAAATTCGAAAAATATGAAAATTTTTTAAAAATTCGAAAAATTCGATAAAATTATAAAAATTCTAAAAAATTATAAAAATCTGAAAAACTTTTAAAAATTCAAATTTTTATAATTTTTATAAGTTCTTCATTCTTTTGATGTAATTGCACCATCTTCAACAGGAACAACCATTACCACTCAAACTTAACTTAGTTCTTGTAACATTTGTGTTCCCATTTTTTGTCCCTAAAGCATACATTCGTGTTATGTGTATTGATACGGAAGAAAATATTTGCAGAGTTATCAAACATTCCTTATTAAGAGCCACGTTTACATAATCTGAGGATAACGATTTGATTGTTTTCGAGTATTACATCTATGAGACTTCATGTGTTAGACCATGTTCAGTTTGAAACATCGAAGACAGTGCAAAATAACTTTGGAACTAAATCTGTGTGCATAATTATTCATTCACCATCAAGTTTTACCTATATGTCAGTTAACGGGTGACTTTTTGTAGATGCAATTTGATTAAAGACAAGGTAGAATAACCCAAGGTAGAGATGGCAATAGGTGAGAAATAAGTCATGAAACATGTAAAACCGGTTAACACTTTGTCCAGTTGGTGTTAACTTAAACACTATATATTGAATTGTGATTATTTTGTATTTTAGTATATTTGTGAATTTCAAATTATAGAAATAACTCTGGGAGACTTTAACACAAAAATTATAAAAACCCGAAAAACTTAATTTTTTTTTGAATTTTTATAAGTTTTTCGAATTTTTATAATTTTTTCGAATTTTTATAAATTTTTTGAATTTTTATAATTTTTTTGAATTTTTCGAATTTTTAAAAAATTTTTGAATTTTTCGAATTTAAAAAAAAAATTCAAAATTTTATTTTTTTTTTGAATTTTTATAAGTTTTTCGAATTTTTATAATTTTTTCGAATTTTTATAATTTTTTTGAATTTTTATAAATTTTTTGAATTTTTATAATTTTTTCGAATTTTTAAAAAATTTTCGAATTTTTCGAATTTAAAAAAAAAATTCGAAATTTTTTTTTTGAATTTTTATAAGTTTTTCGAATTTTTATAATTTTTTCGAATTTTTATAATTTTTTTTGAATTTTTATAATTTTTTCGAATTTTTAAAAAATTTTCATATTTTTCGAATTTTTTAAAAATTTCGAATTTTTATAAAATTTTCTAATTTTTACACGTTTTTCTAATTTTTATAAATTTTTTTGAAATATTATAAGTTTTTTCGAATTTTTGAATTTTTATAAATTTTTCTAATTTTTATAATTTTTTTGAATTTTTATAAATTTTTCAAATTTTTTCGAATTTTTCTAATTTTTTAAAAAATTTTGAATTTTTATAAATTTTTCTGATTTTTATAAGTTTTTTCGAATTTTTATAAATTTTTCTAATTTTTCTAATTTTTTTTTGAATTTTTATAAATTTTTCGAATTTTTATAAATTTTTTTGAATTTTTATAAATTTTTTAGAAATTTTATAAGTTTTTTTGAATTTTTTTTGGTTAATGGACTAACTTTGCAAACGCTTGTTTGGTTAATGGACTAACGTTGAAACTTGCTAACGGAAAAGATAACTGGCGTTAACGATAGGGACCTACGACGTGCGTTTTAAACTATTGAGGGACTAAAAAATCAAAATAAAAGAAATAAGGACTCAGAGTGAAAATGACCCCAAACCACAGGGACGAACGGTGTAATTTACTTAATATATTATATTGTAACCTATTGTGAGTATCAATCAATAATACTCTCTTCTCCTTACATCTCTTTATTCTTGCTCATTATATTTCACAGCAGATTCATAATTTCGGTATCCACGATCATTTCTTTCGGATTTATTTAATAGATGAATAGATGATTTACATAATATAAATGTACGATCAATTATAACAGCTTGCAAGGATAAACAACTCCATAAGTCTACCCAGAATATATGAAACACAATGATTACATGAATGTGAATAGTAGAAAAGAAAAACAATAAAATTCAAATTGGCCGAACATTATTCATTCAACCCATCATTCTTTGGTTCGTTGGTGGAGTCATTGCTGTGTTCGCCGTTTGTTGATGCCTCATCAAATTTCCTTGCCATCCTGATAATTACAATATCGAAAAACTAGTCAATAACATTTAGAGCAAAGAAAAAATATTCAAAATCATGTTAGTGATACGATTGAATATATCAGTTGAAGGAACCCAAAGAAGATAAGATAAAATTGCAAGTGTAAAAAAAATATAGTTCTTATAAAAGAAGTGATATCGGATATGATGCTTAGCAATATAATTCTTAATGTCAACTTGTTTGCGTCCATTTTTGCAGATTGACATCATACGCTGATGTAAAGGGTGTAAAAATCAGTTAATAATAATGCATAACTGTAAATGTTGAATTTTGAAAATCATTTATATTCTATTGTTCTTTTATCGATGTTACGTACTTTAATCAAAACATATAAACTTCAACGACATACTGCATTAAACTTCCAAAATACTTTTGGCATACATACCTTAGCTTATAACCTTAAATATAAGGACCACCAATATATTAGTATGCCGTTCAAAAGAAAAAAAAAAAGGAAAAAAAAAAAACAATATATTAATACGCAGCCACACACTAAGCACAAAACGAACCATTCTTTTGCCCCAAGTTAATATTTATAAATGTGCAAAATTAAATAGTATGGTCACAATTTTGATACTAATTGATTATAGGACAAGATATACAGCTAGCACTTTAAACATGGACAAAGTAAGTCCGTGAAGCGTAAAAGTTGATTGTGACAAATTGATCTCTATTGCTATAAGTGACATGTTTTATGTATGTGCACACTAATAATCAAATGTGTAAAAAATGTCTACAATTCTAAATGTGAGAACTAGCTGTTAAGTTTTTTATATTTTCTAAGCACTTATATATGTGATCATCTTTAAGCAGAGAACGAACATGAAATATTGTTTGTATTTAATTTCTTGATTATTGAAGAAAACTTTGTCCAAAAGATTATTTTTAAGAGTAGTGAATCCTTTATCGATCACGTAATATAATACAGTAATAAGAACGTACCTAAGGCTGGGTCCAAGCCTCGGGCTTTAAGCTCTCGGTATTCTTGACATAGTGCACAATATTCGCAGAGGAAATGTGTCACCCAATCTGGTGCGGGTGTCTCTACTAAGTTGAAGCGGGCTCTGATCTTGGTGCGGTACGTGCATGACATTATGCAAGGCATGCCGATACATACTAACACTAGACTGTAAAAAAATCCGCTTGTCCCACAGGCTACAACAAAAAGAAAAAGTGTCTTAATTATTACTGACACAAAATTGAGTATCAATATAGGGAGAACACTCTACTACCATCAAGGAATATGTTTTTCTTTGTTGTAAGATGAGTACATGAAAGAAAAACAAAAAAATGTATAATTTAGCTTACAACTTTGACCGTTATCAGCTATCTCTGCAATCTGTCCGAATGTCACGCACGGGAAAAAAAACGTCATGATAGCTGTCATAGAACAAAATAGACAAAAAATGATGTAAGTTTACGTAGTATCATGTTTCAATATTCAAGTAGAACAGATTTGATATATATGGAAGTATCTAACTCATCATGTGTTATTGAATAATGAGTCACAAACTTACCACATTTAAATGTATGTATCTTAAGTATCACTCATTTGAACCATTATGACACAAGTTTATCATTATTATCTTAGTTTAATTAAACACAAGCAAAAGGATATATGAGATCACCATTTTCAGGATCATCGAAGCACTCCAAGAGACCGGTGCGCCATCCTTGAACAGCTGTTGGCTGTTGATTAAAGATTGGAGTACCAGGTATTGGCACCTGCTGTGGTGCATAGTATGGTGGAGCATTATGATTAGGGGTAGAGTTAGCGTAAGTTTGATGATTGAATGATGCTCCATTAGTGAAATGTGGCGGTTGTTCCTGGGGTGGAAAGGCTGTTGGTTGCACCTGTGGTGGAAAGGCTGTTGGTTGTTCCTGGGGTGGAAAGGCTGTTGATTGCTCCTGCGGTGGATAGGCTGCTGGTGCCTGCTGAGGGGGGTAGGTTTCGGGTGTGTAAGCTTGGGGTGGTGGTGGTGACGGCTGTTGATCAGGTACGTAGGAGCGGGTGTATTGTTGGTTGTTAGTATTCATTTTTACATCTGCTACATTATAAGTATCGTGTGTTGGTGGTGTTGGAGGTGACAGTGGGTTGTCATGGTGGTTTGGGTAGCCTTGTGGTGGTGGTGGTGCTTGTTCAAGTGGGATTTGATCAGCTTGAGGAACCAGATAGCCTTGTGGTGGTGGTCCCGATGGAGTTTGATTAGAGGACTGTGAAACTGGGGTATCATCGCGAGCCATTTTAGCTATAGCTCCAATTATTTGTAAGCTTTTAAAGCTTTTGGTTAGTCTTAGGTAAGTCCCATTAGAAATGTAACAAGGTCTTGGTTTTATAGGAAGCCCTAGCACAATACAGACGTGGCAAACATGGCTTCGCTGCGAGCATCTATTATTGGAAACAAATTTATGTTATGAAATAGATAATGCAAAATTAAATGTTACAAGTCAACCATCTAAGATAGCACCTAGCTTAGGTGATTTTATAATCTTCAAAAGAATAACTGTATTATACGATGCTCCAGTTCTTCAAATTTGAAATAGTCATCCAACTTGTGTTATAACTATACATAAAACCCTAGTAGTTGTAATTTTAGTAATATATATGCGACACTTGTAATAGAAATTGAGAACTTGCGGAGATTCTGTCAACTCAATTCCTCTACTTGCCCTTACCAATTAATTATTTTTTTTTTAAGTCAATTAGCAAGAGTTTGAATTTTATTCTAAACGACAATTTAATAATTAAAAAGCCAGCAAGAAGCTAAAAAAATATTTACAAAGTGGTACAGAAGGCATTACAAGGGTTACAAAGCCACTCAAATTAATCAAATGATGCTTTCCCAATTCCCATATCTATTTGAGATCCACGTAAAAGTGTATCACTTAACAACATTAATGAAGTATTTCTTTGGTCTTTTGAAGTTGAAGGTAGATTCATTATGGAAGCGTCAAAGGATCCATAGTGTGGATTGAGCAACGGCATCAAGCAAGATGGAACTTTTTGGTGTAGCAAGAGTTCATATATCGTATTACATTTAGAAAATTGATAAAATTCGAGTAGAATATATATCAAACGATCACAGAAATTAATAAAAGAAGTAAACAAGTAATTTTCCTCCAGCCACTACGAAATTAACGTGCAATGAACGAGGAGAAGTTGTGGAATATGCTTGACATTGACTTTTGTCAAAGGTTGCATTACCAGCTAATATTTCTCCTACGGCATGTCTGTACTTTTGTCTAACTGGACTTTTGGCTAAGGTTTGACTTGCACATGATTCTTTCGCACTCACTTGGTTTTTTATTTTTCTTAACTATAAAACTAGTAGAGTGCACCTGCTGTGACAAATTAAAGAGGCGATGGTTAAAAACAGTTAGGAGGCCATGATAGTTGACAATAGTACGTTAATAGTAGCGTGAAAATAAGATGTTGGGTGCTATGAAGACATGTTGTAAGATGTTTAACATAGATAAGCATACTTAGCAAAAATCCTAATGGCATTTTTTAACGAATAAAAATCAGAATAGACAAGAATCACATATTTGTTCTCTTCATCGCGTAGAATTATTTATAACTTTGTATTTCCATGTGATATCTCTCTTGCTAGCGCCACATAAAGTTGTGCATATATAAATGATCGGGGTTCCGAAACATAAACAATGACATTTGAGAATTTTTGATCCATGATTATTCGAAAATTCTTTAAATATGAGTTCTATTATTGTGTCCAATTGAAATTTACAAACAATATTTCTGGAAAATATAGTTTTTTAAGCATGTTAGCCATCTATTTATCTATCATGCTTTCTGAATACATCTGCATATTTGTCTTGGTTCATTACCTAATCAATTAGAGGGATCAACAATTCGTAACAATATTTTCAAGCACCCAGTTTTAGCCGAATGTAACGAGGGGAAACCACTTACAGTAAAATTAGAAGTTCCGCCAGGTAAAAGTATTTTTGTTGTCTTCTTCCTCACTTATAGTATAGGAGCTTTTTCATCTCCAAATTTTTTTGAATATATAGATTGTAAATCTTATCAACAATATTACTTTTAGTTTAGTAAATCTTCCTCGGTAAGATATAATTGTGCTAAAGAATGTCTCTTGCATGTGCCTGCAAAGAAGAAAAAATGCAATTGATCATAACATCATTCTTTCAAAAAGCATTATACTTGTCACAATGTCCTTATTTTTTTACGAATTTTTTTTTCCAACTTTTTTTTTCGAAAATATTTTTTTCGGAAATGTTTTTTCGAAATTATTTTTTTCTGAAATTATTTTTTTTAGAAATTTTTCTTTTTCGTGAAATATTTTTTTTTCTTAAATTTTTTTCGAAATTAATTTTTTTAGAAAAAATATTTTTTTTTCGATTTTTTTCCCATTTATTTTTCTGAAATAATTTTTTTAGAAATTTTTTTCCTGAAATAATTTTTTAGAAAAATATTTTTTTTTCGAAATTAATTTTTTTTCCATTAAATTTTTCTGGAAAAAAAATTATAAATTTTTTTGGAAAAAAAATCTATAAAAAAGTTTTCAAAAAAAAATTCTAAAAAAGATATGTTCGAAAAAAAATGTTGGAAAAAAATAATTCGAAAAAAATAGGGACATTGGACGCAATTCAGCGTAGGGACAGGGACCATTTATGTAATTTAGTGTAAGGACGGTGGATGCAATTTTCGCAAACCCACATGGACCATTTATGTAACTTGGAAGGGTAAAATGGTCATAATGCCTAAAAAGGTCCATTTATGTAACTTGCATACTCATTTTCTACCAGATTTTTGTTTGCAACGCGAAATACATATTTGTGACAAGTATGATGTTTTTTAAAAGAATATCAAAAAAAGAAGAAAAAATGCCATCGATCATAACATCATTCGGTTATCTATGCCAGAAAGGACTACGTCGTCATCAAGCTAAGTACTTGAATAAAGCTTCTACACCTTTGCAATCCCTTTAATGGAGTCACATGAAGTAGAACATCTATAAACCATTCATTAGTAAGCTCAAGTCTACAATATGCGCTCGAGTGTCATGTCGCAAATGTGTTCATCGTAACGTAACCATTCAATAACGTTGAAACTTTGTAGGTTTTTATTACTTGGTTTAATTACTTGTGATATTCCAATGCTTCATGCTCTCTCACCCATCTTCGAGGACAACTGTACCATCTCAATGAATAAGATGGCCATCAAAAATGAAGTGCTGAAAATATATTCTTAGCATGTAGCTTGCTCAGGCAAGAAATGTGACTGAGAGATGGTATGACTTGCCAAAAAGAAGGAAATAAAGATATAAGCTTCATCTTAATTTTTTTCCGATTACAACTCAAGTACCTATTACTCGGGCTTGTTGTCTCCTTGACTCCTTCACAATATAATATAATAAAGTATATGACATTTGATCCACAAATTTGGCACAGGATGAAGAATACTCGAGTCCAAGCTAGACTCAAGATGGATATGAGAACAGTTAGGAGTATTTAACATATGAATAATTCAAATTTAGATATGTTTCATCACATTAAATGTTCAATACTTGGGGAGGATGACTGATAACTTGATATTAAATTGGTGGTGTTTAGCAGTGTGATAAAATATGTAATCACTTTTATATACATTTATGAAATGAGCTTTGTTACAAACTCCTAGCATTTCATCCTACAAATCCTTCTACATACACAACAATATTATATAATTTTTTTCCACTCATTCTCTCTCTACATATTAACCGTCCGTTCTGACATTTGTTAGGATCCTGTGAGTAGGATGTTTTGTAAGAAGAAATTGTAGGAGATTTTAGCATTTTTGTTATGAAATATATAATAGGACATGATACTATTCAGTGTGTTTTTCTTTTTTTTTTTTTTTTTTTTAACGGTGAAAAATTATATTAGTAAAGCTTTGAAATACAAGATAAGCATTGGCTGCAAAAAATGCCAATTAAACTGAAAGGATAGAAACTATCTCACTATTGCACTACATGAGATAAACACCTATCCTAACGAAAAAAGAAACTAGACCGGAGAAAATAAAAAAGCTACCAAAGAGCTCGATCAAGAAAACTTTCGAACAATCAACAAGAAGATCTTGAAAAATACCCAACATCCAACTTCCAACTATCTTCAACCTTAAACTTCAACACTAAAAACCTACAAGCAAAGCTAGATGAACACCCACCGACCAACTATCTTCAAAATACAAGATGAACCACCACCGACCATCTAAAAACTAACATAACAAAACTAACGAAACAAACATGGAAAGACGACATGAGAAAAATCATCCTCCAAAATCATAACAAATCATAAACCTCCATCGAGATAGAGAAGAAATAAATATCCTTTAACTTATATTACCTTATACTAAAGAGATTAAATGCTTCAAGTGTGGCTATCCGTTGATTTCCGTCTCCCATTCAGATAAATTCCTAAGTCGGAGAAAAAAAGGTTTTTCCTAGTTACCAAAGATAAACAAGTCTTTTCTGAATCTATCGGGCTTCGTTGAGGACTTTTGTGAAGAACGTTGACAATCGATCTCGATTAACCTTTTTTAGATCTTTTACTCTTCAAATGTTTTGTAGAACAACAATTGATCTATTGGGCTTCTCGATTGACCTTTTTTAGATCTTTTTAGATCTTTTATTCAGTGTGTTTATCACATACACTTTTGAAGTTTCATTGATACCCTTTTAATATATAAATTTTTATAAAATCCTTTTAAGCATACAAAGTTCTGTAATACCCTAAATATTATGATAGTCTCTTGGTTATACTTAGATTTCACTTTCACTATTTAATTATCTACTAATAATATAACAAAAAAGAGGAAATGTCATCTAATAGTAATCAAATTTCATCATTGTTTCACTAAAGTTACTCATACTTTATTTCAACTATAAAAATCACTAAAGTTTCAAATTAGTTCACTAAAGTCACTCAAAGTTTTTTTCAACTGCAAAAACTCAATTTTTATATCGTCCAACTTTAGTGACTTTTATAAGGAAATTGGTAAAAAATTATCTTTTAGAGTTGTCTTTAAAGTATTTAGACATGCATCAATCACTTATAGTTTGAATAATAACCAGTCCCCTAAATTTAACTTCTCCAAACTAATTTTATATACTACAAAATAATAACAGAATTAAAGAGTTTATAATCCTTTTATTAAATAAATGTTCAAAATTTCCACAATCTTAGAACAATATTTAAACTTGAATGATTTATGTAGTGAAAATAATGTTTGAGTGACTTTAGAGATACAATAATAAATTATAATATATATTGCCACCGCTACTGAGAGAAAAAATGATGACATAGACAACTTATTCAGCCGTTGGATCAAGTCAGTATAAAATCATAGCTACATAAAACAAAAATATATTATTTGCCGTCACATAAATGACCTAATTTAGAGAAGTAATAACATAAAACAAACTTATTCTACAATTAGGGAAAGGTATCTTTACCCATTCAACAAAAAAGAGATAAGATAGCAATTGACATTCAATTTTAAATTTTAAAAGTGCATTATTTTGGTGCCTGTGTTACCTAATGCGTGTATATTGCCTTCTAGCTTTACCCTACTTTTGGACTATATATATGTTAGGTCACTTTCACTATTTGCATACAAAATACAACCAAATATTAGTACCAAAATGGCAAACAATCAGGTGACGACAATGTGTACATCTTTGCTTTCAGTTTACCAGTCATGCTAAATCATTTGATGTTCTTTTCTCAATTCTCGAGTGTGTGCTTTACTTTTAAGTTTGGAGTAAAGTAGTAAGTACTGAATAAACCTCATTAAAGTTTATCAATACTAATGGATTTAACAGTTTGTTTTTATTAAACTAAATCTTATGTCAATACTATATAACTCAATTTGGATGTTTCCTCATCCTGTTGTAATTCTTTGTGAATGATTTGCTCCTTAAGAGTCTTAGTAGCTACAGATGAGATAAAACTCATCTAACCCGCAGATGCGCATAGAAGATAACTGATCCATAAGACCATAACCATAATCATTTACAAAATATGTATCAGGTTGTGGTCATCACTTTCATCGCCTTAATCACAATGGCAACTCATGTTACTACCACCTCGATAACCACCATTGATGTCTCGATTATGACAACTTAACTCATTATGAGAGCGCTCACTGACTCTAATGTTACGTCCATCAAAACTCTGTCTATATCCATTACTAACTCAAACAAAATTTAAGACCTCATACAAATTCAATATGCCATCTATCCTGAGCGTGGAAATCTTATTAATTATGGATTGGTCATAGGATCTTTATTTATGTTTGTTACTTATATCATTTAACTTTATATACTCAAACTCAGATACAAACGTCATCAAAAAGTAGCATACCCGGGCAACGCACGGGTATTGCACTTGTTTTGAGTGGTTTTTGTAACCAAAAAAAAGTTTGAGTGACTTTAATGGAACAATATTGAAACTTGATTAGTATTTCATGAATTTAACCCAAAAAACGTTACAATGTATAAAAGTTCTATATAACGCCTATAGTTTCTTGATTATATTTATACTAGTTTTTTAGTCATGTGCACGCACACAATTTTGACATAAGTCAAATTTTGTGAATATTTGTGTTTATATTAATAAAGCTTTGTGGCGGTGCTAAGCACGGGAGCATGAAAACAATCACGATAACACTGTGTGATGTCAAGCATTAAATTTGACTACATTTATAGATTTTTAAAAAACACATTGAAAAAAATGACTTTTAGTTTACTAAAATTACAACTTAATTTTACAATTTAAATATGAAAGATGATATATATGACTAATAGTCTAATACTACTAAATATTGGCCTTTGTACATTTTTACTTTTGTCATGCCAAGGATTTTTACTTCTTGTAAGATTTAGTTTTCTCGTGTCTTGTATATGTCCGATGAATATAGAGTTTTAAGCTATATTCTCATAGTTTTGTGATTTTACTCAAAAGCAACTTTAAACTTCAACATTGACATTTTTGTTATTATTATAAAGTTTTATATGCATTACTTTTTGAGTAAAAAAAATGCTTGCAGTCATAAACCTATACCTTTCATAGCTTTTGAGAACAAAAAAATTTATAAAAAAATTAGAAATTTTATTGAAATAAAGTTTTAAATTAATCAAACCTAAGACCAAGTGTAATAAGAAGCCCTAAAACCACATTTATCACTGCTACATGAGTGCCACTGCATTCACCACCACCGCCATTGTGACAATGAGGGTGTAGGAGTATCTATAAGCCTATTTGATTTAGAGTAAATTACATAGATCGTTGAGGTGGTTTGTGTAAATTGCATATGGAGTCCTTAAATTTATTTTATTAAATAAACTGTCCTTATGGTTTGATTTAAATTGAGTATGGGTCCCAAACTTGAAATACGTATGGTCTTTGTTTGGATGGCCGTTAAGTTGTTTCTTCAACTTACCCCATGTGCCATACACATGAGGGTTACATACTGTATCTTCAATTATGGTACAACCGCATCCACCTGTTCTTGCACAACCACACCATCTTTCCCTCATGATTTTGTGTGAATTGGGCCTTTGTGTGCGCGTTCACAGTTTCTGGCAGCACCAAACCCGAATATGTTTTTATTATAACTTTTTTTCTTCATATCTTAAAAAAAAAAAAAAAAAGGTAAAGAAAAAAAGAGAAAAAGTTTATATTTGGGGGGTGGAGGGTTCATGATTTCAGTTAAGGTTTAGTAGGATTTAAGTTTAAATATGATTTTTGATTTAAATTTATGTGTTGATAAAAACTTTTGATATTATTTTTTTGGAACACAAGAAAAGACAAAATACCTATTTGTAAACATGGCACATAACTAACTTAACGGTTAAAAAAATAATCGAGATAGTGTCGAAGGACCATACCTAGCTGTTCAAAACACATGAAAAGAATTTGAGTAAAAAAAGTTTCACATTATTAAATTCGTAATTTAGTCATTTACAACAATAAACTTATACAATTTTTATTTTAGTAGTAGATAATTTTTTTGGGACAATTCAAAAAGGAAAGATAATAATATTGAGACGATGCGAGTAAAATATAAAGAGGGTTCTAATATATGAGATAGAATAACCAAAGAGCTAATTCTATTTTTGCCCAAAAAATGAAACAATGATTAATGTTTTGCCTAAAAAAAGTGAGTTTCACATTTGGCCCACCCAAAATTAAACGACTTGTGCGACTCCACTAAAAAATTGACACATGTCCAAGTGGTTGGTGAGATTTTTTTTTGCGACTTCTCAATTTTTGACACGTGTCAGTTTTTGAATGAAGTCGCACAAAAAATCTGTTGGGAATTATATTTGAGTTGATAAGACAAAATATATGAAAAAGATGAAGGACTTAAAAGACAAAGGAGGAATCCTTCAAAAGATGGAAGATTACATAAGATTTCCTAGAAGATAATTGTAAAAATTAGGAATATATGTTTATTTGCTAATACTTATCGTTTGTAAACCTAATATCTCTATTATATAAAGAGATATAGGTCGTATAGTTTTTTGTATGTCAAGATGTTAACACTAGGAAAAGTGTGTATGTGTCCTAGGTGTGTAGGTTATGAAAAAAACGTCTAGATGTGTTTGTGTTCAGCCTCAAGGATCGTTTGATCCTTGTTATTGTTGAGTAACCGTTCTACACTTGATCAAGTAGAATTGGGGCTTATCGTGTTTGTAATTGTATTACAATCAGTGGCGGAGCTAGGATTAAAGTTCAGGGGTAGTGGAATACGAAAATTTGTTTAGGGGTAGCGAAAATTTGTTTCAGGGGTAGCGAAATACGAAAGATAGTACGAAAAACGTAAAAAAAAAACCAAAAATTCCACTACCGGGTAAAAGTTCAGGGGTAGCGACCGCTACCCCTGCGGTGTACATACCTCCGCCCATGAAACCTTGTTACAATAACAATTGTTCTTTTATTAATTCCGCTGCATATTGTTATCATTGTTATTGTTTATTCCTAGATGAGATCTAACAAATCTCGAGCTATAAACGATTCTACAAGTGGTATCAGAGCTTAGGTTCTGAAACTTCGATCTAGAAGAAACATACCAGAAGAACTCTCTACTTTCATTGAAGCAATGGATCTTGAAACAACTCAAACCACTACCACTGCTAAACTGCCTATTCTCAAGCAGGGTGACTATGAGATGTGGAGGCTCAGAATTGAGCAATACTTTCAAGTGCAGGACTATGCTCTATGGGATATCATAGAGAATGGTAACTCATTCAAACCTACAATCAAAGCTGGTACAAGTGAAGGTGGTGCTGCAACTCAAACTGTATCAGGTCCTGTTACTGTAGAAGAGAAGCTTCAGAAGAAGAATGATGTAAAGGCTAGAAGTATATTGCTGATGGCTCTCTCCAATGAACAAGTGTTGACTTTTATCAAGCACAAGGATGCTAAGACCTTGTTTTTGAGGCTATAACAACAAGGTTTGGTGGTAATGAAGCAACCAAGAAAACTCAGAAGACTCTTCTGAAGCAGATGTATGAGAATTTTAGTGCTCCAAGCACTGAATCCATTGATTTTATCTTCAACAGGCTTCAAAAGATTGTTAGCCAACTAGCTGTCTTGGGTGTAGAGATTTCACAAGAAGATCTCAATTTAAAGTTCTTGAGAAGTCTGCCTGCTGAGTGGAATACTCATGTTGTGGTCTGGAGAAACAAGCATGGTCTAGACACTATGAGCTTTGATGATCTCTACAACAACTTCAAGATTGTAAAACAATAGGTGAAAAGGCCTGCAAGCTCAAGCTCAAACTCTCAGAATATGGCTTTTGTGTCATCTCCAATCACAAGCAGTACTGAGGAGGTTAATACTGTCTATGGAGTTAGTACTGCTAACCCTAAAGTTAGTACTGCTAGTTCACAAACTAGTACTTCTAGTTTAAGTGATGATACTGTCTATGCATTTTTGGCCAGTCAAGCTAATGGGTCTCAACTTGTTCATGAAGACCTTAAACAAATCCATGAAGATGATTTGGAGGAGATGGATTTGAAGTGGCAGTTAGCCTTGCTGAGCATGAGGGCCAAGAGGTTTTTCCAGAAGAGTGGAAAGAAGATCACTATCAATGGAAGTGATACTGCTGGGTATGACAAGTCAAAGGTAGAGTGTTACAACTGTCATAAGTTGGGACACTTTGCAAGAGAGTGCAGAGGGCCTAGGAACCAGGACAACAGGAGCATAAATCAAGACAGCAGAGGTTCTAGGAATCAAGAAAGCACCAGGAAGGCTGTAAGTGAGGAAGAGACTTCTTCAAAAGCTATGGTGGCCATTGATGGGCTTGGATTTGACTGGAGCTTTATGGCAGAAGAGGAAGCTCCTACCAACATGGCACTGATGGCACTTTCTGACTCTGAGGTATATACAAACAATGCTTGTTCAAAATCTTGTGTAGCTTTAAAAAGCTATGAAACTCTTAAAAAGCATTATGATGACTTAAGAATAGAGCTTAACCAATCTGAATTTAATTTAGAAAATTATAAGAGAGGGTTAGCTGTTGTAGAAGAACAACTTGTATTCTACAAAAAGAATGAAACTATATTTACTGAGGACATTGCTGTTTTGAAAAGAGATATGTCATTTAATGATTTAGAAATTAATGAGCTTAAAAGTGAATTGGAAAAGATTAAGCTGGAAAAAGACAGCATTGAAGTAAATATAGAGAGATATGCAGGGTCATTTAAAAGTATAGATAAGATTGTTCATTGTCAGCTTATTGATAAATTTAAGATAGGTATAGGATATAAGGCTGTTGCACCTCCTCATATTGGGTTATTTCCAACCCCAAAACTTGATTTGTCAAATACTAGTGTAGAGGAGCTCAAAAAGCCTGAGACTGAATGTAAAAGTGATAGTGAAGAGAGTTTTAAAAAGGTTAGTGAATCATTTGATACCCCATTAGTTGAGAAATTGGTGTCAGATGATAAGGTAGAGAAGAAAACTGTCTTTCCTGCTGTTGCTAAGGTAGAATCTGTTAAACATAAACAACAAGAGAAACCAGCTAGGAAAACAGTTAAGTATGCAGAGATGTACAGGTCACATAGTCCTAGGGGAAATCAGAGAAATTGGAATAATCAGAAGTCCCAACAACTAGGAAGTGAATTTGTAATGTACAATAAAGCTTGTTTTGTTTGTGGTAGTTTTGACCATTTGCAGGCTTACTGCAATTACCATCAAGGGGAAAGGAAGGTGTCTGGGAATACAAGGGCATCTGGGAACACTTACAAAAAGGTGAATCACAATTATTTTCCTAAACAAACTCACCCTAGTGTTCACAGAAACATGGCTCCAAGAGCTGTTTTAATAAAGTCTGGCCTTAAACCACTTAATACTGCTAGACCTGTTAATACTGCTCACCCCAAATCAACAGTTTATAGTGCTAGACCAATGTCATGTTATTCTAAACCAGCACAACAAACTGTTAAAAGACCTTTTCAAAACAAAACAGCATTAACTACCAGGAAATTTGGCCAAAAATTTAATACTACTAGGCCAGTAGTTAGTACTGATAGACCAGTAGTTAGTACTGCTAGGCCAGTAAATGCTGTTAAGGCCTCAGCATGTTGGGCTTGGAGACCTACCAAACCCAATAGTGCATCAATTATTATGAAGAAATATAACTATATTGATGCACGAGGCAGATCCAAGTCAGTAATGGCTTAGATCCCCAAAGGAAACTAATTTTCTTTATTTTATGTACAGGAACATCCACAAAAGGAAGAAGAATATCCGGGATATTTTGACAGTGGATGCTCCAGGCACATGACAAGAAACATGTCCTATCTCACAGATTTCAATGCATTTGATGAAGGATATGTTGCCTTTGGGGGAGGAGCCAGAGGAGGAAGAATTACTGGTAAAGGTACAATCAGGACTGGTAAGCTTGATTTTGAAGATGTGTACTTTGTTCAAGAGTTAAAGTTTAACCTGTTTAGTGTCTCACAGATGTGTGACAAAAAGAACATTGTTCTTTTTACTGAAACTGAATGTTTTGTTATGTCTCCTGACTTTAATTTGACTGATGAGAGTCATGTCTTACTTAAAGTTCCTAGAAAGAACAACATATACAGTGTTGATATGAAGAACATTGTTCCTAAAGAGAGTTTAACTTGTCTTGTTGAAAAGGCCACATTGGATGAATCAATGCTATGGCATAGGAGGCTTGGTCATGTTAATTTTAAAAACATTAATACACTTGTTAAGGATAATCTTGTAAGAGGTTTACCTTTAAAACGTTTTGAAAATGACCAAATTTGTTTGGCTTGTCTTAAGGGAAAGCAACACAAAGCTTCTTGTAAGTCCAAGACTCAAAACTCTATTACTCAGCCATTATTCATGTTGCATATGGATTTGTTTGGTCCTACTTATGTGAGTAGTTTAATGAATAAGAAATATTGTCTTGTTGTCACTGATGATTATAGCAGGTTTACTTGGGTTTTCTTTTTAGCAACTAAGGATGAGACCAGTAGCATTCTTAAGAGTTTTATTACTGAGATAGAAAACCTAGTTGATAAGAAAGTAAAGGTAATCAGATGTGATAATGGAACATAATTTAAGAATAGAGTTATGAATGAGTTTTGTGATCTAAAAGGTATTAAGAGGGAATTTAGTGTAGCTAGAACTCCTCAGCAGAATGGTGTTGCTGAAAGGAGGAATAGGACACTGATTGAGGCAGCTAGAACTATGTTAGCAGACTCTAAGTTACCTACTACATTTTGGGCTAAAGCAGTTAATATTGCTTGCTATGTGCAGAACAGGGTATTAGTAGTCAAACCTCACAACAAGACACCTTGTGAACTCTTTAGAGGTAGAAAACCAGCTCTAAGCTTCATGAGACCATTTGGATGTCATGTTACAATTCTGAATACCTTAGATCAATTGAGCAAGTTTGATGGAAATTCTAATGATGGATTCTTTGTTGGGTACTCTATGAATAGCAAGGCTTTTAGGGTATACAACATTAGAACCAGGAAAGTAGAATAAAACTTGCATGTAGAGTTCTTGGAGAATAAGCCTAGTGTTGCAGGAGAAGGTCCTAAGTAGCTGTTTGATATTTATGTGCTAACAGAATCAATGAATTATGTGCCAATTGTTGCAGGTACAAACTCTAATGATTTTGCAGGTACAGAAAATAGTTTTGATGCAGGTCAATCCAGCATGGAGACAGGATCTTGTCAAGACTACATGTTTATGCGACTGTGGAAGGATGGTTCAATGTTTGATACATCTTCAAAGAATGATAGCAATGATGAACCACAACCTTCTTGTGATTCTGAAAAGGAGGATGATGAAGGTGTCAATAAAGAAAGTGGAGTTGGTGATCAAGAGAGGCCTGAAAGCAGTACTAAAGATATTAATACTGCTGAGCATGTTAGTATTGCTGGGCCAGATATTAGTACTGTTGAGCCAAATGATAATACTGCTAGCCCAACAGTTACTACTGATGCTGATTTCTCTGATGATGAAGTGGATCTGAACAACATGCCTAACACCTATCAAGCTCCTACAACTCCAAATACAAGAATTCACAAAGATCATTCACTTGATCTTGTGATTGGTGATGTACAGTCTCGTGTAAAGACAATAAGAATGACAATGACACAACCTACAGATGAACAAGGTTTCCTTACTGCTGTGTATGAAGGGAAAACACATGAAGACCTTCATACTTGTTTATTTGCTTGTTTCTTATCTCAAGAAGAACCCAAGAAAATTGCCAAAGCTCTAAGTGACCCATCCTGGGTAGAAGCAATGCAAGAGGAGCTTTTACAGTTTAAGCTTCAAAAGGTTTTGGTTCTAGTAGATTTGCCTAAGGGAAAGTGGGCAATTGGTACAAAATGGGTGTTTAGGAACAAGAAAGATGAGAGAGGCATTGTCATTAGGAATAAAGCAAGGCTGGTTGCACAGGGTTATACTCAAGAAGAAGGTATAGACTATGATGAGGTTTTTGCTCCTATAGCAAGAATTGAGGCAATAAGGTTGTTCTTAGCTTATGCTTCTTTTATGGGATTCATGGTGTATCAGATGGATGTGAAGAGTGCTTTCCTTTATGGTACAATTAAGGAAGAAGTTTATGTTACTTGATGAAGCGAAAAGTGTACCGCTTTTAGGGGGTCATTTAAGCCCTAAATTGTATTTATTTGATCAAATATTGCCCTAAATCATTCCTTTTGTCATTTTAGGTACTTTGGAGATGAAATTTGGAAAAGGGAGTATTTTGAACGTTTTTGGAGCATAAAAGTGAAGAAAACGACAAAGTCTCTAAATCTGCTGGAATAGTACCTGTGACGGCGTCAAGCCCCAGTGTGACGTCGTCAATCCTTGATAAGCCAGAGAGGATTTTGGAAGATTAAAGGGGGACGGCGTCAAGAAGGCCATCAAGAAACCCTAACCGCGGCGAGGTGACGGCGTCAGCTCTATAACGTGACGCCGTCAGATCTGATTTTCTATATATATTCTCATAATTTTTAGTCATTAGTGTGCAACTTTGTGAGGAGAAACCATAAGACGATTTTTCTGCTACTTTTAAGGGTTTTATACCCTTGGATCTCCCATGTTCAATTGAAGATAAGTAATCAATTAATCATTCAATATGTCTATGTATTGTTTGATTATATCTTGTTCTTGTCTTTTATTTAACATGCTAGGCTAGATTTATCTTGTGTTTGCTTAGATCTAATGAAACCTAACTATTGATTATTGGTTGTTGGTGTGTTATTAATTGTATTGGATGATTGTTTATCGATGTTAGGCTTAAGAAAACTGGCTAACCTCCTATACGGTAACTTGCTTGAACGTCTTAAGAAACATGAACCAATGCGTACTAAGGTTATTATGGTTGTATTTAATGCATGAGCGAATTCTAGTGATCCCATGTTAGGAGCTTCTTAGCTGGCTCGACATAGGAGTGAAGTAGGAGCTTATAGAGTTGGGGAAGTACGTACGCCACCCCACGATTGGTATTAAGGAATACACCCGTCATCTACGCAATTAATACACACTAATCAACCGGTAAAAGATAGTTAGGGAGTAAGGAAATCTAAGTAAACACATTTCTCTCCATATAAGTTCCACCACCTTTTTATTTTCAGTTATTTTATTTTATTTGCAATTGTAGTTATTTGGGTTAGTTGACTAGCAACTAATTCCGCCCACTCCTTCAAACCCGAGATTTTACTTGCTTTTATAAAAATATAAAAAATACAAAAAGAATCTTCCCTCACCCTTAGACCTATTAGAGTAGTTTTTCAATCCTAACGACACTATTCCCCTAGAGAACGATCAATCCCCCGGTACTTGCCACTACACTATACTACATCGGTCAGGTACACTGCCTGGTGGGGATTGCAAGCCTCTTGAGATCCCTCGAGAGGTAAAACCTGTTGTAAGGTCGCAAAACCATGCATCAAGTTTTTTTGGCGCCGCTGCCGGGGAATAGTTATTGTTTAGGTTGAATTTTTATTTTATTAGGTCTACTCACTAGATTCCTTTCTAGTGAGATTTTTATTTTATTTTTCTAGGTTTTCTTTAGTCTATCTTTTTTCTTCGTTTCTTTTTTCGTAACCATTACCATCCGACATCATGGAAGGTGGTAATATCCTCGATCCCAACAACCCACCACCACAACAACACCCACCTCCTAGAGCCCGTACCTTAGGAGACTACTCCCGTCCTAGCCACCATGGCTATCGAAACACCATTGAGCTCACTCAAGGAGCCAATGTCACTCCCTTGCGATCCGACACCATCCGGTTGGTGCAAAGCGGATGCGCATTCCATGGACTTCGTTCCGAAGATCCTAATCAACATCTCAAGGACTTTCTCAAAATCGTTGATTCTATAGACCTTGATGTTGCCACTCGAGAGACGACCCGACTGCGTCTCTTTCAATTCTCTCTGCGGGACCAAGCTAGTCAATGGCTAGAGCGTCTACCCGCAGGATCCATCACCTCTTGGGATGATCTCACCACTCGTTTCCTTGCTCAGTTTTTCCCACCAGGAAGAACTACCAAGTTAAGGAAGGATATCTTGATATTCGAACAACGTCGAGGCGAAACCCTATATGGGGCATAGATTCGATTCAAGGACTTACTCCAAAAAGTCCCTCATCATGGCATAGATCTCTGGCTTCAAATTCAAATCTTCTATGACCATGTTGACTACCACACCAAGCGTGCCATCGATCGAGCCGCCGGAGGCAGATTGCGTGATAGAAACGCCGAGGAATCATGGGAGATCATTGATGAGCTCGCATCCGACGATGATGAATTGTGGCAAATTTCCCACGACGTACACTCGGCGGTCAACACACATTCATCGCCCGATAAAGCCAACCAAATCACCGAGGAAAGCGTTAGTGAACTTGAGAAGAGGGTTGCATATCTTATGGAAAAACAAAAGAGACCCTTAAGTCCACAAAAAGCAACAGTTAACTCGGTCTCAAGCGTTAAGCAAATACCATTGTCCAACTCACCACCTCAGGAACTTAGTCCAACATTCGAAGCTCGAATGGGTGAATACATGTCACAACACTCCGAACGGTTGGCAAAATTTGAGGAAGCCGTCTACAAACAGAAAGAGGAGATGGAAGAGAAGATGGCGGAGATGATGGACCTTTTGAAAGAATACACAAATACAAAAGCTCCTGAAAAAGTGCTGGTGCGGAATGACGTTGAAGTTCCCAACACTAAATTTGTCAAAGCCATCTCCATCGTCCAAGAGGGCAAGAATGAAGAGAGGGGGAAGTTGATAACTATGGAAGTCAACAAAATCGACCTCGTCCCACTTAATGCTGGAAACGCCAATGCCTGTAATTGCGGTTCAGACAAAGGAAATGAGACGCCCTCCAAAGAGCGCCAAATGATAGTGATGAGGCGAAAAGTGTACCGCTTTTAAGGGGTCATTTAAGCCCGAAATCGTATTTATTTGATCAAATATTGCCCTAAATCGTTCCTTTTGTCATTTTAGGTACTTTTGAGGAGAAATCTGGAAAAGGAGGCATTTTGGACGTTTTTGGAGCATAAAAGTGAAGAAAACGGCAAAGTCTCAAAATTGTGCTGAAAGTCACCTTTGACGGCGTCAACATTAACTCCAGACGGCGTCATGCCTTGGCAAGAAAAGTTGGATGTGAAATTTACTCATGACGGGCCAGTGAGTTTGCATGAGAATTCTGACGGCGTCACGCTTTAACTAAATCAAGGGCGTCACGGCTTAAATCATAAGGGGACGGCGTCACGTTCAGGATCCGACGGCGTCAAGCCTTGATAAGCCAGAATGGATTTTTGAAGAGCTAAAGAGGGACGGCGTCAAGATGGTCATCCGGGAACCCTAAAAGCGGCAAGGTGACGGCGTCACAATGCATAAGGTGACGCCGTCAGATGTCAAAGTCTATATATAGTTTTCTAATTTTTTGTCATAAAAGAGAGCTTAGTGTGTGGAATTTTGGGATAAAACCCTAAGACGATTTTAGCTACTTTTTCAGGGCTTCTTGCCTTGAGATCTTCCATGTTTCATTGAAAGATAAGTTATCAATTAATCATTCAATATGTCTATGTGTTGTTTGATTCTATCTTATGCTTGTCTTTTGTTTAACATGTTAGGCTAATTTTATCTTGTGTTTGCTTAGATCTAATGAAACCTAGCTATTGATTATTGGTTGTTAGTGTGTTATTAGTTGTATTGGATGATTGTTTATCTATGTTAGGCTTAAGAAAACTGGCTAACTTCCTATTCGGTAACTTGCTTGAACGTCTTAAGAAACATGAACCAAACGCGTACTAAAGGTTTTTATGGTTGTATTTAATGCACAAGCGAATTCTAGTGATCCCATGTTAGGAGCTTCCTAGCCGGCTCGACATAGGAGTGAAGTAGGAGCTTGTAGAGTTTGGGGAAGTAAGTACGCCACCCCACGAATGGTATTAAGGAATACACCCGTCATCCACGCGACTAATACACACTAATTAACCGGTAAAAGATAGTTAGGGAGTAAGGAAATCTAAGTAAACACATTTCTCTACACATAAGTTTCTCACCACTTTTCATTTTTGTTATTTTATTTTATTTGCATTTGTAGTAATTTGGGTTAGTTGACTAGCAACTAATTCCGCCCACTCCTTCAAAACCCGAGATTTTACTTGCTTTCATAAAAATATAAAAACATAAAAAAGAATCTTCCTCAACCCTTAGACCTATTAGAGTAGCTTTTCATACCTAACGAACACTATTCCCTGTGGAGAACGATCAATCCCCCGTACTTACCACTACACTATACTACATCGGTCAGGTACACTGCCTGGTGGGGTTGTAAGCCTCTTGAGATCCCTCGAGAGGTAAAACCTGTTGTAAGGTTGCAAAACCCACGCATCAAGTTTTTGGCGCCGCTGCCGGGGAATAGTTATTGTTTAGGTTGAATTTTTATTTCTATTAGGTCTACTCACTAGATTCCTTTCTAGTGAGATTTTTATTTTATTTTTCTAGGTTTTCTTTAGTCTATCTATTTTCTTCGTGTCTTTGTTCGTAACCATTACCGTCCGACATCATGGAAGATGGTAATATCCTTAACCCCCACAACCCACCACCACAACAACCACCACCACCTCCTAGAGCCCGTACTTTAGGAGAGTATTCCCGTCCTAGCCACCACGGCTATCGAAACACCATTGAGCTCACTCAAGGAGCCAATATCACACCCTTGCGATCCGACACCATCCGGTTGGTGCAAAGCGGATGCGCATTCCATGGACTTCGTTCTGAAGATCCTAATCAACATCTCAAGGACTTTCTTAAAATCGTTGATTCTATAGACCTTGATGTTGCCACTCGAGAGACGACCCGATTGCGTCTCTTCCAATTCTCTCTGCGGGACCAAGCTAGTCAGTGGCTAGAACGTCAACCCGCAGGATCCATCACCTCTTGGGATGATCTCACCACTCGTTTCCTTGCTCAGTTTTTCCCACCGGGAAGAACTACCAAGCTAAGGAATGATATCTTGATGTTCCAACAACGTCAAGGCGAAACTCTCTACGAGGCATGGACTCGATTCAAGGACTTACTCCAAAAAGTCCCTCACCATGGCATAGAACTTTGGCTCCAAGTCCAAATCTTCTATGACCATATCAATCTCTCCACAAGGCAAACCATTGACCAATCGGCCGGTGGCAAGCTACGTGATCTAAGTGCGGAACAATCATGGGCTCTCCTAGAGGATCTTGCCCTTTATGACAACGAAAGTTGGAGTGATCCCCGTGATTTGAATAAAACGGTCAAGGCAATATCTTTGCCTTTGAACAATTCAAGCACTTCCGACCGTAGGATCATAGAACTTGAAGACCAAGTCAAGTTTCTCATGAAATCCTACGAGGCTCCTAAACCTTCAAGCCAAGTGAACAAAATCACTTCTTCATGTAAATTATGTAGTGGTCCCCACGACACTCATGATTGCATGGAACTTCCCAAACAGGCTTTCAAAGAATTCGCATCCTCGCGAATCGATAAGGCGGGAGATAAGTGGCTCGCCACTAATTATGGGCCCAAAAATTCCGAAGATGGGTATGAGGCATGGAAGAATAAGCCAAATTTTAGTTGGAACCAAACTCGTAGCGTATCATTCAATGACTCTACCCCGCTCACCTGGTCTGAACATTATCCTCAGCGACACACGCATAAACAACAAAATCGCGAGGAATCACTGCAAAAATTCATTCTCTCTCAAGAAACACGACTTTCCAAACTTGAGAATCAATTCAGACAACAGCAAGTTGATATGAACAACAAGGTTGATAACCTGTTAAAGGTTATCAATGATCGCCTTGCTGGCAGGTCAAATTGTGAGTTGGCACGAGTTAATGAGATCAAATCTGTTACGGTAACCCACCAAACACCCCCTCCTGTAAAAATCAAGCACCCTAGTAAACTTTTCAAATACATATCACAGAACGAAAAAAAAACAGGAGATACTCATACCCCTTCGAAACCTCTCCACTTCGTGAACACCATTACAACAATACCTGTTCCTAAACCAAATCTGGACCAACAAACAGCCAAGAATGTGGACAATGAAATGGAGGGTGAAGTTCCCGAAAAGAAACCCGAGGCGCCCGACTACTATCTAGACTCACCAAAGAACTCGAGTACAATAAAGGTGAGTGATGAGGAGGGCTCGGAAGAGAAATCCGAAATGCCTCATGGGCTTGCAGGACTGCTGGACCGCCCCCTGGTAGAGGAACTTGAGAGGGGCACAGCAAGGTCGCCTATGGGATTCGGAGAAAGAATAGAGGATGGCGCTCCTAGGGTCTTTAAGATTTCTTGCACCACTAGGAAAAAGTTTATAAAAGATGCCTACATAAACCCCAACTCTTCTATAAGTGCAATATCCCTTTCTCTATATAATGAAGCCTTCACTGAACAAGTCAAATATGAAGGGTCTAATATCATCGGGGTAATAAGGAGGGTACCAATTGTGATAGAAAAGTTCCTCTTTCATATCGAGTTAACTGTAATTAATAACATGAACCCTATCATCAGCCCACCCTTAACTGGCCTTGTTCTAGGCAAACCATTCATAAAAGCAACGGGAGTGATACTCGATGAGGATGATAGGAGTGCATTATTTACCGATGGTGTCAGGAAAGTGATTTTTCGGGATGGCTGTGAAGAAGTGTATGAGTATCAACCATCAGCGAGAAGCAACACATGGGGGTTACGCGGTAGAAGGCCTGGCCGAATTAAGCGATGTGATCCGAATAATCTCAAAATACCTTGCATGATTGGTCACAAGCATTTTTATAATGTTTACATCGACACATGTTTACCCAAAAATGTGATGTCCCTGTTTCATTATAACAACATTTGCAGATGGGGGATGATTCATAAAGGGAAGGACAACATTGGCATAGATGATGATGTACAGGTGTTTGTAGGAAACATGACATTCACTATGAGCTTCGCAATCGTCGATAATATCGAAAAGTACATCGATCCCAGGTTATCACAAGTTGTTTTTGGGGCACCTTTTTGCAAGGCCACAAGCTTGGTTGTGGACGAGCTCAATGGGATCATGACTTTCACCGATGGGATTAGGGAAATCTCATACCAAACGCCTCACAAGATGAGAGAATTCAAGGAGATTGATTATGATGGGCTCGATAGGTTAAGTTCCCAACTAGTGTTGTGTGATGATGATGTGAGAAGGGGATGTAAGGACACTTTTGACCTGTCAAGTGGATTCTTTAAGCATGATAAGGAGCTTAGTTCTAAATACCGAAATAATCCCTTTGATCTCGAGGACCCGAAATACCTTCACTATGAAAGTGATTCTGATAGAGAATCAAAGGAGAATGGCCTAGGAACCGTGACCGATAATGGAGTCACGTAATGTACGTGACTTTGAGTCTAGCTACAAGACTCGTTAATAAAGAAAAGCGCTTCTTGGGAGGCAACCCAATCTTTATTTGTTTTATTTGCTTTGTGTGTTCATTTGTTTGTGTGTTTGTTTTATTTGCTTCGTATGTGTGTGTAATTTTTATTCTTATTGATTCGTGTTCAAAACTAATTTGTGAAAATGCTTTATTTTGTTTTTAACTTCGTCTTAACTACATATAAAGGTATTTTGCAAAAGATAAGTGTAAGGGAAATCTAAATCGGTTTATTAGAACACAAATGAACATGAATCATAATAATAATAAATTAACATACATATTAGTGTGTGTTTGAGTCAAATGCTTGTATCGAGTCATAATGATGTTTTGCAGGATTTCCAGGAAGTAAGGTAAAGGTTTTTCCAGAAATTTTCCGGAAACTTAAAACGAAAATTTTTGTCAGGTCATTTCTGACGGCGTCAGGGGTTATAACCTGACGGCGTCAGATTTAATTTTCAGAAATTTTTGAAAGTTTTGTTTTTAGAAAAGTTTTTATTAAAATCTCCAACTTATAATCTCCAGGAATCTGCAAAGTTATCATTCCACAAGCATTATATCCTTATATATAGATTTTATCCCGCCGATGTTATGCAGGTTTTCGTGTTTGTTTTCTCAGGTTCAACAGGTTATTTTGGACAAGGAAATGTTTTGAATCAAGCTTATGGCGATGCATTAGTCATGGAGCTTCAACATTCTCTTTGGAGGAAGATTTAACCGTGTAATTTCATTATCCAACGAGCGAATCAGGGGAGTATTTGATTTCATTCTTTTACTTTATGCTTTTACATCTTGTTATTTGAACATTGGGGACAATGTTCATCTTAAGTGTAAGGGGAGGGTAAAAGTACGATTTTAAGAGAATACTATTGCGCTTGATTTTTGTTTGTTTGATGGTAGATGTGTAATAAAACTGAGAGAAATACTTGTTAAGGTAATTTTAGTGCCAAATTTAAAATTTTTTACAACATATAGGGGTGAAACTTTGATCTTAATGAGCGTCTCATGGATAGGAGTTATATGACTAGCACAAAAACCGTACCACTAAAAAATTTTCCACCCCCAAATATGTGAGGTTCGCCCCTAGAATTGGTAGGAAAAGCATTTATGCTATGATGTGTGTACCGGTAGCACTTAGATTCTAGAACTTGCGTTAGGACCATTCCGAGGCCACAAGTGAGACTACATTCGTGTAGTTAGATTTACTACATGATAAGAGGCATTAGGATTAACCCATTGTTTTACACCTGTGTTTTTGTTATAATTACTTTGGCTACATTGGTCAAGTAATTCTCCCACACCCTTTGCGTTGTACTCATTTTTAGTACACGATACCCCTAGTACACCCCTCAGAGCCTATCTTTTCGTTTCGACCTTTAAGCATTTTACTTAAAGGAAGAATTTGTTACACCCCACTTAAATGTACACCCAAATCGCCTTAGCCTACCTTGTATGCACTCATCTTTAGTGCATTATTGTGACAACATTTGTTTAAACCCAAGTTAATTATCTAGTTGATTACATGGTTGCTAAGTCGAGTCATATCCTTGTACATATTGTTTTGGGACGATTGGGACTCATGGGTAAAGTACTAGTGTAATGGAGTAATGGGGAAGAACATCATTTATTACCCCCATATGTGCTAAATGTTTTAAAAGTACTCCAAGTTTTTCAATTATCTTAATTCGAGTCATTAGAATAGTTATTTGTAAAGTTATATAAAAGTTCAAGTGTAAGGGGATGCAACGCCCCTTTGATGTATTATTTTGGATGGTAGGGTAAAAGTGTATGCAAAAAAAAAAAAAAAAAAAAAAAAAAAAAAAAAAAAAAAATCGAAAAAATCAAGAAAAATACAAAAAAAATGAGAAAAAGAAAATTAGAAAAAACATACGGACTACCATCCCGTTTCATTTTATGTTTATTTTATATTTTATGTTTATGTTATTTTGTTTCTAGCTTAAGATCGAGTCTAGTCTTGGCTTAGCAACATTGTATAGTACATGTAATTGATCAAGATCTTTAACTCGCCACCAGTAAAATATCCCGTATCCAACAAAACCGTGTTTTCCTTTTCCCTACACCTAACATTATAACCCATTTAAAAGCCCTCTTTGATAGTTTATCTAAGGTGCTTACGCCTAGTGGAGGAGGTTTTCGATCCTTTCCCAAGCCTATGGTAATCTATTTGCTATGACAGGTAGTGAGAGATATTTTCCGTTTTCATTTATGAGATTTATTTTGATGACACTTGAGAGATGTGAGTATCTAAACACTACTTGTGAGGTGCTAGTATATAATCTCCGTGCTTATTATGATTGAAGTGGAACGATTATTTGTTGTAATTACTTTTATGTTTGCATTAAATGACCCCTAACTTGTATTTTGATTAGAATAAAAGCGCATTTGCTTGAGGACAAGCAAATCTCAAGTGTAAGGGTATTTGATGAGGCGAAAAGTGTACCGCTTTTAAGGGGTCATTTAAGCCCGAAATCGTATTTATTTGATCAAATATTGCCCTAAATCGTTCCTTTTGTCATTTTAGGTACTTTTGAGGAGAAATCTGGAAAAGGAGGCATTTTGGACGTTTTTGGAGCATAAAAGTGAAGAAAACGGCAAAGTCTCAAAATTGTGCTGAAAGTCACCTTTGACGGCGTCAACATTAACTCCAGACGGCGTCATGCCTTGGCAAGAAAAGTTGGATGTGAAATTTACTCATGACGGGCCAGTGAGTTTGCATGAGAATTCTGACGGCGTCACGCTTTAACTAAATCAAGGGCGTCACGGCTTAAATCATAAGGGGACGGCGTCACGTTCAGGATCCGACGGCGTCAAGCCTTGATAAGCCAGAATGGATTTTTGAAGAGCTAAAGAGGGACGGCGTCAAGATGGTCATCCGGGAACCCTAAAAGCGGCAAGGTGACGGCGTCACAATGCATAAGGTGACGCCGTCAGATGTCAAAGTCTATATATAGTTTTCTAATTTTTTGTCATAAAAGAGAGCTTAGTGTGTGGAATTTTGGGATAAAACCCTAAGACGATTTTAGCTACTTTTTCAGGGCTTCTTGCCTTGAGATCTTCCATGTTTCATTGAAAGATAAGTTATCAATTAATCATTCAATATGTCTATGTGTTGTTTGATTCTATCTTATGCTTGTCTTTTGTTTAACATGTTAGGCTAATTTTATCTTGTGTTTGCTTAGATCTAATGAAACCTAGCTATTGATTATTGGTTGTTAGTGTGTTATTAGTTGTATTGGATGATTGTTTATCTATGTTAGGCTTAAGAAAACTGGCTAACTTCCTATTCGGTAACTTGCTTGAACGTCTTAAGAAACATGAACCAAACGCGTACTAAAGGTTTTTATGGTTGTATTTAATGCACAAGCGAATTCTAGTGATCCCATGTTAGGAGCTTCCTAGCCGGCTCGACATAGGAGTGAAGTAGGAGCTTGTAGAGTTTGGGGAAGTAAGTACGCCACCCCACGAATGGTATTAAGGAATACACCCGTCATCCACGCGACTAATACACACTAATTAACCGGTAAAAGATAGTTAGGGAGTAAGGAAATCTAAGTAAACACATTTCTCTACACATAAGTTTCTCACCACTTTTCATTTTTGTTATTTTATTTTATTTGCATTTGTAGTAATTTGGGTTAGTTGACTAGCAACTAATTCCGCCCACTCCTTCAAAACCCGAGATTTTACTTGCTTTCATAAAAATATAAAAACATAAAAAAGAATCTTCCTCAACCCTTAGACCTATTAGAGTAGCTTTTCATACCTAACGAACACTATTCCCTGTGGAGAACGATCAATCCCCCGTACTTACCACTACACTATACTACATCGGTCAGGTACACTGCCTGGTGGGGTTGTAAGCCTCTTGAGATCCCTCGAGAGGTAAAACCTGTTGTAAGGTTGCAAAACCCACGCATCAGATAGAACCGCCAAGGTCACAACAAGTGAGGCATCACTTGAGGCACAAAATAAACAAGGAGACCATAAATAATTAGGTGAGAAACTATCGACGTACTCATCTACCCAGATGGAGTCCAAGAAAATGAAGCCGGATGATGAATCCGACACATTACCCGGAGGGCAATTGTATGAGAGCCTCATAAGACAAAAGTTAGTGGAAAAGCAGGAATTCTACAGGGTCTTCGAAATACCATGCAGCATTGGAAAACTCAAGTATCTGGATGCGGTAGCTGACCAAGGTTCCGACGCAAATTTGATGCCTTTATCCGTTTATGTCCAGTTAACCGACGAACTGCCATCCATCACCCGTACTAAACTCTCCTTTGTAAAACATTCTTATGAGTACCCGATAGGAATTGCAGAAGATGTGTTGGTCAACGTTGCCGGATTCCTGTATCCGGTCGACTTCATGATTATTGAAAGAAATGATATGAATATGCCAATAATCCTTGGGGCACCCTTTCTCGCTACCACTAGGGCACAAATCGATTACGAAAATAGTACCATCCAAATGAAGAAGGGAAAGAAAACAATAAACTTCCCAACGATCCCATGTCATATACGAGATGTTGCTCTACAAAAGAAGATGGAGGCGAACCCCAATATAATCCGTGGTAATGTTCGAGAGAAAATCCTTGCATGGGAGGCAAGGATTAAGAATTACAATGAAAATGAGATTAGAGAATGTAAGGGTGGAAATAACGATTATATTGAGGCTGATGAGCATACCAATAATCCCGTTGAATTTACAAAAGGAGACTCAGTGCTCCTAAGGCATTCAGAAACAAAAGCACCTACCGATGAACCAAGTCCCTGGTGGTACGGACCGTTCACAATTAAAAGTCTACATCAAGATGGGGTAGTAAGCTTGACCAGCAAGGGAGGAGGAGTGACCGCGAATGTTGAACGATTGAAACATTACCATCCTGATAACAAGGATTATATCTATCAGGGATACGTCATAATGCGAGATGATGGAGTCACGTAATGTACGGTGACTTTGAGTCTAGCTACAAGATTCGTTAATAAAGAAAAGCGCTTCTTGGGAGGCAACCCAAGCTTTATTTGCTTTGTGTGTTTATTTATTTGTTTGTTTGATTTTATTTGCTTCCGTATGTATGTTTAATTTTTATTATTATTGATTCATGTTCGAAACTAAATTGTGAAAATGCTTTATCTTGTTTTTAACTTCGTCTTAACTACATATAAAGGTATTTTGCAAAAGATAAGTGTAAGGGAAATTCAAATCGGTTTATTAGAACAAATGAACATGAATCATAACAATATTAAATTAACATACATATTAGTAGTTGTTTGAGTCAAATGCTTGTATCGAGTCATAATGATATTTTGCAGGATTTCCAGGAAATAAGGATTGAGTTTTTCCAGAAATTTTCCGGAAACTTAACATGAAAAATCTGTCAGATCACTTCTGACGGCGTCAGACCCCAGTCTGACGGCGTCAGGAACAGTTTTCTGGAATTTTTTTTTTAAAGTTTTGTTTTTCTTCCGGAATCATAAAATGCCTTATTAAATCTCTAACTTATAAACTCCAGGAATCTGCAAAATAATCATTCCACAAGCATTATATCCTTATACAGATTTATCCCGCCGATGTTATGCAGGTTTTCGTGTTTGTTTTCTCAGGTTTAACAGGTTATTTTGGACAAGGAGATGTATGTGGAATCTAGCTTTTGGCGCTGCTTTAATCTTGAAGCTTCAACATTACCTTGGAAGAAGATCTAACCATGTTACCTCTTTATCCACCGAGCGAATCAGGGGAGTATTTGATTTCATTCTTTTACCTTATTTACTTTTACATCTTGTTATTTGAACATTGGGGACAATGTTCATCTTAAGTGTAAGGGGGGGTAAAGTACGATACCTTAGAGAATGCTATTACGCTTGATTTTTTGTTTGTTTAATGGTAGATGTGTAATAAAACTGAGAGAAATACCTGTTAAGGCAATTTTAGTGCCAAATTTAAAATTTTTTACAACATATAGGAGTGAAACTTTGGTCTTAATGAGCGTCTCACGGATAGGAGTTATATGACTAGCACAAAACCGTACCACTAAAAAATTTTCTACCCCCAAATATGTGAGGTTCGCCCCTAGAATTGGTAAGAAAAGCATTTATGCTATGATGTGTGTACCGGTAGCACTTAGATTCTAGAACTTGCGTTAGGACCATTCCGAGGCCACAAGTGAGACTACATTCGTGTAGTTAGATTTACTATATGATAAGAGGCATTAGGATTAACCCATTGTTTTACACCTGTGTTTTTGTTATAATTACATTGGCTACATTGGTCAAGTAATTCTCCCACACCCTTTGCGTTGTACTCATTTTTAGTACACGATACCCCTAGTACACCCCTCAGAGCCTATCTTTTCGTTTCTAACTTTAAGCATTTTACTTAAAGTAAGAATTTGTTTACACCCCACTTAAATGTACACCCAAATCGCCTTAGCCTACCTTGTATGCACTCATTTTTAGTGCATTATTGTGACAACATTTGTTTAAACCCCAAGTTAATTATCTAATTGATTACATGGTTGCTAAGTCAAGTCATATCCTTGTACATATTATTTTGGGACGATTGGGACGATTGGGACTCATGGGTAAACTACTAGTGTAATGGAGTAATGGGGAAGAACAACATTATTACCCCCATATGTGCTAAATATTTTAAAAGTACTCCAAGTGTTTCGATTATCTTAATTCGAGTCATTAGAATAGTTAATTGTAAAGTTATGTAAAAGTTCAAGTGTAAGGGGGATACAACCCCCCTACGATGTATTATTTTGGATGGTAGGGCAAGAGTGTATGCAAAAAAAAAAAAAAAAAAAAAAAAAAAAAACGGACTACCATCCCGTTTCATTTTATGTTTATTTTATCTTTTTGTTATTTTTTTCATTAGCTTAAGTCGAGTCTAGTCTTGGCTTAGCAACGCCATATTGTACATGTAATTAATCAAGATCTTTAACTCGCCACCAGTAAAATATCCTTTATCCAACAAAACCGTGTTTATCATATCCCTACACCTAACGTTATAACCCGTTTAAAAGCCCTCTTTGATAGTTTATCTTAGGTGCTTACGCCTAGTGGAGGAGGTTTTTGATCCTTTCCCAAGCCTATGATAATCTATTTGCTATGACAGGTAGTGAGAGATATTATTCATTTTCATTTATGAGATATACTTTTATGACACCTGAGAGATGTGAGTATCTAAACACTACTTGTGAGGTGCTAGTCTGTAATCTCCGTGCTTATTATGATTAAAGTGGAACGACTATTTGTTGTAATTACTTTTATATTAGCGTTAAATGACCCCTAACTTGTATTTTGATTAGAATAAAAGCGCATTTTCTTGAGGACAAGCAAATCTCAAGTGTAAGGGTATTTGATGAAGCGAAAAGTGTACCGCTTTTAGGGGGTCATTTAAGCCCTAAATCGTATTTATTTGATCAAATATTGCCCTAAATCATTCCTTTTGTCATTTTAGGTACTTTGGAGATAAAATTTGGAAAAGGAAGCATTTTGGACGTTTTTGGAGCATAAAAGTGAAGAAAACGACAAAGTCTCTAAATCTGCTGGAATAGTACCTGTGACGGCGTCAAGCCCCAGTGTGACGCCGTCAATCCTTGATAAGCCAGAGAGGATTTTGGAAGATTAAAGGGGGACGGCGTCAAGAAGGCCATCAAGAAACCCTAACCGCGGCGAGGTGACGGCGTCAGCTCTATAACGTGACGCCGTCAGATCTGATTTTCAATATATATTCTCATAATTTTTAGTCATTAGTGTGCAACTTTGTGAGGAGAAACCCTAAGACGATTTTTCTGCTACTTTTAAGGGTTTTATACCCTTGGATCTCCCATGTTCAATTGAAGATAAGTAATCAATTAATCATTCAATATGTCTATGTGTTGTTTGATTATATCTTATTCTTGTCTTTTATTTAACATGCTAGGCTAGATTTATCTTGTGTTTGCTTAGATCTAATGAAACCTAACTATTGATTATTGGTTGTTGGTGTGTTATTAATTGTATTGGATGATTGTTTATCGATGTTAGGCTTAAGAAAACTGGCTAACCTCCTATACGGTAACTTGCTTGAACGTCTTAAGAAACATGAACCAATGCGTACTAAGGTTATTATGGTTGTATTTAATGCATGAGCGAATTCTAGTGATCCCATGTTAGGAGCTTCTTAGCCGGCTCGACATAGGAGTGAAGTAGGAGCTTATAGAGTTGGGGAAGTACGTACGCCACCCCACGATTGGTATTAAGGAATACATCCGTCATCCACTCAATTAATACACACTAATCAACCGGTAAAAGATAGTTAGGGAGTAAGGAAATCTAAGTAAACACATTTCTCTTCATATAAGTTCCACAACCTTTTTATTTTCAGTTATTTTATTTTATTTGCAATTGTAGTTATTTGGGTTAGTTGACTAGCAACTAATTCCGCCCACTCCTTCAAACCCGAGATTTTACTTGCTTTTATAAAAATATAAAAAATACAAAAAGAATCTTCCCTCACCCTTAGACCTATTAGAGTAGTTTTTCAATCCTAACGATACTATTCCCCTAGAGAACGATCAATCCCCCGGTACTTGCCACTAGACTATACTACATCGGTCAGGTACACTGCCTGGTGGGGATTGCAAGCCTCTTGAGATCCCTCGAGAGGTAAAACCTGTTGTAAGGTCGCAAAACCACGCATCATTACTCAACCACCAAGGTTTGAAGATCCTGACTATCCAGACAAAGTCTACAAGGTGGTGAAAGCTCTTTATGGTTTGCATCAAGCTCCAAGAGCTTGGTATGAAACCTTTGCCAAATACTTATTGGACAATGGGTTTCACAGAGGAAAGATAGACCAGACATTGTTTATCAAGAGGCAAAAAGGGGATATTTTGCTTGTCCAGGTCTATGTTGATGACATTATTTTTGGCTCTACAAAGAAGGAGATGTGTACTGAGTTTGAGAAACTGATGCATAACAAGTTTCAAATGAGCTCCATGGGAGAACTTAAATTCTTTTTAGGGTTGCAAGTCAAGCAGAAGGAAGATGGTATATTTATCAGTTAGGATAAATATGTAGCTGACATTTTGAAAAAATTTGGGTACACAGATGTAAAGACAGCTAGCACCCCAATGGATCCACACAAGCCTTTGCTCAAAGACTTAGATGGTGATGATGTTGATGTTCATCTCTACAGATCAATGATTGGATCATTGATGTATCTTACATCATCTAGACCAGACATTATGTTTGCAGTATGTGCATGTGCAAGGTTTCAAGTTACACCTAAGGTTTCCCACTTACATGCTGTGAAAAGGATCTTTAGGTATCGAAAAGGCCAACCCAAATTAGGCCTTTGGTATCCTAGAGAATCTCTATTTGATTTGGTGGCATATAGTGATAGTGACTATGCTGGTGCAAGTTTAGATAGGAAGTCAACAACAGGTGGTTGTCAGTTCCTAGGATGCAGATTGATTTCATGGCAGTGTAAGAAGCAAACTGTGGTTGCCAATTCTACAACTGAAGCTTAATATGTGGCTGCTGCTAGTTGCTGTGGACAAGTACTCTGGATTCAGAATCAAATGTTGGACTATGGGTATAATTTTATGCACACCATGATTTTCATTGACAATACAATACTATATGTATTATTAGAAATCCTGTTTTACACTCTAAAACAAAACACATAGAGATTAGACATCATTTTATAAGAGACTGCAATGACGAAAAGTTAATTCAAGTTGTTAAAATACACACAGATAACAATTTTGCAGATTTACTTACAAAAGGTTTTGATGTTGGAAGGTTTCAGTACTTGGTTGCAAGTATTGGAATGCTAAATCCATAAAGTTTTAATCTCTTTGTGTCTTTGTGAAGTTTTGTAAAGGATTAGTACTGTTAGATGTTAATACTGCTAGAATGTTGAGTTAATACTGCTAGTGCAAATTAGTACTGCTAAGTTAAAACTGTTAGTCAAGCTTGATACTGTTAAATAGAAAATACTCTGGATTGTGTTTTCTTGGTTTTAGACTAACATTTGCAGGATGGTATTGATGATGTGTGAGAAGCAAAAGTGGTGGAATGTTTGCAATGCTGTTGCTAAAAGCTGGTGAAACTGATTCATGATAGAGAGGATTTGGGGATCACTTGACAAGGGTTTTACACCTGAGTTGGGAGGTTCTTTAAAATCTCTTTCTTGAAATCAACCTATGTTTATCAGGTGGTATTTTGAACATGAATTGATGGTTTTTAGTTAGTCAGATAGTAACTGATCTAACTCACTCTTTACCATTCTATACTAAGTATAGTGTGTTAGTCTGAGGACATCTGGTTTAGAGAACAGCGAGCAAAAGTGAATCTAATGCATTTGTGTTAGAGGTAATACCTGCCACGAGCTGGAAACCCTGTCAAGAAAGCTCTTTTAATGAGTTTATCTGATCACAGGCAGTATTTATACTGAAAACATTGGTTCTCACACAACTAGAGGTTAAATGCAACCGAAAATGATTGAGTGTCTTCCTTTACACTTAATCCCTTCAAAAGTTTGAGTGCAATATTGTTTTTGAAAGAAAATTGAGTTAATACTGCTGCTCAAAAGTTTTTGTAAAAAGTTAGTACTGCTAGTTAAAAGTTTGTATTGCTAGGCTAAAACTTAGTACTGCTGGGTAACCGTTAGCGCTGTTTGGGAATAACCGTTTTTTAAATATAGCCGTTGAGATTTCGTTACTTACTTTGCTTATAGGTTTCCTAAATTGGATAATTCACATAATTTCTTTAACTTAAAAGATTTTATTTTCGATAACGAAAAGATTTATTCAAGTCGGTCCAATCGAAACCCTAAGTGTTCTTTATATAATCTCAATTGGCTTTACCAAACACACTTTCTCTCTTCAAAGCACATAACCCAGCACTCTAATCCAACTTTTCTCAATCTCAATGGCGCATTTGGCTTTTTGTGATAAGCATAATATGGTCGCATTCTTGGAGAAAACAGAGGGTAGTCAATGGTTTCATCAGATACTGGATTTTCTCAATACTAGTCACATCAGGTATTCACTTCTAGCAAATCCTACTATCTATAGTTCTCAAATCAATAAGTTTTGGCAGACTGCTACTGCTAATACACTTGATAATGGAGAACAACAAATAATTGCAACAGTTGATGGCAAAACTTTCACTATTACTGAGCCGTCTGTTATGAGACATCTCAAACTATCAGATGATGATGGTATTAGTTCTTTGCCTACCACTCAAATTTTTGAAACTCTTTCCAGGATGGGGTATGTGTCCACTTCTGATAAACTAACTTTTCAAAAAGGACAATTTGCCCCTCAATGGAGATTTCTCATACATATAATTTTACATTTGGGGGAAAAAAATTTGCCCCTCAATGGAGATTTCTCATACATACCATTTTACACTGTTTTAGTCCAAAGAAAACTACTTGGGAGCAATTCAGTAGTAATATTGCAACTGCTCTTATTTGTTTAGCCTCAAAAAGGACTTTTAACTTTTCAAAATTGATTTTTGATGGTATGATGAAATACTTGGATAGCAAATAAAAGTTTTTAATGTATCCAAGGTTTATTCAAATGTTTTTGAACAAACACAAAAATTTGCTTCTATCTCACAAAACTGTTTATCCAACTCCTTGTCTTACTCAAAAACTTTTTAGTAATATGAGGATGGCTTCTAAGGGCAACCATCAATTAGTACTACTAGTACTGATATGGATAAAGGAAAAGGAATTGCACAAGAGTCTGAGCCACCAAAGAAGATCAAGAAGAGGGTTCAAGCTCAGATAAGCCTTGATGAAGAAATAGCTCAGAGAATGCATGAAGAAGAACAAGCTAGATTGGTGGAAGAACAGAAGATTGCACAGTTTCTTGAAGACCAAAGGCTTGCAAAAGAAATTGTTGAAAGTAAAGATGCAGAAAGATCAACACAAGAATAAGCAGATGAGCTGTTAGCTTAGAAGATTTATAAAGAAGACAGGGCAACTATCAATGCATAAGAAAGAGAAAATGCCCTGAATGATCTGCTTGAAGTTATTAGAAAGAGTCAGAGTGCAAAGAAAGCTGCTGCTAGAAAGAACAAACCTCCAACTCAAGCAAAGATGATGAAGTATATGAAGGAATATCTGAAAAATCAAGATCATTAGACTATTAGTCAACTAAAAGGCAGACCATATGAAGAGATTGCAGATCTATATAGCAAGGCCTACAAGAAAGTTCAAGCTTTTATCCCTATGGATACAGAAGAAGAAGAACACAGAAGAAAAAGAGCTGGAATTTCTTTGGAATCAGAATCTTCTAAGAAGCAGAAAATCAGTGAAGATCTACCCTCAGCTGAAGAAGAAGAAGAATTGACTGAAGAACAGCTTCAACGAATGATGATTGTTATTCCTGAGGAATGAATGTGGAGGCCCTACAGGCTAAGTATCCTATTATTGATTGGGAAGTTCAAGAAGATGGGAGGATAAAGAGTTGGAAGATCATCAGGGTTGGAGATCATACTGAGATATATCAACACTTTGATGATATGCTCAAGGCATTTGACAGAGAAGATCTGGTGAAGCTATGGAGTTTGGTCAAAGAAAAATTTAGCTCAGCAGAACCAACAGACAACAAAGAAAGAATGCTATGGGTGGAATTGAAGAGGTTATTTGATCCAGATGAATGTGATACATTATGGAAGTTTCAAGCCAACAATCTAGGATTGAAATGGAGATTGTATGATACATGTGGAGTTCACCATGTGTCTACAAAAGCTGGAGTTGATATATATATATATATATATATGCTATAGTGGAGAAGGATTACCCATTGTCAAAAGGTGCTTTAACTGTGATGTTATCTGTAAAATTAACAGTGGAAGAAGAGACTGAGATGGCAAGGGAATTGCTAAGAAAGATCTTCATGCAGGCTGAAGAGAAGATGAAGTGTTTGGAAGAATCCTCTCAAGGTCAAAGATGTAATTCAAGAAACTTGATGATTTGGAGGTAAATCACAAGTTTAGGGGAGGATTGTTGGGAATTACAAGTCTACACACTTAGTACTGCCAAGCTAAGTTAGTACTGTCAAGCCAAAGATGAAACTGCTGAAGATTACAACAAATAATACTAATCAAGTTTGTACTGCTAGAGTAAAAGTTAATACTACCAGACTAACTTTGTACTGCTGAAGATTGCTGATGAAGATTGATACAGCTATGGGATAAAGACGTGTAATGTGATAAGTTTAGAAGATATTCTGTGTATATTCTATATGTTTAGACTTATCTGTATATTCTAGAAGATTTGTAGTTATCTTGTAAAGGACTCCTTAGTATATAAAAGGAGGTCCTAGGTTTAGATGTTTGATACGCATGTTTTTTATATAGCTTCAAGGTTGTAAACCCTAGTACTACATAGAGTACTCGTATTATTGAGCTAATAATATTGAAGCGTTTTGGTGATATTGTGTTCAATACAGTTTACTATTTCATCGTTTACTGTTACATTGATATTCTTCTAAGTGTTTGATTGAACAAATAATTGCACAATCAAGCCTTCGATGGTGATCAAAGGAATAATGGGGTGTTGAGAATGCGCCAAGCTTGTTCTTAACCTGAAAATAAGAAATACCGAAACACTACGTTAAGTGATTGCGCAGGGGTTGGACCCTGCGAACCACCTTCGGCGTGCGAGTAAGTATGTGTAATCGTTTGAGTAGGTTGTAAATGACAAGAGTGAAGTTAACTTACATTGTTCATGCCCGACTACGCTACTTATAGGGGAGAAATAGGACATAGTGGGCGGTTGCACATTGTTCGAAGATCATGGGGGCGTCCCATGATTTTGTGGTAACCGCTAGGGCTTTGTAGCCCACGTTCTCTGTTTTGGCGGGAAAGCCAAGGAAAGAGGAGACGTGGGTTTGACCAGGTCAGAATGGTCCTTCGTGCTAGTCCCTTCGATAGGAATACCCCGAAGGGCTTAGGGCTTCGATTGGCGGATTCCCACATGGTAACCAGTTCGCAGGCGAATGGTTTTATGCTAATGAGACGTGTTAGGAGATTAACCTGGGCCTCCGAAGGGAGGGCTTTCTACAGGCTCGAAGGGGAGTCCTTCGACCCGTTCGGAGGGTACATCATCAAGCCCCCCAGTCGAAAGTGATATATACGTACGAGTATAAATTGCATTCGACTCGAAAAACAAATTACATGCGAGTCCTTCCATCACAAAGTCGTACGAGTAGGATAAATGCTTAAACAACCTTGCGCAATAAATGCGGCCAATAAATATGCAACTACCATATCCTAGCTACATCAGCTATAATGTCGGTACCCACAAACTTATTTTCAAAATTCAAAAGCAAATTGGAATCCGTGTCAAACTCATACTATGACTACACGTGGATGGCTATGATGAAACAACTAAAAATATACATAAACCCTTTATGATTCCCACTGATCGTATTGCTTTACTTTGCCCCAAAGTACACATACACAGTACCTGTGTTTCGTGCTTCTGCTAAGATTAAAGGTAATTATCTTTCCTTAGTCTCATTATTTCGAATACAAGATGAGTATGGCGGCAAAAAGGACCATTAGGCAACAAAAGTGTATCCTATCAGAACAGGATTTGGCGGATTTTCTTGAAAAGTATCCCATACCTAAGAAGTATAAAGTGATACTCCCAAACGAAACCCAAAGTATTTTTGATGCCCCCACTGGGTATGTTGGGTTATATGTTCATGCTTTTATAGAATCCAACTTTAGGATTCCTATTCACCCGCTGATCTTAGAATTTTTACAGTATTATCAAGTACACATTTCCAGGTTGAACCCTTTTGGCTTAGCCAAGCTAACCACCTACATTGTAGTATGTAAAGCTTATGGTTATGAGCCCATGCTTAACGTGCTTAGAGGCTTTATCAACCTTTGCCCTGGTGGTGATTGGTTAACCCTAGGTAAAAGAAGTGAACCTGATGTCCCTTGTTTAATAACAAAACCCTTTGCCAATATAAGAAAATGGAAAGGTCTGTTTTTCTACGTGCAAGATATGATTATACCTCCCAATTATCCAGCGTTACTGGATAAAGACAATCGTTTTGACGAAAAACGCTTTAATGATCCTTTGCTGCACTTCGTAAGAAGCTATCCCCTCTATCAATGTCTTGAACGTCATCCATTTGATGTGCAAACGTTTCCTGAGCCAATATTATTTCTGGCGGGCATTATAGATCATTGGGAAGGTTCTCCCTTGGAGCCTGAGATAATCTGCAATGGGAAAAGTATGTATGTACTTATTCAAATAAATTAATGACTTATCTGATGGTATTTATCTCATTCCTTTTTTCTGTAGGGATGGCCTTCAGAAACTTCGTTGTAGCCCGTGGTACTAGGGAGCTTAGTTTTGTCCCCAAAGAGCCAAATAATGTGATCCATGAAGTAGGTTCTCCGTCAACATCAATAAATAATGACGAGACTCCGCATTTTGTAGAGACTGTAGCAGACTCCGATGATCCCCTCATCAAGGAATTCCAAACAAGGCTCGGAAGGTCCTCCGGTCTTTCAAATAGGAAGAAAAGTAAGAAAGCAAAAGTTGCTATGTCTGTGAAGACTCCTCCGAAGAGGAAATTATCCCTTCCTACTCCTCCAACAAGAATGGTGAAGCCCAAAGGCTCTCATTCGAAAACCTTTATACCTACTCCTCTGACAATTCCTGAGGATGATACTCCTGGTAAGTTATCATGCATGCGTAAAAAGTACCCTTCCTTATATAACTTGTGCCTCTGTCTTTCACAGGTCTTCCCGATGTTAACGAACTACCCAATTCAACTGCGTGCCGCCACTTGGTTGAGAAAATGACACCTGCTAAATGGAAGGACATCTTGGATAACATGTCTATGGAAGAGCTTTGCAACTTTCATTCTAAAAGTTATGCTAGACAGGTTGTTTTGGATAATCATTTGAATTCAAGGACAAGGGAGTTGGTGCAAACGGTGTTGAATGTGAGAGTTAAAATGGATGCTATCTTAGCCAAACAAAAAGCTAAGGATCATGAATATGATGAATTAGAGGCTAAGTGCAAAGAAGTGATGGAGAACTTCGAGAAGAATCCTTTTGTTCAAGATATGCGAGCTAAGATTGATAGGCTCGAAGGGCAATTGAAGGAATCCCAAGCAAGGTGTGATAGGTTGAAGGTTGAGGAGTCGAAGGTGTCCATCTATAGAGCCTAAATTGAGATGCTTGAGTACAAATGTGCAAGTCTGGAAGCCGAAAAGTCTAGGCTGATTGAGCAGGAGGCCAAGCTTTGCGAGGAGGTCGATAGTCTGAAGTTCCAGTGTCGAAGCTTGAAGAAAGACCGAGCTGAGGTAGTTGCGAAGGTTGTTCCTCATGTGGCAATGGAGTTGCATCGTAGTGATGAGGTGGGGGAAGCTATTGGGAAACTGGTGAACGCAACCATCTTTTATGGTACCTGTTCCGCTTTAGAAGAAATTGCTCAGTCAAGGAAGCCTGTGGTTTTGTCGGAGGTACCATACTATCGCCCTGATTCTGAGAAAGAATTTGATGAGGCTGGCAATGTGTTTACGTCAACAGAGTTCCCTTTCCTAGCTGAGGTGACCAGAGATCCATTGGCTTCAATAGAGGAACTTCTGGCGAAGAAGCCTATGAAGATCCAGCCTTCGTCCTCAACAAAGAAATCCACCTCTGCTCAACCTTGAAATGATTTTCCAACATGTTGTTTGTTTGAGACAATTTATCTTTCGTGCTGCTGGGCTTCGACCCATAACTTTTAGGCAATTGTCCTTTTTGTGATTATGATGGCTAAGACTGTACGTAGTCTTTATTAATGCTAATTTAGTGGGATATGTCCCACTTTTATTGTCATGTTTATCTTCTCTTACGCTCATTTCAAGAACGTACACATACAACCTAAGGTTATAACCTTATTGTGTGTATTTTGGACCAAGATTTTAAGCAATCGTATAATTTGACTGCGACAGAGGGTCGCGACCCACTCCGTCTTTATCCTTAAGTTGCAGAGGGCTTTTAATACCCTAAGACTTCATAGGAAAGTTAATGTGAATTATAATGGATGTTATTTATATACAAGGCATGTGCCTTGCTACATCCTTCGACATTGAAACTTTTATACTACTTGGCTGGACAAATCTTTGTTGTAAAGAACGAAACAAGAGATTTGAGGGAAATGTGTTATATCATTAATTGGGTAGGGAGGATTACATCATTTTAAGAAATGAATACTAAGACACCTACCATTAATGCTTCTTTCCCCAGATGAGAAGAATGCGTTACATGAAATTGTAAAAACAAACTGAGTGTTTTTTTTTGTAGTAAGTTTTAGATGTAAAACTTACGAAGGTTAGTACCATTCCAAGTTCTATCAATGACCTCTCCTTTAAGCGTTGCGAGCTTGTATGCACCGTTGCCGTAGGCTTCCGATATAACGTATGGTCCTTCCCATGTTGGCCCTAGCTTTCCTTCGTATTCGGCCTTGCTTGCACTGTTCAAACGAAGGACATATTCACCTGGCTTGAACGTGGAGGGTCGAACTCGGTTGTTATAGTACTTTTTAATCTTCTGTTTGTGGGTAGCCTCCCTGATTGAAGCTATTTCTCGTCTTTCTTCCAGAAGATCGAGATTTTCTCGAAGCCTTTCTTCATTTGTTTTTTCTTCAAAGTTCACAATACGTTCCGTTTCAATGCTTATTTCAGAGGGTATAACAGCCTCCGTTCCATAAGTAAGGCTAAAAGGAGTCTCCCCGTGGCTTGACTTGGGGTGCGTCCTATGTGCCCACAGAACTTGGGGTAATTCGTCTACCCACCCATGATGGCTTCTTCCTAACCTCTTCTCAATTTCCTCGATAATGTCCCGGTTTGTGACTTCTACTTGTCCATTACCTTGGGGATGATAAACGGAAGTGAATGACTGTTTGATCTTCAGGCCTTCGCAGAAGGTTGGGAACACCCCTTCGGCGAACTGCTTTCCATTGTCGGAGATGATAATGTGAGGGACACTAAAATGACAGATTATGTGTTCCCACACGAATTTCTCCATATGCCTTCCTGTTACTGATGCCAAGGGCTTTGCTTCAACCCATTTGGTAAAGTAGTCTATAGCTACGACCAAGAACTTTACCCCTCCTGGAGCAACTGGTAGGGGTCCGACTATGTCAATTCTCCATTGACAGAAAGGCCATGCTGACGTAATGGAGGTCATGTCTTGCTTAGGCATTCTCGGGACTTTGGAGTGGATCTGACATGCTTCGCACTTTTGTATTATCTCTATTGCATCCCTATGCATGGATGGCCAATAATACCCAAGTTTCATTATTTTTTATACAACTGAGCGAGGGCCTGTGTGCAACTCGCAAGATCCTTCGTGAACCTCATAGATGATGTTCGAAGCCTGTTTTGGTCCCACACAACGAAGCCATGGTGATAAGAAGGATCTCCTGTACAGGTTATCCCCAATAAGTCTATATTGGGGAGCTTTGATCCTTACCTTTCGAGCAAGTTTAGGATCCTCTGAAAAAATACCACTGATCAAATACTCCCTGATCGGAGTCATCCAATTGGTGCCTTCATCGAGTATGACGTCAGAAACTTCGCCTCGTTTAATTGACCTATCAGTCAATATTTCTACCAAAACTTCTTTCGTTAGATGAGCAAATGCCATCGAAGCCAACTTGCTTAGGTCGTCTGCTTTCTTGTTTTGATTTCTGTGAACATGTACTATATCATATGTTTCGAAGCCCTGAAGGAGTTCTTTAGCTTTTTCCAAATATTGCTTGATGGTGGGTTGCCTTGCTTCGTAGGAGCCTTTAATTTGGTTGGCGACTAACTGCGAGTCTACAAAAACGGAGAGGTTACGAACCTCCATGTATTTTGCAAGTCGAAGACCGGCTAACAAAGCTTCATACTCGGCTTCATTGTTGGTAGCTTCGAACTCAAAATGCAATGCGTAAGTGTATTCCCTTCCTTCCGGACTAACTAGCATTAAACCTGCTCCTGAACCATCAGAACTTGATGCTCCATCTGTGTACAGTTTCCACCCTTCCTTTGTTTCTTGGGATTTCTCCTTAGGAATTTCTTTATGTTGGCTAGGTCCGGAGGGTGTTTTAGCGAGAAAGTCTGCAAGTATCTGACCTTTGATGGAGTTTCGACCCATGTACTCTATCTCATGTTCTCCCAATTCGATAGCCCATTTAGCTACCCTTCCTGATTTCTCAGGCTTCGACAGTATCTGCCTAATAGGCTTGTCAGTCAATACCGTGATGGGATGAGCTTGAAAGTATCTTCGAAGGCATCTTGCAGCATAAACCAAAGCTAGGATTAGCTTTTCCAACTCCGGATAGTTTAGTTCAGCTCCTTGTAGGACCCTACTAACGAAGTATATAGGGACTTGCTTCTTTTCTCTTTCGGCTAAGAGCACCGCGCTGATGCTTTCGAATGATGCCGCAATATACATGAACAACACTTCGCCTTTGATTAGGGCCGTAAGTGTTGGTAAGATTTCCATAAATTCCTTTAGCTTTTCGAAGGCTGTTTCCGCCTCACATCTCCATTGGAAAGTCTTTTTATCTGTACACCCCTTGAGTGTTTTAAAAAATGGTAAAGACCGATCTGCCCCTTTTGATAGGAACCTGCTAAGTGCCGCAAGCTTCCCATTGAGGCTTTGAACTTCTTTGAGTGACTTCGGAGCTTGAAGATCAGTGATGGCTTTAACCTTCGAAGGGTTAGCTTTAATCCCTTGTTTCGTTATCAAATGCCCCAAGAACTTCCCTTCCTCCATGCCAAAGGAACACTTCTTGGGATTAAGCTTCATGTTGATAGCCCGTAATTGATCGAAGGTCTCTTGAATGTCAGAGAGGAGGTCCTCTTCGGTTCTGCTTTTTATTACCATGTCATCAACGTAGGCTTCCAAGTTCCTTCCAATTTGCTTATGGAAGGCCTTGTCTACTAAACGCTGATAAGTAGCCCCCACGTTCTTTAGGCCGAAGGGCATCTTCTTGTAGCAATAGACACCCTTTCCTGTGTAGAAGGTTGTCTTCTCCTCGTCCTCCTTTGCCATTTGTATTTGGTGATATCCTGTGTAGGCATCCAAAAAGCATTTCAAACGGAACCCCGAGAGGGATTCGACCTTCCAATCAATTTCTGGTAGAGGATAGCAATCCTTTGGGCAGGCTTTGTTGATGTCGGTAAAGTCGACACACATGTGCCACCCTCCGTCGCTTTTCTTTACCATAACTGGATTAGCGACCCAAGTTTGGTATTTCACTTCTCTGAGAATTCCTGCTTGCATAAGTTCATCCACCTCTTTACAAGCAGCTGCGTTTCTTTCTGGTGCCAGGCTTCGTCGCTTTTGCTTAATTGGTTCAATGTGCTTGAACTCGTTAAGCTTATGCTCTGTACCGAAGGGCTTGCCGTCGATCATAAGAGTCCTGGGAACCCCGGTCATATCTGAGTAGGTCCATGCGAATACGTCTTTGTTGGATTTGAGTAGCTTCTCCAAGTCCGCTTTGAAGTTAGCAGGGAGTTGCTTTCCGATTACCACCGTTTGCTCCGGATAGAGCTCATTCACCACGATACGTTCTTCGGCATCTGTACAACTTAAAATGGCCTTCGGAGGCTCCTACGGAGTTTCTCTAATCTTTTTGCTGTTATCTCCCGTATGTCCTTGGTTGTAAGTGGAGAATACGGTGCCTATCCCATAAGGTGTATGGAATTTTACCGCTGCGTGTATAGTGGAGACTACGATACCCATCTTTTACACGGCGGTCCTTCCTATCAGCAAGTTGTAAGGAGAGTTGGACCTTACGATAGCGAACATGAGGGTTTCTGTCCTTCCGAGCTTGCCTTCTCAAATCGTTATTTCCAACGGAACTTCTCCCAGAGGCCACGAATGTTCACCAGAAAACCCTACCAAGGGTATTTTTGAATCAATCCGCTGCGACCTGATCGAAGGATTAAGCTTAAGGAAACAATGCTCATAGATGACTTCGTAGGAGCTCCCACAGTCCATATAGGCTCTATTTACATCCCGGTTGGAAATGAGGACTTTGATGACTACCGGATCGTTTGAAGGGACTTGGCCTGCAAGAGGAGGAAAAGTTACCTCCCCTACTTCGTTACCCTCCGTTACCTTTCTCTTCAAGCTGGCTTCACCCCAACGGACCATGAGTATTGGGGCTTCGAGAGGAGCAGTATCTTTAGCCAATTGAGTGTCGGTCATCTCTTCCTTTCCCTTCTTTATACCCTTCACCAAATGTGCCAATTGCCCGGACTTCACAGCTTCCTCTATCTGTTTCTTCAGTTCTCTACAACTGTTTGTATCGTGAAAGCCATCAAACCCAAGTTAGCTGATTCCTCTTCTTCCTCCATGAAGCTCCAATCAAATCCAGCTCCATCTACAGCTACCATAGCCTTGGAAGAAGGCTCTTCAACATTTACTGTTCTCCTTGACCCTTGCTGATTCTTAAACCCTTGACCCTGGTTGCTTTGTTGTCTTGGACCTCTACATTCCCTGGAAAAGTGCCCCATTTTGTGACAATTAAAGCATTCCACCTTAGACTTATCATACCCAGCAACATCTCTTCCATTGAAGGTAATCTTATTTCCTGTCCTTTGGTAATACTTCTTAGCCCTGATGCTTATCAAAGCCAACTGCCACTTCAAATCTATAGCTTCCAAATCATCTTCAGTAATTTGAAGAAGATCTTCATTAAAGATCTTTGACCTACCAGACTGTTCTGATACAAATGCATATACGGTCTCATAAGTCAAGCCAGCAGTGCTAGTTTTTACACCAGCAGTGCTAACTGTTGGTATAGCAGTACCAACTGCTTATTCATCTTCATGGTTAGAACTGTTTGAAGAAGATACAAAAGCCATATTCCCTGAACTGGAACTGGTGCTACCACTCTTCTTGACCTTTTGCTCAACAATCTTGAGATTATTGTAGAGCTCATTCATTGTCATATTCTCCAGCTCTGGTTTATTGCTCCAAACCACAACATAAGTGTTCCATTCAGCAGGTAAACTGTTTAGAAACTTCATGTTGAGGTCTTCTTGAGGTATCACAATCTTCAACACAGGAAGTTGACTGATGATCTTTTGAAGCCTATTAAAGATCTGATCCAAAGTTTCATTGCTTGATGCAGTGAAGTTCTCATAACTTTGCTTGAGTAGGGTTTTCTGTGCTTTCTTGGTAGCTTCATTGCCACCAAATCTTTCCACCACTGCTTCAAAAAGAGTTTTTGCCGACTCATAATGACTAAAGTTCAGCACTTGATCATTAGGAATTGCCATTAGTAACAAATTCCTAGCCTTCTGATCATTCTTCTTTTTGATTCTCTCCTCGTTTGTAACTGGCTCAGTATTAAGCTTTGTGACCTTGGAACCATCAGCACGTGTTTCTTCAACAGCAACTGGTTTGAAGGAATCACCATTGATAATAATATCCCATAATGCATAGTCTTGCACCATGAAGTATTGCTCTATCCTGAGCCGCCATATGTCGTATTCATTCTGTTTCAGCATGGGGAGTTTAGCAAGGATTGAGGTTTGAGGTGTCTCCATGTCCATCTTCTTGGATTGCTAGTGAGTAAACTTCTGGTTCTTCTAAACTCAACGTATCAAAAACCTTGGCTCTGATACCACTTGACCGGATCTAAACACACACGTTGTGTTGGAGATACTTTGAGTATATACTTGATAGCACGCGGAATTTACTACCAAGTACTTAGAAGAATATGATTATGTTTGGTGATTGAATAAGTAAAACAATAAGAACAACGATATCAACCAAACTTATCACTTCACTATATTGAACGATTACAATAGATATGAATGATATGTGTATATCGTATTGTATTTGTATATATTTTTAAAAACCCTAATCTAAGGATCTCCTTTTATAATGTAAAGAGTCCTTTACACGTTACACATCTAACCGTATCATTCTATACTAAAAAGATATTTACCATATCTTTTCTATAATTATCTTCAAACGGTTTCACCTTGATCTCATAAGCAGTCCTAACTGTTCTTCCTTCAGCAGTTCTAACTGCTCTTCCATCAGCAGTCTTAACTGTCCTTGTATCAGCCGTCTAAACTGCTTAAGTTTAATTCCCAACAATCCTCCCCTAAACTTATGATTTAGATGCAAATCAATAAGTTTCTTTAATTAAACTTCTGATTTCGTTGATGGGATGGATTCTTTCAAACACTTTACTTGAATCACGAAACACTTTGGGAATTATCTTCATATATCACACTCTTTTGGTCAACTCCTCAAAAATTACCAAAATTAATTTAATTCCATCAAGGAATTAATTCCTTATACCAACCCAAAGTTAATTCTGCATATCAACCACGCATTGAATGCTATTAAACCTTTATTAACTCTATAAAATCTCGCATATCCACACAAAATCTTCTTCAACACAAATCTTTAAACTTCTTCAATCACAATGTCTTCTTCACCAAACATCATAGAAATTTCATCTGATTCTTCTTCTGATTCCGAAGATTCAGGATGGAACAACTATTTTCCTCCAAACTATTCTTCAACTTCAAGAGTTAATCTTTCAAAGAAAAAGACTAAAACATCCTCATCTGAAGAAACTTCCTCCGATGAACTTCCTCCTTATGTTGATGATTCATCCTCCTCTTCGTCTGACTCTTCTGAATCTGACGAAGAAAAACTCTGTTCCAAAGAAGAAGCCTGAGAAGAAAAAGTCTGAGAAGCAGCAATTTCCATCTCCAAGATCAGTAATACTGGCACTTCCCTGCAAAAAGGTGTCTGAACTCATGGGTAGCAGAGGAGCCCGCAGCAAAATCATGCCGGATATCACTGGAAAAGGAAAAGGAAAACTTGAGTAGTTGTGTTGTCTTTTGTGTTGTGTAGAATGTTTTGTTGGTAGTTGGTAGTTTTTGTTGGTTTTTCCTTGTAACCGTATGAAGCTTTGTAATGAATCCACCTTTATAATGAATAAAATTTAAGCACTTCATTATAATTCATCTCTGACTTCTTAATTCCTCCCCTGAATTTCATAATCATCAATCAACTTTGACATCTTTAACAGCAACTAGAACAAACTTTAATTCCTCCCCTGTTTGGAAGAATCCTCACCATCAGATGAACTAGAACATAAGTTATCCAAGCTCAGCATCCAATAAGACCATTTGTACAAGTTACCATCAATTCAGTTGTTTTAGTTTCAAACTGCTCTCAACACTTCCAGATGTATTACCTTCTGAGAGAGGTGTATCACAGAGCATAAACTCAGTAGGAACTAAGTTTTGAACAATCAGTACAAACTGGTGAAGCCAGCAGTTCAGACTGTTAACTCCAGCAGTTCAGACTGTTTAGCAAAAAGTTTTCAGAGATAAAATCAATTTTAAGTTAATGTGGATTTGAAAATATTTTTGTCCATTTATAGTTTTTAGCAAACTATCAGCTATGAACGGATTTGACTTGTCTTTACCAATAGTCGTTTGCTATGGACTAGCCAACTCTTCACACTTAGATTTGGTGAGTTGATAACCAACCAGTTTTTGGTAAACTGTCAACCATAAACGGATTTGAGTAGTCTTTACCAGAAACCGTTTGATATGGACTAGTTGATTCTTATGTTGATTAAACATGGTGAATCAATTACCATTTGATGTGTGACAAGCATTCACACTTGACAATCCAAACCACCATTCTTTTCAAAACACAATCCAAATCAAAAAGCTTTTCTTAACCTGAAATGTTAGTCCAAAACCAAAGAAAACACAATACATAATATTCTCTTTTAACAGTTATTCCATTTGACTAACAAATTCACAAGCAGTCTTAAAAATATTCAAGCAGTCTCAACTATACAAATAGCACAACTAACAGTACATAATCCAAAAACATTTACACATTAATCTTTTGAAGGATTAAGCATTCCAATACCTGTTACCAAGTACTGAAATCTGCTTACATCAAAACCTTTTGTTAAGAGATCAGCAAAGTTGTCATCAGTGTGTACTTTAACAACTTGTATTAATTTCTTTTCAGCACAGTCTCTTATAAAATGATGTCTAATTTCAATATGTTTAGTTTTTGAATGTTGAACTGGATTCTTAATGATACACATTGTACTGTTATTGTCTATATGTATAATTGTGTTTAAGAAATTGTACCCATAATCAAGCATCTGGCTTTGAATCCATAGAACTTGAGCACAACAACTTGCAGCAGCCACATATTCTGCTTTAGTAGTAGATATAGCCACCATAGTCTGCTTCTTACACTGCCAAGAGATTAATCTTCGACCTAAGAATTGACAACCACCTGTTGTAGACTTTCTATCCATGCTAGCACCAGCATAATCAGAATCAAAGAATGCAACAAGATCAAATGCAGACTCTTTAGGATACCACAGCCCCAAGTTAGGCTGTCCCTTAAGGTATCTGAAGATCCTTTTTACTACTGTGAGATGAGACACCTTAGGAGTCACTTGGAATCTTGCACAGGCACACACAGCAAACATGATATCAGGCCTAGATGATGTGAGATACATCAGGGACCCAATCATAGATCTATACATGTGCACATCTACATCTTCACCACTGTGATCCTTTAATAATAAATGTGTCTCTTTGTCAATTGGTGTGCTAGCAACCTTGGCATCTGTGAATTGAAATTTCCTTAAAATTTCACCAACATATTTATCCTGAGAGATAAATATACCATCTGACTTTTGCTGTACTTGAAGACCTAGAAAGAAGGTAAGCTCTCCCATAGAACTCATCTGAAATTGGTCTTTCATAAGCTTTTCAAACTCCTTACACATCTGTTTCTTTGTAGAACCAAAAATGATGTCATCTACATAGACTTGTACTAGTAGAATATCACCCTTGTCCTTCTTAATAAAAAGAGTTTGATCAATTTTCCCTCTATGAAACCCATTCTTCAGTAGATATTTAGCAAGAGTTTCATACCAAGCTCTTGGAGCCTGATGCAATCCATATAGAGCTTTCACCACCTTATAAACCTTGTCAGGATGCTCTGGGTCGACAAAACATGAAGGTTGTGAAACATAAACCTCTTCATCAATAGTGCCATACAGAAATGCACTCTTCACATCCATTTGATAGACCATAAACCCCATATATGAAGCATAAGCAAGAAATAATCTTATTGCTTCAATCCTGGCAACTGGAGCAAAAACTTCCTCATAATCTATACCCTCCTCCTGAGTATAGCCTTGAGCAACCAATCTTGCTTTGTTCTTTATAACAATGCCCCTCTCATCCTTCTTGTTCCTGAATACCCACTTTGTACCAATCACTCTCATTCCCTTTGGTAGATCAACCAGAACCCAAACATTTTGAATTTTGAATTGAAGTAGCTCTTCTTGCATAGCTTCAACCCAACTTGATGATTCTAAAGCCTTTAACACATTCTTGGGTTCAATCTGAGATAGAAAGCATACAAACATACACTCATTCTCATCTTCATGATGTTTCTCTTCATAAACCATACTGAGAAATCCATGATGATCTGGGTCTTGAATTTGCCTTCTGGTCTTGACTCCAGATTGTACATCTCCTATGATATTGGTAAGTGGATGATTCCTATGCACAATAGTATGGGGAGTAGAAGGAACTGCATAGCTAGTAGGCATGTTTTGCAGACCATCTCCAAAGAAATCAAACTCAGCAATATCAACTGGTGAATGAGGTTGACTTGGTCCAGCAGTCTCAATATTTTGCTCAGCAGTTGGAACTTGAGATTGAGCAGTGCTAACTCCATTGGAACTGCTCGTTGGAATTTCAGCTTCTTTACCATTCTGACCACTTGTTTCAGCAGCATCTTTCTCTTTGTCTACACCACTTGATGAAGGAATATCATCTTTCTTTGTAGAAGACTCATTCACAGAACTTTCTTCCATGACAGGTATGAAAATGCAATCATCATCTTCTTCTTCTGAACCTGCATCATTGTTAGTATTTGTACCTATAACAGACACATAATTCATGGAATCTGAAAGACTGTCAATATCAAAGGTCCAATCTGGACCTACACCTGCAACATTTGGTTTATTCTCCAAAAATTCTATGTGCAGATTTTCTTCTACTTGCTTGGTGCTTGTATTGTACACCCTAAAAGCCTTACTGTGCAGAGAGTAACCAACAAAGAAACCTTCCTCAGATTTCCCATCAAACTTTCCTAGTTGGTCTTTGGTATTAAGGATAGTAACATGACAACCAAAAGGTCTCATGAAGCTTAAAGCAGGGGTTCTACCTCTAAGTAACTCATAAGGAGTCTTATTGTGAGGTTGTACAACTAAAACCCTATTCAACACATAACAAGCAGTGCTAACTGCTTCAGCCCAAAATGAAATTGGTAGCTTAGAGTCAGCTAACATTGTCCTAGCAGCCTCTATAAGAGTCCTATTCTTCCTCTCAGCTACACCATTTTGCTGTGGGGTTCTAGCTACACTAAACTCCCTCTTAATACCTTTTTCTCTGCAAAAGTCATCCATCACTTTATTCTTAAATTCAGTCCCATTGTCACATCTGATTACTTTAACCTTCTTATCAACTAGGTTTTCTACTTCAACAATAAGGGTCTTAAGTATTTCACTTGTCTCATCCTTAGTTTTCATAAAGAATACCCAAGAAAACCTACTATAATCATCAGTGACAACAAGGCAGTATCTCTTAAAATTCAAGCTATTCACAGAGGTAGGACCAAACAAGTCCATATGCAACATATATAAAGCTTGAGAAATAGAGTTTTGGGTCTTTGGCTTACATGAGGCTCTGTGTTGCTTACCCTTAAGGCAAGAAACACAAGTTTGGTCATTTAGAAAAATTTTGTTTGGCAAACCTCTTACCAATCCATGTTTAGCAATATTGTTAATGGTTTTAAAATTAACATGACCAAGCCTCCTGTGCCATAACATTGATTCTTCCAATGTGGCTTTTGCAACAAGACAAGTAAGTCCAACCTTAGGAACTAGTTTATTCATCTCAACACTGTATGTATTATCCTTTCTAGGGATTTTAAGCAATACTTGACTTTCATCAGGTAGCTTGAAATCAGGGGAAAGTATAAGACAATCAGTATCAGTAAATAAAACTTTGTTCTGTTTATCACAAATTTGTGATATACTGAAAAGATTGTACTTAAGTTCTGGTACATAATACACATTTTCAAAATCAAGGTTACCAGTTTTAATTACCCCTTTACCAGTAATTCTTCCTCCAACACCACCACCAAAGACAACTGGTCCTCCATCCAGAGCAATATAGTCTGAAAGATATGACTTGTTGCCTGTCATGTGCCTTGAACATCCACTGTCTGAAAATCCTCTATCTTCTTTGTCATTTGAGGGATGTTCCTGCACACAAAATAAAGGTGTTAGTTTCTTTTGGGGATCCAAACCATCACTAGTTTGGATCTGCCTTGTGCATCAAGATGAGAAAACTTGTTTGAGGTCTTTGATGCACCATTGGGTTTGATAAAATGTTTATCCCAATGTGCTGAGGCCTTGACAGCATTGCCCCATTTTCCCTTAACATTTAAGTGCCTAGCAGTTGGATTTGCTGGTCTAGCAGTTGGAACTGCTTGTTTAACCTTAGGCACCCACTTCTGATTTGCCATTGCTGTTTTCTGATAAAAATGACTTTTAACTGTTTGTGCATGATTTGAAAATTGTTTTGCACTGGAAACAGTTTGCTTGTTATTAAACCACTTATTTTGACTAGCAGTTGAAACTGTTTTGATGCCAGTCTTTAACATAACAGCTTTAGGTGACATCTTATGATTTGCATTAGGGTTTGTCAATCTAGTTGAACCATTTTGAGTTACCCTAGCATTGTTATTCCTGTTCACCCTTACATTCCCAGTAACCCTCTTTTTCCATGGGTTAGAATCACAATAAGCAGCCATATGCTCAAAACTTCCACAAACAAAACATACTTTTCTAATCATAGCAAACTTATCATTCATATTCTTAGATTTTGAATGATTCCAATTCCTATGACTACTCTCAGAACTTGATGATCTGTTCTTAGTCCTATACATCTCAGCATATCTAACATTTTTCCTAACTGGTTTTATGTTTTCAGTCTTAACCACTTTAGGAGCATGTTTAACTTCTACCTTAACAGCATTAGGTTTTTTCCTTAACCTTTACATTCTCATCATCAGATGTCCACTCCTCAATAGTTGGAGCATCTGAGTTCCTATCTGAGGACATCTTTTCCTCAGAAAGAGATTTATCACTAGCACTCACAAAAGCATCTTCTGCCTTAACAAATTTAACAGGATTTTCACTAATCTTAACACCATATCCAGGAAATTCCATATCCTTAAACTTTTCTAAACCTGTATGAGCTAAATCTATTCCTGGTGGAGCAAACATTCCTCTAAATGGGGGTGCAACTGACTTATAACCTAAACCAGATTTAGCTTTGTTAAGTATTTGACTCTCTACAATCTTCTTAACTCCATCTGAAGTATATTCAAGAGTGTCTACACTTAACTGGATGTTTTCTTTCTCCTTTTTAAGCTTCTCTAGTTCGTATACAAGTCCACTCATTTTATTTTCTTTTATTTCCAATTCCCTCTTTAAAAGACCTATCTCATCAGTAAAGTTTGACTCATTCTGTTTATAAAACATAATTTGTTCTTCCAAAACAGCTAATCCTCTTTTATGATTTGACAGACTAAAACTTATTTGATTATATTCAACTCTAAGATCATCATACTGTTTCTTAATATTTTCATAATCTTTTAAAGCATGGCAAGAGTTAGAACATTTTTCAGGTTTATATACCTCAGTATCTGAGAAAGCCATCAAACCCAAGTTAGCTGATTCCTCTTCTTCCTCCATGAAGCTCCAATCAAATCCATCTCCATCTACAGCTACCATAGCCTTGGAAGAAGGCTCTTCAACATTTACTGTTCTCCTTGACCCTTGCTGATTCTTAAACCCTTGACCCTGGTTGCTTTGTTGTCTTGGACCTCTACATTCCCTGGCAAAGTGCCCCATTTTGTGACAATTAAAGCATTCCACCTTAGACTTATCATACCCAGCAACATCTCTTCCATTGAAGGTAATCTTATTTCCTGTCCTTTGGTAATACTTCTTAACCCTGATGCTTATCAAAGCCAACTGCCACTTCAAATCCATAGCTTCCAAATCATCTTCAGTAATTTGAAGAAGATCTTCATTAAAGATCTTTGACCCACCAGACTGTTCTGATACAAATGCATATATGGTCTCATCAGTCAAGCCAGCAGTGCTAGTTTTTACACCAGCAGTGCTAACTGTTGGTATAGCAGTACCAACTGCTTATTCATCTTTATGGTTAGAATTGTTTGAAGAAGATACAAAAGCCATATTCCCTGAACTGGAACTGGTGCTACCACTCTTCTTGACCTTTTGCTCAACAATCTTGAGATTATTGTAGAGCTCATTCATTGTCATATTCTCCAGCTCTGGTTTATTGCTCCAAACCACAACATAAGTGTTCCATTCAGCAGGTAAACTGTTTAGAAACTTCATGTTGAGGTCTTCTTGAGGTATCACAATCTTCAACACAGTAAGTTGACTGATGATCTTTTGAAGCCTATTAAAGATCTGATCCAAAGTTTCATTGCTTGATGCAGTGAAGTTCTCATAACTTTGCTTGAGTAGGGTTTTCTGTGCTTTCTTGGTAGCTTCATTGCCACTAAATCTTTCCACCACTGCTTCAAAAAGAGTTTTTGCCGACTCATAATGACTAAAGTTCAGCACTTGATCATTAGGAATTGCCATTAGTAACAAATTCCTAGCCTTCTGATCATTCTTCTTTTTGATTCTCTCCTCGTTTGTAACTGGCTCAGTATTAAGCTTTGTGACCTTGGAACCATCAGCACGTGTTTCTTCAACAGCAACTGGTTTGAAGGAATCACCATTGATAATAATATCCCATAATGCATAGTCTTGCACCATGAAGTATTGCTCTATCCTGAGCCGCCATAAGTCGTATTCATTCTGTTTCAGCATGGGGAGTTTAGCAAGGATTGAGGTTTGAGGTGTCTCCATGTCCATCTTCTTGGATTGCTAGTGAGTAAACTTCTGGTTCTTCTAAACTCAACGTATCAAAAACCTTGGCTCTGATACCACTTGACCGGATTTAAACACACACGTTGTGTTGGAGATACTTTGAGTATATACTTGATAGCACGCGGAATTTACTACCAAGTACTTAGAAGAATATGATTATGTTTGGTGATTGAATAAGTAAAACAATAAGAACAACGATATCAACCAAACTTATCACTTCACTATATTGAACGATTACAATAGATATGAATGATATGTGTATATCGTATTGTATTTGTATATATTTTTAAAAACCCTAATCTAAGGATCTCCTTTTATAATGTAAAGAGTCCTTTACACGTTACACATCTAACCGTATCATTCTATACAAAAAAGATATTTACCATATCTTTTCTATAATTATCTTCAAACGGTTTCACCTTGATCTCATAAGCAGTCCTAACTGTTCTTCCTTCAGCAGTTCTAACTGCTCTTCCATCAGCAGTCTTAACTGTCCTTGTATCAGCCGTCTAAACTGCTTAAGTTTAATTCCCAACAGAACGTGTTATGAAAGTGGAAGCGGTTATTGGGGGAAGGTTGTTAGTGTCGTTGATTGGTATTGGTGCCAAGGTCGAAAAACCCGGTGGGGGAGTATCTTCTCTTCCTTGATCCATGCCGGAATAATAGTGAAAGTGGTTGGTTGGTTATAAGCTCGGAATTAACGAGACCAATTGTAGCGGTCCCACGGATGGCGCCACTGATTGAACAAATAATTGCACAACCAAGCCTTCGATGGTGATCAAAGGAATAATGGGGTGTTGAGAATGCGCCAAGCTTGTTCTTAACCTGAAAATAAGAAATACCGAAACACTACGTTAAGTGATTGCGCAGGGGTTGGACCCTGCGAACCACCTCCGGCGTGCGAGTAAGTATGTGTAATCGTTTGAGTAGGTTGTAAATGACAAGAGTGAAGTTAACTTACATTGTTCATGCCCGACTACGCTATTTATAGGGGTGATGAAGCGAAAAGTGTACCGTTTTTAAGGGGTCATTTAAGCCCTAAATCGTATTTATTTGATCAAATATTGCCCTAAATCGTTCCTTTTGTCATTTTAGGTACTTTTGAGGAGAAATCTGGAAAAGGAGGCATTTTGGACGTTTTTGGAGCATAAAAGTGAAGAAAACGACAAAGTCTCAAAAATCGGCTAAAAGTTACCTTTGACGGCGTCAGATTTTACTCTGGACGGCGTCATGGCTTGGCAAGAAAAGGTGGATGTGAAATTTACTCATGATAAGCCAGTGAAAATTGCATGTGAATTCTGACGGCGTCACGCTTTAACCTGATCAAGGGCGTCACGGCTTAATTCAAAGAGGGACGGCGTCACGTTCAAGGTCTGACGGCGTCAAGCCTTGATAAGCCAGAACGGATTTTGGAGAGCTAAAGAGGGACGGCGTCAAGAAGGTCATCCGGGAACCCTAAAAGCGGCGAGGTGACGGCGTCACACTCCATAAGGTGACGCCGTCAGATCCAAAAATCTATATATAGTTTTCTAATTTTTTGTCATTAGTGTGGAATTTTTGGGAGAAAACCCTAAGACGATTTTAGCATCTTTTTCAAGGCTTTTTGCCTTGAGATCTTCCATGTTACATTGAAGATAAGTTATCAATTAATCATTCAATATGTCTATGTGTTGTTTGATTCTATCTTATTCTTGTCTTTTGATTAACATGTTAGGCTAGATTTATCTTGTGTTTGCTTAGATCTAATGAAACCTAGCTATTGATTATTGGTTATTAGTGTGTTATTAGTTGTATTGGATGATTGTTTATCTATGTTAGGCTTAAGAAAACTGGCTAACTTCCTATTCGGTAACTTGCTTGAACGTCTTAAGAAACATGAACCAAATGCGTAATAAAGGTTTTTATGGTTGTATTTAATGCACAAGCGAATTCTAGTGATCCCATGTTAGGAGCTTCCTAGCCGGCTCGACATAGGAGTGAAGTAGGAGCTTGTAGAGTTGGGGAAGTACGTACGCCACCCCACGATTGGTATTAAGGAATACACCCGTCATCCACGCAACTAATACACACTAATCAACCGGTAAAAGATAGTTAGGGAGTAAGGAAATCTAAGTAAACACATTTCTCTACACTTAAGTTTTCACCAACTTTTTATTTTCAGTTATTTATTTTATTTGCATTTGTAGTTATTTGGGTTAGTTGACTAGCAACTAATTCCGCCCACTCTTTCAAACCCGAGATTTTACTTGCTTTCAAAAAAATATAAAAACATAAAAAAGAATCTTCCTCAACCCTTAGACCTATTAGAGTAGTCTTTCATACCTAACGAACACTATTCCCTGTGGAGAACGATCAATCCCCCGTACTTACCACTACACTATACTACATCGGTCAGGTACACTGCCTGGTGGGGTTGTAAGCCTCTTGAGATCCCTCGAGAGGTAAAACCTGTTGTAAGGTTGCAAAACCACGCATCAAGTTTTTGGCGCCGCTGCCGGGGAATAGTTATTGTTTAGGTTGAATTGTTATTTCTATTAGGTCTACTCACTAGATTCCTTTCTAGTGAGATTTTTATTTTATTTTTCTAGGTTTTTCTTTAGTCTATCTTATTTCTTTGTACTTTTGTTTGTGATTCCTTCCACCCACCTCATGAGTAACATTGATCATTTGATCCATGTTATTCGTATTTTCCGCCGTGCAAACTTTCAAATACCCGTTCCCGCCCCCATCGTAGAAAACAACAACTTTTCACCCGACCACCACTTTGGTAACAATTCTGAGATGGAGGAGTCTGACCATGAGAATGACTATGTTAGTCCATTTTACTACTCAGACTCCGATGAGGATGCCGGTGATGGTGAAGTAGTTAACGAGGAATGGGGAAAAGAGGAAATTGATCCCTTTAAGTATGTTGACCCTAGGACTAAGATCGAAAAAGATAGGCTCTTTAACATGCAATTTCCTTGTAAGATTGGTTATCATAGTTTTTATGCTTATCTTAACTCATCTTTGCCTATGAACATTATCTCTCGCGCTAATTATAATAAAATCATGGTAGATGAGCTAGAATATCAAGGTGATAACATCGTTGCTAGGATTAAGCCACTACACGTGTTCGTAGGAAGTTTTGTGTATTTGGTGGATTTTATGGTTATGGAGAACTTAGGAGAATTTATCGATGACAAATTAACCCAAGTCATTTTTGGAGAACCCTTCAAAAGGTTGACCAACCTTGACGAAAAACTTGTGGACGGGTTAATTACATTCTCGGATGGGGATGAAGATTTTGTTTATCAAATGCCCCGAGCACATCCTAGGTTTAAGAACTACCCCATTGAATCTTGCAATAGAATTATGCCTATCGACTTGTTAAGTGAGAATGATAAGGGGAAGGGGCTCAAATATCCACATGAGAAAAATAAGAGATATTATCATGGATGTTTGGAGCTAAATGATGAATACAAGAAAGATGAGGCAACAATTAGATGGCTCACACTCGGGTACGTGAGCATAAGCGACACTAGATAGATGGACTTTGAGTCTAGCTACAAGACTCGTTAATAAAGAAAAGCGCTTCTTGGGAGGCAACCCAATCTTTATTTGCTTTGTTTGTTTATTTATTTGTTTGTTTGTTTTTATTTGTTTCCGTATGTGTGTTTAATTTTTATTCTTATTGATTCATGTTCAAAACTAATTTGTGAAAATGCTTTATTTTGTTTTTAACTTCGTCTTAACTACATATAAAGGTATTTTGCAAAAGATAAGTGTAAGGGAAATCTAAATCGGTTTATTAGAACACAAATGAACATGAATCGTAATGATAATAAATTAACATACATATTAGTATTTGTTTGAGTCAAATGCTTGTATCGAGTCATAGTGATGTTTTGCAGGATTTCCAGGAAGTAAGGTAAAGGTTTTTCCAGAAATTTTCCGGAAACTTAAAATGAGAATTTTTGTCAGGTCATTTCTGACGGCGTCAGGGTTTATAACCTGACGGCGTCAGATTTAATTTTCAGAAATTTTTGAAAGTTTTGTTTTCATAAAAGTTTTTATTAAATCTCCAACTTATAATCTCCAGGAATCTGCAAAATTATCATTCCACAAGCATTATATCCTTATATATAGATTTATCCCGCCGATGTTATGCAGGTTTTCGTGTTTGTTTTCTCAGGTTTAACAGGTTATTTCGGACAAGGAAATGTTTTGAATCAAGCTTATGGCGATGCATTAGTCATGGAGCTTCAACATTACTTTGGAAGAAGATTTAACCGTGTTACTTCATTATCCACCGAGCGAATCAGGGGAGTATTTGATTTCATTCTTTTACTTTATGCTTTTACATCTTGTTATTTGAACATTGGGGACAATGTTCATCTTAAGTGTAAGGGGAGGGTAAAAGTACGATTTTAGAGAATACAATTACGCTTGATTTTTGTTTGTTTGATAGTAGATGTGTAATAAAACTGAGAGAAATACCTGTTAGGGCAATTTTAGTGCCAAATTTAAAATTTTTTACAACATATAGGAGTGAAACTTTGATCTTAATGAGCGTCTCACGGATAGGAGTTATATGACTAGCACAAAAACCGTACCACTAAAAAATTTTCCACCCCCAAATATGTGAGGTTCGCCCCTAGAATTGGTAGGAAAAGCATTTATGCTATGATGTGTGTACCGGTAGCACTTAGATTCTAGAACTTGCGTTAGGACCATTCCGAGGCCACAAGTGAGACTACATTCGTGTAGTTAGATTTACTACATGATAAGAGGCATTAGGATTAACCCATTGTTTTACACCTGTGTTTTTGTTATAATTACTTTGGCTACATTGGTCAAGTAATTCTCCCACACCCTTTGCGTTGTACTCATTTTTAGTACACGATACCCCTAGTACACCCCTCAGAGCCTATCTTTTCGTTTCGACCTTTAAGCATTTTACTTAAAGGAAGAATTTGTTACACCCCACTTAAATGTACACCCAAATCGCCTTAGCCTACCTTGTGTGCACTCATCTTTAGTGCATTATTGTGACAACATTTGTTTAAACCCAAGTTAATTATCTAGTTGATTACATGGTTGCTAAGTCGAGTCATATCCTTGTACATATTGTTTTGGGACGATTGGGACGATTGGGTAAAGTACTAGTGTAATGGAGTAATTGGGAAGAACATCATTCATTACCCCCATATGTGCTAAATATTTTAAAAGTACTCCAAGTTTTTCGATTATCTTAATTCGAGTCATTAGAATAGTTATTTGTAAAGTTATGTAAAAGTTCAAGTGTAAGGGGAATGCAACGCCCCTATGATGTATTATTTTGGATGGTAGGGCAAAAAAAAAAAAAAAAAAAAAAAAAAAAATCAAGAAAAATACAAAAAAAATGAGAAAAAGAAAAGTAGAAAAAACATACGGACTACCATCCCGTTTCATTTTATGTTTATTTTATGTTTTTGTTATTTTGTTTTTAGCTTAAGATTGAGTCGAGTCTTGGCTTAGCAACATTGTATAGTACATGTAATTGATCAAGATCTTTAACTCGCCACCAGTAAAATATCCTTTATCCAACAAAACCGTGTTTTCCTTTTCCCTACACCTAACGTTATAACCCATTTAAAAGCCCTCTTTGATAGTTTATCTTAGGTGCTTACGCCTAGTGGAGGAGGTTTTCGATCCTTTCCCAAGCCTATGGTAATCTATTTGCTATGACAGGTAGTGAGAGATATTATCCATTTTCATTTATGAGATTTATTTTGATGACACTTGAGAGATGTGAGTATCTAAACACTACTTGTGAGGTGCTAGTTTATAATCTCCGTGCTTATTATGATTAAAGTGGAACGAATATTTATTGTAATTACTTTTATGTTTGCATTAAATGACCCCTAACTTGTATTTTGATTAGAATAAAAGCACATTTGCTTGAGGACAAGCAAATCTCAAGTGTAAGGGTATTTGATGAAGCGAAAAGTGTACCGCTTTTAAGGGGTCATTTAAGCCCTAAATCGTATTTATTTGATCAAATATTGCCCTAAATCGTTCCTTTTGTCATTTTAGGTACTTTTGAGGAGAAATCTGGAAAAGGAGGCATTTTGGACGTTTTTGGAGCATAAAAGTGAAGAAAACGGCAAAGTCTCAAAAATCGGCTGAAAGTTACCTTTGACGGCGTCAGATTTTACTCTGGACGGCGTCATGGCTTGGCAAGAAAAGGTGGATGTGAAATTTACTCATGATAAGCCAGTGAAAATTGCATGTGAATTCTGACGGCGTCACGCTTTAACCTGATCAAGGGCGTCACGGCTTAATTCAAAGAGGGACGGCGTCACGTTCAAGGTCTGACGGCGTCAAGCCTTGATAAGCCAGAACGGATTTTGGAGAGCTAAAGAGGGACGGCGTCAAGAAGGTCATCCGGGAACCCTAGAAGCGGCGAGGTGACGGCGTCACACTCCATAAGGTGACGCCGTCAGATGTAAAAATCTATATATAGTTTTCTAATTTTTTGTCATTAGTGTGGAACTTAGTGTGGAATTTTTGGGAGAAAACCCTAAGACGATTTTAGCATCTTTTTCAAGGCTTTTTGCCTTGAGATCTTCCATGTTACATTGAAGATAAGTTATCAATTAATCATTCAATATGTCTATGTGTTGTTTGATTCTATCTTATTCTTGTCTTTTGATTAACATGTTAGGCTAGATTTATCTTGTGTTTGCTTAGATCTAATGAAACCTAGCTATTGATTATTGGTTATTAGTGTGTTATTAGTTGTATTGGATGATTGTTTATCTATGTTAGGCTTAAGAAAACTGGCTAACTTCCTATTCGGTAACTTGCTTGAACGTCTTAAGAAACATGAACCAAATGCGTACTAAAGGTTTTTATGGTTGTATTTAATGCACAAGCGAATTCTAGTGATCCCATGTTAGGAGCTTCCTAGCCGGCTCGACATAGGAGTGAAGTAGGAGCTTGTAGAGTTGGGGAAGTACGTACGCCACCCCACGATTGGTATTAAGGAATACACCCGTCATCCACGCAACTAATACACACTAATCAACCGGTAAAAGATAGTTAGGGAGTAAGGAAATCTAAGTAAACACATTTCTCTACACTTAAGTTTTCACCAACTTTTTATTTTCAGTTATTTATTTTATTTGCATTTGTAGTTATTTGGGTTAGTTGACTAGCAACTAATTCCGCCCACTCTTTCAAACCCGAGATTTTACTTGCTTTCAAAAAAATATAAAAACATAAAAAAGAATCTTCCTCAACCCTTAGACCTATTAGAGTAGTCTTTCATACCTAACGAACACTATTCCCTGTGGAGAACGATCAATCCCCCGTACTTACCACTACACTATACTACATCGGTCAGGTACACTGCCTGGTGGGGTTGTAAGCCTCTTGAGATCCCTCGAGAGGTAAAACCTGTTGTAAGGTTGCAAAACCACGCATCAAGGGGAGAAATAGGATATAGTGGGCGGTTGCACATTGTTCGGAGATCATGGGGGCGTCCCATGATTTTGTGGTAACCGCTAGGGCTTTGTAGCCCATGTTCTCTATTTTGGCGGGAAAGCCAAGGGAAAGAGGAGACGCGGGTTTGACCAGGTCAGAATGGTCCTTCGTGCTAGTCCCTTCGATAGGAATACCCCGAAGGGCTTAGGGCTTCGATTGGCGGATTCCCACATGGTAACTAGTTCGCAGGCGAATGGTTTTACGCCAATGAGACGTGTTAGGAGATTAACCTGGGCCTCCGAAGGGAGGGCTTTCTACAGGCTCGAAGGGGAGTCCTTCGACCCGTTCGGAGGGTACATCATCTAAGTATTCAAGAGTAGATTCCGCATACTCTTTGACATTTCTCAAAGTTTCTAACAAGCTCAGTAAGATCGTGTATTTGGGATCAACAAAATCTCACAAAGTCGCACAAAAATCTCACCAACCACTTGAACACGTGTCAATTTTTGAGTGGAGTCGCACAAGTCGCTTAATTTTGAGTCTTTTTGAAACAAAGCTTTAATGATTGTTTATTATTTTTTTGCTCATAACCAAAAGGGTGTAAGATGTCAAGTTAGCTAACCATCAAAAAAACATACGCATCCAGTTTTAATTTGGAAGCAAAACAACAACACACAGCGAGATCTATTATACTTGTCATCTGATATTGATATGATCTGATCTGATGATAAAGAAGTATTAGTATATAAACCCTAATTAATTAATCGAATGGAGTCATCTCAAGATATTAGAGATAAATCAAATGCTCCTATTCCTTCTGTTGCTAATTTCTGGAGAGGTATTCTTCTTCTTATTATTATTATTATAATAATTACTCTTTTTAGTATAAGTTATTTGCTTAATTTCACGTAAGAATTGAGAAACTAAGGGCGCATTTAGGCGATTTTTATAGTAAATGAGAAAAAAGGAGAGAGGGGGGGGGGGGGGGGTTAAGATAAGTGTTGAAAATTTAGATGCTATTGCGTGGAAGCGGAAGCGTTGAAAAGTACAAATTATGTTTTAAGTCTAAGTTAGAGCGGTATGTGTCACGGCGATGATGCTTTTTTTGCCGTTGTAGCTCAGGTTTGTGTGATCAATGCTGTGTAATGTGTGTGTACTTTTGATCACTTAGGTTTAAATATATCACTTTTGAATTAAGTACCTGTTACATTGAGTGATCTGAAGGTATAATTTATACTCCGTATAAGTTAGGTAATGTGGATATCGTGTCTAATAAGTTGAATGATTCGAACTTATAACTTTGTGTTTCGTAAGTTTAATGACCTAAGTGAACAAAATGCAAATCTATTTGAAAAGAGGATTTTGTATCTCCATGAAAATTCTTACAAAAATCGATTTGAACATGATTTCCAGTTTTGTAGTTTTTTTAGAAAAGTTTTCGGGAAAAGAGGTTCATTTTTCTACAATTAGCGCACTTCAAGTTTTATCAAATTCTGTTAATGCTTGTTTACAGAGTTTGATTTGGAGAAGGAAAGGAGCATATTGGATGAACAAGGACTTAGAATTGCTGAAAATCAGGAAAACAGCCAAAAGAACCGCCGCAAACTTGCTGAGAGCACCAGAGGTATTCTATTATAGCTCGTGTATTTGTATTCAACGTATTTGTGAATATATGTGTTGATTTTAAAATAACGTAAATTCACTCTTGTTTGGTGACAGATTTCAAGAAGGCTCCGGCAGAAGAAAAGCCGAACCTGTTTAACTCGTTACTTAGGGGTTATCAGGAGGAAGTTGACAATCTTACTAAGAGGGCCAAGTTTGGAGAAAATGCGTTTCTTAATATATACCAAAAACTTTACGAAGCTCCAGATCCTTACCCTGTTGTTGCTTCAGTTGCTGTAAGTACAAACATATAATATCTGAGTTTAATATCGAGTAGACTTGTATGTAACTGGAAGTGATCTAACATAGCATTTGCTGCAGTAGATCAACTTATTTGATAATGATCGTGTGTTTCAGAAATGTTAAATAATTATAGTCATTGCTGGTAATTAATGGTCCCACATTGCCTTTGGAATAGTCTTCGTTATTTTGGAATGGCATTAGATTTCACGTCCCTAGAAAATAGCTTTTTGGGGGATATTGTTTTTGTTTCTTCGGAACATCCTCAAAGTTGGAGGTTTGCTTTAGAGTGGTCGTCAGTCGTATGTGATGTCAAGTAGGATTGAGAGTTACCAGGAGGGGGTCTCATAGCTGGTGTCTGTAAAAATTTAAAACTTAACAAACTAGAATGGCTAAGCAAGTGAAGATTGCCCTAGGGGTACAGGTTTATGACGAGTATGTGTTAGAATATAACTTATAACTATACTGTAAGGCGAGTTTGTTCCATCGCTTATTATAACATATTCCTTTTAGTAGTCTGATCAATGATAAAAGCAATCGAACAAGGGTTTATTGACATGTAAAATTGTATAGATCAAATTGTTGAAGAGTCTACCTGTTAGTCTGTGACTAATGAATAATGATTTTGTTATGAAATAAGTCAGTACAATAGATCAATTTAGTTCTTCTTGTTGACAACATTTTCTGTTTGAAAACGTAATCTAAATAAGCTGTATCAGATGTATGATATAATAAGGTTATTGGCCTATTGGATTGGAGGAAATAGGGGGTTATTGATTACTTTTATAAGCTCAATTCGTTCGCCAGAAAATGTCCAGAAACTCTTATGCAGAAGTTGCTTAATATTTTGTTTGTGGCTCTTAGATTTGGCTATCAGCCCCACATTATTTTTCTTCAAGCAATATATGGCCAAAGTAATAAATAAAATGGTTATATTGGACAGCCATGTTATGACCAACCCAAACCACACCTGAAGATTTACATTTATTAAAAACCAGACGCACAACTATATTAATATCCAAGGAACAAGAATCTTTGATAAGCTTTTCTCTCAAGTGAAGCCCCTGTTAGTCACAAAGAAATCGAGCATTTTTTTTAACTAGTGCATTTTTGTTCGATTATAAATTTATAATTATATCTTGTCCTTGCAGGAAAAAGATTTGAAAATAGCTGACTTAGAGTCAGAAAACAGAAAGATGAAGGTCGAGCTTGAGGAATTCAGAACAGAAGCTACTCATCTTAAAAATCAACAAGCAACAATACAGCGACTAGAGGAGCGCACCCGCCAACTGGAGCAACAGGTTAGCACTTTCAGACCGTCATCTGATTTCTTCCTTGTGATACTTTCTCGTGTGCTACTTTCGGCTTGGTATCTCTTTGAAGAGACATTACATCTCTCTTTTTATTCTTCCATCTGTCGTGCATTACCTCCTTTTTTTTGCATTATATTTTCTTAGTGTCAATTAGATTGCTTTAGCTTGTAGCTTTACCATGTGTTCAATTGAAGTGCACAATATATCTATAGTCTATAACTTTTTACTAGGATCAGATTTACAGAAGTTGACAATGTTGTCGGGTTAAATTTGCTGCCTAACTTATATGTTCTTTTAAAAAATATTAGATGGAGGAAAAAGTAAAAGAGATTGTGGAGATGAAGCAACGCAGTTTGGCGGAGGAAAATCAGAAAACACTGGAGGTTTTAAAAGAAAGGTAAGTTTCACGATCATGCTTTTTCTGATATGTAGTATCGTTGCTACTTGCTACTGTAAGTATTTACATACATTGATGCCACTGGCCAACAATATAAAAATTACTCTATACACAACAATATATAAAACTACTCTATACCACTTTTGGCATAAAAAAATGTTCCGAGAAAGAAGTGCATTAAATAATGAAATGACAACAAATTTTAACCTATAACACGTTACACCTTGTCAATAGTTTTGTTCTTCAATAATTTGCTGGGGCATCTTCGTCACCCCTCATGTTTTGCCAGAATTTGTAAATGAAAACTAGATGCATACTTGGGTGGCCTATAAAGTAGTTTTGTTCTTCAATAATTTGCTGGGGCATCTTCCTCCAAATACAATATCCCATTGTTTTTGTTGATAATCAATTCTTGTTGATGCAGGGAGCAACTATTGCAGGATCAACTGAGACAGGCTCAGGACAGTGTTTCTAATATGCAGAAATTACATGAACTTGCACAAAGCAAATTGTTCGAGTACCGTGCCCAATCAGGTCATACCCTGATTTTCATTTAAAGTTCTCATTAGCAATCTTCAAGAACAAGTTTTTTTGCCTTTGTCTATCCTGATTGAAAATTACAAGCATTCATCGGCCATATAGCTAGTGGTACCCAAAATGGGCAGGTTGGGTAGTGAGTTAAGAGTAGCCACTTCAATTTTAAATATATTTATATTTATCAATACTTAAAGTTTAATAAATTGGAGAAGTTTTTTTTTTATTACAATTTGAATCTTATTTCCTCTACTAAAGCGATTTATAATGTTATATGCATCTGAATACACCACGATGATGTTTGACCCGTTTCATTTTAGGTTAATCTTTTAGCTTTACCTGTTTGACCCCTTAGAGATAAAACACAAACCAAATTGCTAGCTCTACATATAACATATGTTGTACTTATACATTGCAGAGGAAGATACAGCAGCAAAGCAGACAGAGGTAAATCTATTAATGGATGAAGTTGAAAGGGCTCAAACTCGATTGCTGAGTCTAGAGAGGGAAAAGGTGAGGCGTGTAGCCTGTATGCTAGAACAACTAATTGTGTTTGTCTCGGACGTGATGGAATTTCTCATGTTTTTAATGTATATGATTCTCCTTTTCTTATGCTTATGCCAACATGCTTTTTGCTGCAATTAGATTCTTTGATTATCTCAAGTGCTTGAGACATTAATTTTTTTGGGCTCTTTGTACTTCGTATGATGATATCTCTTTCTAATCATTTGCATTTCATGATAACTTATATCCTTTGTTCATGTCCATTTATATAGTACTTTTTCTCTTTTACAGAAATTCCTTGAATGGGTTTTCGTTTGAGATTTTAATTTACACAGCTAGGCTTCGTGCTCATGTATTCTGATTGTTTGAGCCTGTTCTTGTTTTTTCAGTTTGTTTACAGTTTTGCACTTTATTAGATAGGCTTGTTTAACTGTGATGGAGTTTGTTCATATGCTTTTCTGAGTGTTCAAATAGAATTAATTTTTGTGTACTCTACAGGGAGTTCTTCGTTCACAACTTCAAACAGCAAATGAAGACAATGATACCAAAAGAAGGTAACCTATCCTAATTCTAATGCCCAAAACACTTGCCATTATTGATCTTTCCCTATTAGTTAACCAGGATTGTAAGATGTGCTTGTGATTATTGACTTGACTATATAGTTATTTTTAACTCAAAGTAGTAATTGATTATTCTTTGGTTCCAGCTAATATTGGCTAAAATATTTACTTTGGAAAACATCCTTCATGAAACGAATTTAAACATATTTACCATTAAAACATTGATCAATATTGTGTGCTTATGCTGCTTTGTGAACTGGAACTATAATATGATAATAACTGTACCATTCAGTAAGTTTGTAGTAAATACAGAAGAACACAACTTTGTAAATATGGTAAATATCGACAAAAACACGAAGAGTGAGTGAAATTGTAGATAGAGAATAACAGAGGATTATGTATATACGAGTATATGGAAACTTTAGACTTTTTCCTGTTGAGCAAACATAACAAGAAATTCTTGTCAAGACTCAAGACTACTGACAGAATTTTATCAAAAGTAATAAAAACATGAACACACATTGTTTTCCAAATGTAAGATATCATTGCGTTAGATGATGAAGTAATCTCCTGCCTATATATATTCCGATGAATTCTATTGATGAACTCTTTCTTGACTATTGATTAATTAGCGACTCATCTGCTGCTTATAGGTTCACATTTGCGACCCATTTTTTGGGACATTATGCTTTCTACTTTATTGGGCCTGGATTTTGTCTAATTTTGCTTTTCTTTTATTTGATTTTAGTGATGATGCTGATTCAAATAGCATCCTTGAGAATTCTTTAAGTGCCAAGGAAAAGATCATTTCAGAATTAAATACAGAACTTCACAGCATTGAAACCACTTTATCTAATGAACGAGAACAACATATCAACGAAATCAAGAAATTGAATGCAATGCTCAATGAAAAGGTAAGAAAGATGAATTCCAGATTCAGAAGTTTTATGGATTTTACTGTGTTTCTAGTTAATTGCTTTTGATATCCATACGCTCAGTTAGCAATTTACCGTGTCTTCTCATTCATTTGAAGTTCAGTATATTTTTGTAATTACATCGGAATTCAATCAAGGGTTTCCTTGATTATCTTGCATTTTAGTTTTATTACTGTATTCCACTTAAACTGTTGTAAGATTTCAAATAAGTGTTCTCCTTAAATTTGGAGACTCATCAGATGTTCAAGCAACAAGTTTCCTGCCTCTTGATGGATGTGCTATCATTTCATGTGTTTATCTCCATCATAGCTTATGTGATTCTCATCCACCATTTTTTTATTTGATCAACAGGAACTTGCCCTTCAGGAAGTTAAGAAAGAGCTCCTGGAAAGGCCAACAGAAAAATTAGTGGATGATCTGCGCAAGAAAGTTAAAATTTTGCAGGTCATTTATTCTACTCTGACTAATTAATGATTTCAATCTTTTAATTTTCAGTATCATGGCTTGTTAATGGATACCTAATTCGTTTGTGCACTTTGGTCCGTTATGACTAACATGGTTAAAAGTACAAGAAGTTGCATAATATCTCTCTTACTTATTGTCTCATTGTTCATATTTTGTTTATAGGCAGTGGGTTATAACTCAATTGAGGCTGAAGATTGGGAGGTTGCTACTAGTGGGGAAGAGATGAGCAAACTCGAGTCTCTACTTCTTGATAAGAACCGGAAAATGGAACATCAACTCACACAGTTAAAGGTGAAGTTATTAGTTTACTTTTTTCTCTGGAATGTTCTCTTAGTTTATTTCTGTGTCAATTTTTTACTTATTACTTCCAGTTGATCTGTCTTCTGCTTTTTAGGTCCAACTCTCCGAAAAGACTTCTTTGGCAGAAACATCTGAACACAGGATTTCAGAGCTTACGTCAAAGATTAATGAGCAACAAAAGCTTATACAGAAGTTAGAAGATGATATATCAAAGGTTGAAATCATCGATTATGTTAATATTTCATCAAGCACATATTCATAAACTGATGTACAATAATCGAAGGACATTTAGACCACTATATTATGTAAATTCATGATGGTATTGTTATTCCTTTGTAGATTCGTTACTGATTTTTACTTGTTGATGCAGGGTTACAGCTCCAAAGATCGCAAAGGAAATATGTTTGAGGATTGGGATCTTTCAGAGTCTGGTGCAAAGGATATATCCGAGGTATGTTTACTCTTTCTGTTCTTATTACACTTTGTGTATGTTAAAAGTTAAAAAATAAGAAAAAAGTGGAACATGCGGACCAATTTAAAGCTTCACTTTGGAAATATGTTTACTTGTTTATGAACAGTGTTTCTTCCTTTAGAGAATATCTTGATTTCTGTTACATTAATGTTTCTTTTAGCAACAAAGATCATTTTCTGATTTATGACATCTATTAAGATGGTTTTATTATGATCTTTTATCGAAATAACTTTGCATTTGATCTTCATGGAACAGAATACAGATCATAAACATGTTTCGTCTGACCAAGATCAAAACTCGATGCTCAAGGTGATATGCAATCAAAGAGACCGGTTTCGGGCACGGTTGCGTGAGACTGAAGAGGTATGTTTTATTAACCTGAGACATTTTGTGGGGATGTTTAGACCGAGTTATTGAAACAGCCTCTGCTCCCTGCAAAAGCAGATTCCAGTCTGCTTCATGAAAGTGCAATTTGAATATTTATAAACACAAGCACTTCGTCCTCCATCCAAACACTAAAAAATGCTTAGATATTGTATCAAAATGCAATATGCGGTTTTAAAACACAATCCCAACACTCCCTTTGTTCAAAAAACTTTAACATACATATTAATAGTTAGTGTCTGGACTCTGGACTATGATTATAAATTGTGTCAACGATGTCAATTATGTTGCTAGTTGTATGAAATGGTTTAGGAGATTTTATTATTTACGTAGCGTTACAAATTTCTAATATTTATACACTAATATTGTTCTTTGGATGAAAGATTCTGGTGGTTTTATGCATTAATAATAGCATTTGTTAAAAATTGAATGAACAATCTTTTCCCGATATATCAGTTAATCCACAAAGTTTGTCTTCTAGTGGTTTAGTCCCTAAAGTTTTTCTTTTTGAAACATGTATACGTTGGTGATTATTTGGAGAGAAAATCAACCAAATTTTGTTATCTAAAAGACAAATAAGTTTTAGGGGCATGACTAAACACGGAAAAGCAGGTTGGTTTATTCAACATAGAATCTTAAAAATACACCATGGGACACCTTCAACCCTTTCGACTAATTTTCTCTTATATTGACTCGTCCATGAGTACCTGGGTCTAAATTGGCACCTCAATTATTTTCTTTTCGGTTGGGCCAGTATGATCTTATGCCAGTACCTGACTTTTGGCGATCCTGTGATTGTGTTAGGAAATAAGACAGTTGAAGGAGAGGATAGGAGTGCTGACAACTGAATTAGAGAAAACAAAAGCTGATAATGTCAAGCTTTATGGAAAGATCCGTTACGTTCAAGATTATAATTTAGAGAAAGTAGTCTCTAGAGGATCAAGGAAGGTCTCTTAATCATCTGTCATGAATTTCTTATAGCTACTATGGCTGAGATTTCTTCTAGCTCAAACATCTATCTCTTTTGCAGCAATCAGGTGAAGATCTTGAAAGTGGTTTCAGCTCAGATGTGGAATCCAAGTATAAAAAGATATACGAGGATGATATAAATCCTTTTGCAGCTTTCTCTAAAAAGGTTCTTGAAAACCGCATTTTAGAATAGTTTTAGAATAATCTTGCACCTTGATAGTTTATTGTTTATGCATTTTTTTTTTATCAATATACATTTTTTAATTCAAACAGGAAAAGGATCAAAGGTACAAGGAGCTTGGTTTACGGGACAAAATTACACTTACCAGTGGGCGTTTTCTTATGGGCAACAAGTAAGCACCTATTGTCCTCAGTTATATGACCCTGCTTTTACACATGTTGCATTCTGTAATCGATAGTGTTGGAAATAAAAAGTTTGCCTGATGAAAAATGGCTTATGCAATTAATAATGGATAGATGACTACTGTTGGCCTTCTGGAGGCCAATAATCAAAATTGGTTAATACACAAAAAAGATCCTCTTGGTCATTTTATTACTTAAATAATCAGATTTTGCCCAATGCTCCAACATCTTGATTGTTTGGTTTCACTACCTTAACATAATCAAAGTATATCCAATTCTTTCATACAACTGGGTTTTCTCCATCATATAATCATTTTTAAACAGAGTACCCAAACACCCATTGGACTGTTACGTAAAGGTGTAAAAGAAATGACAACTTGAAAAACTATTCTGTAAAGGCTACGCTTAATGATGGAACAACAATTATGGTCATTGGAATATTATTCATAATGGATGGAATTTTCCAATTTGTAAGCAAATGGGAATGATTCTTAATACATGCAGTTACATGAATTACTTTTGAAACTGCTACAGCAAATATGAATTACGAATGATTCTTGAAATTATTATACCTGCAAAATTATCTGGATTGTATTAATGATCGATTCCCTGCCCCTAGAATTTCTACATTTTACTATAAGCATCTCATTTGTACATATCTCTTTTTCGTACTTGATTGTTACATGTTCAATTTTAGACTTACCACTAAGCATCTCATATGTAAATTACATGTGATTGTCGCTATTTTTTAATAAGTGGCTCAAAATCAGATGCGGTTTCTTTGGGTTAAAAGAACAACTGAACAATGCAGTTTCTTGACTCGTATTTTTCAAACCTTAATGTTTATTGTTATTTTATTGATTGGCTGTGATAACCAAGTTATTTCTTTTGTAGATATGCACGGACCTTTGCATTCTTTTACACGATTGGGTTGCATATTCTAGTATTTAGCTGTCTCTACAGGATGTCGGCTTTAAGCAACCTCAGGTAATAAAACATGTCAAATTTCTTTATTTTTTTCTAGATATGGCAGTGTCAACCTTTATGCTCAGTTTCCCGAGTTATTTTATTAAGGAAAAGTAAAGAAATAGGAAGTAAAAATTTTACTTCAAAACCAACCAAATCACCCTTCTTTTTCAGTCCCTTTCCTTTTCTTTCCCTCATTAAGTGATACTCGAAAACACAACTTTTTTTTGTTAATCTTCATTTTCTTTCCTTTCCCTCCTTAAGTGATACTCGAGAACACAGTGTAAATCGTGTTAAATACATGAAAGCAGCTAAAAAGACCAGCAGAAAGTCTTCAATGCAAAAACAGTTTAAATAGTATTATCAGAAATATAGATTATTATTGTACAGTAATACATTAGCTTATATAACATGTCTAAAGACTTCATTATTTATATATATTTTTATTGTGAATGAACAAGATTGTATGCAGGTGGACTCAACTCGATGTGACTTGTACTAATAAAATATAAGTTTTGACCCAATCCCGTATTGACATGTTTTCCAACCCACACGATTCACCCATTTTATATAACTAGTTTTCTTTTCTTTTCCTTTTTTTTATTATATTTTTTTTATTTTTTATATATATTTTTTTATTTTGTTGTTATTATTATTATTTTCCATAGAATATAACCTAACAAACCTTATATACATTTTTCAGCCATGGACCCGAAGAGTTTCTTGGCAACGAGAAAATCGTAAATCTTCCCCATGCATTGTAGTTCCTTCCCTGCCGAAGATTGCATAAGAGATGTAAGCATTTTGATGTTATACAAAGAAATCGTTACTATGTACATAGACTAAATTACCCCTTCCCTAATCTTTGTCTGGCTGAGGGTGGTGATACGAGAATCTATACATTGTGGTATTCTATCCGTGACTTTACCGCATAAATTTGTTGTTTTAGTTGTAGAATATTTGGCTATGGCATCCCTGTTCTGTTTATTTGGTTTATTTTTGTTAGCCTAAATGTGTGACGCCATTAGACATATACAATCAAACCTACGTTTTAATTAGATTATACGAAGAATACAGGGTTTAAGGATATGCTTTTTGTTACGATTGGTTGTTAGAAATAACTGGATCCAATTTTCATAATGTGATTGTTATGACATGAGTACACTTTTTAATTATAGACACGTGATTGAAAAGCATTCTCTTAACTCGTTGGTAGGGAAATAAAAGTAAACCCAAATTCGAACGCCACATGGCATTTGGTGAGCCGTCTACTTCAAGAACCTGTCATTCACACTTTAAACAATAGACAAATAAAAGTAAACACAAATTCGAACGCCACATGGCGGGTCTGTCACTGAAAGAAGCAAAATGACTTGGACAAATGCACCAATAATAAGATATCAAATGATAATTAATTAGATGTTTAAAAAAGTAGCATAGGAAAAATCATTGTACAACTTCTTTCATTATTGAATAATGGAGAAAAGTCCAAAATACATCTCTGTGGTTTGTCAAAAGAAAGCTTTACATCATTTTTTTTTTTGAACAAAATTATCCACCATTAGTAAAGTTGACACAAATACATCCCTCAGTTAGTAATATCAGTTACTATGGACTAACGATGCAAATGATTTTCCGTTATCTCCTAACAAGAGTTAAAATATTTGCATCGTTAGTCCTCATTGAGTTAAAATTTTTGCATCGTTAGTCCTCATTGACTATAGAGTTAAAATATTTGCATCGTTAGTCCTCCTTAAGTTAAAATTTTTGCATCGTTAGTCCTCATTGACTATAGAGTTAAAATATTTGCATCGTTAGTCCTCATTGAGTTAAAATATTTGTCTCGTTAGTCCTTTTTTACGTTTTTGTCTGTTTTTTTACGTTTTCGTCTGATTTTTTACATTTTCGTCTGTTTTTTTACGTTTTCGTCCGATTTTTTACGTTTTCGTCCGATTTTTTACGTTTTCGTCTGTTTTTTTACGTTTTCGTTCGATTTTTTACGTTTTCGTCTGATTTTTTACGTTTTCGTCTGTTTTTTTACGTTTTTGTCCGCTTTTTTACGTTTTCGTCTGATTTATTACGTTTTCGTCCGATTTTTTACGTTTTCGTCTGTTTTTTTACGTTTTCGTCCAATTTTTTTTCGTTTTCGTCTGTTTTTTTACGTTTTCGTTCGATTTTTTACGTTTTCGTCCGATTTTTTTACGTTTTAGTCTGTTTTTTTACGTTTTCATCTGTTTTTTTACGTTTTCGTCCGCTTTTTTACGTTTTCGTCTGATTTTTTACATTTTCGTCTGTTTTTTTACGTTTTCGTCCGATTTTTTACGTTTTCGTCCGATTTTTTACATTTTCGTCTATTTTTTTTACGTTTTCGTCCGATTTTTTACGTTTTCGTCTGTTTTTTTACGTTTTCGTCTTTTTTTTTACGTTTTTATCCATTTTTTTACGTTTTCGTCCGCTTTTTTACGTTTTCGTCTGATTTTTTACATTTTCGTCTGTTTTTTTACGTTTTCGTCTGATTTTTTACGTTTTAATAAAATCGTCAAACTTGCAGACATATACTTTAACGACTAACGCAAGAAGACTTCTTGAATGGACAAGGATTGATAATTCCCGTATATCCGTGATTAGTAACCAAAAAGTAATATACTTTAACCACCCAGATTGAATTGGTGTATGTTCTATCCTAAGTCTTTTCAATTCTCGTCACTACAGTGTTTAATTTGATTATGTAACATAATCTTTTCTAAGATAAACAAAGATGTTATATTATTTAAATGAATTGAACGAAGCATGTATCCACACGTAAAAAATTAGGCGTGATGAATTTTTTTATTTAATTTTTTTTCCGACCACTAAAATGTTGACACGCAATCACGCGTACCCACACGTACATTAATACGCGAGATCAATGGGTAGTTTTGAATATATAAAAAATAAAAAAATAGACAAAAACGTAAAAAATCAGACGAAACAATGGCGATAAGTAAAATGCGAAAAGTAAAAATCGGAAAAAACGTAAAAAAACAGACGAAAACGTAAAAAATCGGACGAAAACGAAAAAATCGGACGAAAACGTAAAAAAACAGACGAAAACGTAAAAAATCGGACGAAACGAAAAACGAATAAAAAAACAGACGAAAACGTAAAAAATCGAACGACAGAAAACGTAAAAAACGACGAAAACGTAAAAAACAGAAAACGTAAAAAATCGGACGAAAACGTAAAAAAACAGACGAAAACGTAAAAAATCGGACGAAAACGTAAAAAAACAGACGAAAATGTAAAAAAATAAAGACGAAAACGTAAAAAAAAGCGGACGAAAACGTAAAAAAATGGATGAAAACGTAAAAAAAAAGACGAAAACGTAAAAAACGACGAAAACGTAAAAAATCGGACGAAAACGTAAAAAAACAGACGAAAATGTAAAAAATCAGACGAAAACTTAAAAAAACAGACGAAAACGTAAAAAAGGACTAACGATGCAAATATTTTAACTCAATGAGGACTAACGATGCAAATATTTTAACTCTATTGTCAATGAGGACTAACGATGCAAAAATTTTAACTTAAGGAGGACTAACGATGCAAATATTTTAACTCTATAGTCAATGAGGACTAACGATGCAAAATTTTTAACTCAATGAGGACTAACGATGCGAATATTTTAACTCTTGTTAGGAGATAACGGAAAATCATTTGCATCGTTAGTCCATAGTAACTGATATTACTAACTGAGGGATGTATTTGTGCCAACTTTACTAACGGTGGATGATTTTGTCCCAAAAAAAAGAAAAATGATGTAAAGCGGTCTTTTGGCAGACCACATGGATGTATTTTGGACTTTTCTCTTGAATAATGTGTAGAGAAAGGTGAATATGTAGATGTCGAAAATGTATTTAAGTTTAGATATAAAATTATCTTAAAATTACATTATAATGCTTTTCAGATTTATCAAAACTACCTCATATTGACCAAAGGATGTTAAGACTTAAGAATGACATTATATGACGTTTGTTTGATGAACAAAACATATATTTTTATATGGTGTTTACATAGTTAACTACTCTTCATATTGATGTTAACTTTATTGTATATTTTATTTTTCGTAAAATGCACCAAATATTAAGAAAATGTTGTGAATATAAGATTGAGGGAATGAATATTCTTCTTATTGATCATTAACTATGAGATTTACAAAGAGTATATATAGACAAACATTAGGGCAAAAACCCTAATAGCTAACATGGGCCATGGGCCTATTATGGGTTATATGGACATCCACTAATAATTATCCATAACACTCCCTCTTGGATGTCCATATTGTTAATACGCTTAGGGAATGCTGCCTCATTAAAAACCTTGCCAGGAAAACCCAGTGGGACAAAAAGAGTGCAGCGCGTATTATCTCCCTCTGATGACTACATCACTTGGTATCTTGTAAATAGGTCAACGAAATCATCACTGGAATGAGAAGTGTCTTGTCGCCTTTGATGTAACGTTACTTGAATATAGCAAGGTATGCTACATTATCTTCATGCAATAGTTGCTATCTCCTTTCCAGAATTTATGTATGGTTTGATGAAGTCGCCTTGATTGTTTGCTCTATCAAATGCCAGGAAAAATATTCGCCACTTGTAACAATATATCCATGTTGAGATCGATCATTGTAAGTTAAACATATATCCTGCATCTGCAAAACTAACTAAACTTGTTTTGACGGGTTAGTAAAATATAAACCCATATCCTTTGTACCTTGAAAATATTGAAATATTTGATTTACTGTGGTTCAATTTGATCAACTACTATTCTCGAGAATTTTAAATCATGACACGTGTTCCATGCATTCTATATTCCTTAAGGAATCTCAACAAAAATGAGCTCTTATTTTATAATATTAGACGCATACAACTTATTTCTCATATTGCCAGACATAACATTAAATATCCTTTCTCATAACATTCATGTGTATGGATTTCACCCAATAATCACGTTTCATCATAAGAGACTTTCATAGTTCATTAGTTACTTGCGTCTTTATATTCTTTGGCCATTCATTTTACAACTACACTTCTTGTAGATATCCAAGATCCTCACCTTGTATTTATCATGCGCATTATTATATACAGTATTATCGACGTCGTTTCAGTTCTTTTCGATTCCACACTTTACTAGACATTATATTCTATCATTTGTTGAGATCTCAAAGTTTTTTTTTCATGTACCCGGGGTTTTCAATATCCTTTCATGTCTAGTTTTTCTTTTAGAGACTATTATGGGGTCTTTATTACCTCGATTCGACCATCTTAATTTATTGCTCCATTTTATCTATTCATTCGAGGACTTTTTATTTGGAATCGATTCGTCTATCACGCTGCAGACGTGCCATAGACTTACTACCAATCAATGATTTTACTGTTGGGACACACATTGTAATTGGAGCAATAGCAGCATAATATGATCTAGTCACTTTCTTTAGGTCACTAAATATGTCTGGCATTTACTATATCTGGAATGTTATTTGTCCCTTGAACTTTAAGTTCATATTCATTAATGTGAGGATCAACATCTATATCATAATTCATTCCATATTTCTCGCTGCTCATTCTCTCCCCCTGAATGAATTATCAATTTAAATATCCCATTTTGTGTGTTGTGGTGTATACTATATATCACACAATTACAAAATCTCACATGGGAAATTTGGTTTGTGACCAAAACCATTCTAACGGGGAGGATTCATTATAGATTGTTGGCAAGATGCGATTCATATGTCATAACATGCCCCATAAACTAAAAGTTTTGTTCTCACAATATTATTGGCTTTGCAATCAACTGAAGACGTTTTATAAACGTTTCAACAAAAGCAATTCGCGTATGAACATGGGCTACTTTTATGTTCAACACTTATTCCAATAATCGCCCAATACTTGGAAGTTTTCACCACCATTTTTAATAATTTAATTTGGAAAACCGTGCTCGCATTTTATAAGCCGAGCCATTAATCACGCTAATCTTAAGTTGCGTCTTTGATGATCATTTTGACGATGCATCGATTTTATAAATCAAAATGATCTATATGGCACATGTATAGGCCTACATACATGCCCTTTATATTTTTCCACAATTTAAGGAAGCAAGTCCTTATTTGTATTTTATGGTGATAAGTAAATAACCAACTTTCACTGAGAACAATAAAAATTTATCTTGGAAGAAACACATGATTCTTCTATATATTTCGCATCATCACTAAACCGGAATGGTCGAACCGGTTTGCCAATCAATACAAGTTGCACAATATTCTTAACACATATACATCATATATCATAACATAATGTCCATTAAAGAATTTACAGAAACAAAAATTAATAAATAAATTATGCACGTTACTATGCTTGGCCACAAAACAATAATATGTAAAATAAAATCTGTATACGTCATTCAACTATATTGCTATAAACATGTTTATAACTCAGATCACATAACAAACTAGATAACCTTAAATAGGTTATGTGTTATTATAAAATTGGTATGTGTCAAGTAAAGACAGATTGAAGTCTTGAAGCATTTATCAATTCGAAAAAAAATATAATGGACACCAAAGAAATAAAATAAATAAAATAAAGCCTAATAAAACATTCATAGCCAAAAATAATAGGAATCCAAACATAATCAAGAAAGCCTAAGAAAAACACCTAAAGAAAATTCCAAACCAAACACTTAAAGAAAATTCCTAACAAAACACTGAAAGAAAAATTATTCATGGCTTGACTCTACCAATTAATCATCTGTAAGAAAATCATCAGCTTCCAAATAAGTTTCATCATCAGTATGGTCTTTAGGACCATCGGGGATATCATTTTTTATTATCATAAACAAAGTTTGACTCTACCCCGTTTCCCTTGTTCTTGATAGAATTTTGATAAAGTTCAACTAGATGCCTGGGTGTACGGCATTGCTTTGCCCAATGACCAAAAATGCCACAACGATAACATGAATCCGCTATTATGTTCTTTTCTTTTTCATCTCCTCCATTCTTTTCCTTATCTTGCCACTTCTTGTGACCATTGTTGTTCTTAAAGTTAACACTATGATTAACAGCATGATAATTACCTCTACCATTGCCACGCCCTTGACCACGACCTTGACCAGAACCATAACCTCGACTAGAACCATAACCTCGTCCACGGTCATAACCACGACCACGACCTCCATTGTGATAAGTAGTCACATGCGCTTCCGATAAAGGAGCGGTACCAGTTGGACGATTATCATGATTTTTCATTAAAAGCTCATTATTTTCTTCGGCCACAAGTAAGCATGAAATTAGGTCACTATATTTAGTGAATCCTTTGGCTCGATATTGCTGTTGCAATAGTATATTCGAAGCATGGAATGTGGAAAAAGTCTTTTCCAACATCTCGGCATCACTAATTGAGTCACCACATAATAGCAATGTGGAGGTAATGCGATGCATGGCCGAGTTAAATTCACTCACTGTTTTGAAATCTTGGAGCCTTAAGTGAGTCCATTCATATCTTGCCCTTGGCAAGATGACCGTTTTCTGGTGGTCATATCGGTCCTTTAACTTATTCCAAAGGGCTAGTGGATCTTTTACTGTGAGGTACTCAGTTTTTAAGTCCACATGGAGGTGATGTCGTAAGAACATCAATGCCTGGGCTTTTTGCATATTAGTTGTTTCTTTTCCTTCGTGGATTGTATCCACAAGCCCATGTGCATCCAAGTATGTCTCGGCTTCCAACGCCCAAGACAAATAATTTTTTCCACTTATGTCTAAAGCCACAATAGAAAAATTTGCAAGTTTTTGCTCCATGATAACGGTGATGAAAACGAGAGAAAACCTAAACCTTTAGAGCGTGCTGATAACGTGTTGTGAATACAAGATTGAGGGAATGAATATTCTTCTTATTGATCATTAACTATGAGATTTACAAAGAGTATATATAGACAAACATTAGGGCAAAAACCCTAATAGCTAACATGGGCCATGGGCCTATTATGGGTTATATGGACATCCACTAATAATTATCCATAACAGAAAACTAATACTCTAATGATTATACAAAATGATAAAGAAAAACAAAGGAAAAAGGGAATGTAAATTTGTAACACCCCCAAATTACCGCAGCGGAACAATAGAGTCAAGGGGGTATTACTTCATAATATAGATCAAGGTATAGAAAACGACCTCTAAATGAGACGTTTTGAAATATTATCATTCGAATTATTAAAATCAGAGTTAAACAAGAGATTCAAAGTATAACGTTACATAGAAGTTTTCAAAGTATATCGAATGATAAAGATAAGATATGAGTCTTCAAGTATGCAAATGACTCTAGAATCCATGCATCCTCTATCGCCTTATAACCTGAGATAAACATGCTAAAAAGTGTCAACCAGCGGTTGGTGAGTTCATACAGTTTAGTTTGTCAGTAAAGCATTTGAATAAAGATTTCACCGCAAAGACATTGTGAATCCACTCAGTCCCAAGTCCCGCCCATACAAGACTTGCAACCTGTGTGTTTACAATCCACTGCTAACATAGTATAGATAGAACAAGTACAGATATGTATGTAAATACGTATCATAGAATGAATATGACTAAGACTAGAACTAGAACAATTAGGACAAGTACAGATGTGTATAGAAATATGTTATCAATATATAAATAAGGCAAGTACAGATGTGTATAGAAATACGTTATCAATGTATGAATATGACTAGTACAGATGTGTATAGAAATACGTTATCAATGTATGGATATGACAGGTGTGTATATAAATATATATCAATGTCATAAGTATTTGAGTACTTGCAAAAGTACATAAATATAATTTGAGCATGTATCTCCCCCAAAGAGTAAATCAAAACGTATAAAAGTAGGGGCTATGAATTCTCACCTTGTGTGTAACTGGTAAGGTGAAATACGAAATCAAGTGAGATTACGGAAACGGCTTCAACACACGACCTGAATAATAGGGAAGTCTGAGAATTTTGATGATTTAAGATTGACTTGATGTGAATAATGATTGTGAAAGAATATCGGATAACGAATTCGATTGTGACGTGAATGCATGATATGCTTAAAATGGTTAAAGTTCAAAAATATATTCTTTGAAGTGTTACTTATGGTGTGTGGGTTTTATTATCGTTTGAATATTCGTTAGCGTTTTATATTTATTCATTACGAATAACGTCGACATATAAATACATATCAAATTTGTTGTATTCATATAAAGAAAGAAATTTTTGACATGATAAGTTGAAAGTATAAGCTTTTGATAATATTAGAAAGTTTACAATCTCACATTTAACTTATATAAAAGTTACACTTTTAACCCAATATTAAAATATTCACAATTTTAGTCCAAAATGTCCAATTTACATCTTTTACCCCAACTTTCTGTTATTTACAGTTTTAGTCATCAGTTTAAAATTAAATTTCATAATTTTCTGTTTTGAACACCCTATTTCCAGAATTTACACTTTTGACCCTACGTTTCGTAAACTTTGCATGTTTAGTCCAAAATAAATAAATGAAAGTTTCTTTTATTCTTTTCTTCAAAATAATCTTAAGAGTTGCATGGGTTTTGTATGTTTGACATTACGACTATAATTTCGTTCTCATATTCATGTTAACGTGTATATATAGTCATATGCATGCATAGCTACGTGTTGTTTAATTTCAAAAACAAGAAGTGAGTAAGTTTAAAGATGAGTCGAGTATATGTGTATGTTTGTTTCATGTGAAAATAAACCGGAATGACATGTTTCTAGTTTATCATATCCTAACATATAAACATGAATAAGAAGTTCAAAGTAAATGATAAAACTACAACAAGTTTTGAAGCTTACAGTGGTGATGAGATATAGTGTTTGTCGAATGGAAACAAGGAAGAGAGTTGAGAATTCTTATGGGACTTGCAGTATGACCAAAGCTTGTTTTTCTTTCTTCCTTTCTCTCGACAGTAAGCAAAAGTGATTTGTTTGTGTTGTTTTTGAGTTTCTGTGGTTAAGAGGGTTTAATGTTTGTAACACCCCCAATTTCGTGATGTGCAGCGGAATTTAATTTGGGTGTTGCTTCATGGCACAACAGTTGAATAGTAGAAAACGATCACCAATTTGGTCGTTTTAAAAGATTTATCATTCGAATATCAGAGTTTACAAAGTAAGGTCCCCAGTGGTTCCAAAGTTTATTAAATAGGTTTTCGAATGATATTTATAGCCTTCATAATTGTCCGTGCTTCTCCGTACCATCCGTGCTCATTGTGAACCTGAGATAAAGACATGCTTAAAACGTCAACACAATGGTTGGTGAGTTCGTGGAGTTTGATAGAAAATATCTTTCTTTGAAAAAGTGTATAGTGATTGTTGAAATAATTAATAGTTTTTCATGAAATAAATAACGAGTTGCGTTGTATAAAAATCCACAAGCGAATCATGTATGATCTCCAAAATCATAAGTTTCATATTATAATTGAAGCTGATCTACGTTGTTATACGCTCGAAATAGAATGTTGAGTCAACTTTTAAATGTAATGATATATCATGCTTTTTGGGTTGTCTTTTGTAGAATTCTCATTTAAATCACATACGCTAGCAATTTAAAGTTCAAGTACAGGATTCAAAAATCATATCACATAGTGGGAAGAGTAACTTAGAGTCTGAAATCTATTCGTGTAAAGTGGTGGTTTTCTAAATACAGTTGTATCCTAGGATATATATGAAACATTCATATATTCATAAAGTTATATTGCCCTAAGCCTCATGACACGCAAAACGTTAACAGAGTACCGTAAAACGGCGGTGCCCCACCAGGGTTACTGATGGGTTTTTATAGCCCTCATGTTAATAGGTGACTTGCCAATTCCTATTTTTCTCAAATATAGTGCATCGCGACTAAATACGACTAACCATGTAGGCATTCCGTCACAGTATTTAGTGGGATAGATCGTCAGCCTTTAACAGGTTTCGAAGCTGTTCACTATATTCGCGCTCACCGCAGTGATTAATGGCTCATGATCAAGGGACTTTATGGCAATAAAGGGTGCTTAGGCAATATAAGTGAATCATGCGTAATTTTAGTCTTGGCAATTATTTATAGTGAAATGTAGAAATATCATATTAAAGTAGCAGTACATTCATTTGTCACATGAATGCATACAATGAGTCTCAGTGTCATATTACATCAAGTAGCTTAAAAATGTTATCTTCCAAGTTCCGCGTTTAAGCTAAACAGACAATTGGCACATATAATGAGTATGTATTCCTTTCAAGTATGATTCAAACATGTAAAGCATAGTGGATGATTTTGAGTAAATCATGAGAGTTTTATATAAGTAACTTAAAACAGTTAAAGCATGTATCTCCCCCAAAAAGTATAAATCAAGTATTAAAATAGGAGGGGCCACGACTCACCTGGAGCGTATTTGACAAGGCGAAATTATAAGACCAAGTAAACGATCACGAAAACTTCTTCAATACTAGACCTGAATATAAGCGGAGTCTAAGAGTCTAATTTACTACTAATAACGAATGTGGAATGGATAAATCGTATAACGATTGGATCAGTGATGTGAGTGAGTGGTATGCTTAAAATGCCTCAAGTTAAAAATATGGTATATCTATAATATTATGTTGATTCTTATATTAATCGACTCAAAGTATCACTTTATCAAAATATGCGGAAATGATATGCAAAGTGATGTTGCTAATATTTCTAATAACGAAACTATAATAATGCATAACTTAAAATGAAATATGCATATGAAATGAAAGGTGCAAAAATGAAAATAAACTAAGAATGTCAAGTGAGATTAAATAAGTCCTTTGTCCTTTTCAGATTCTATACTTTTTAGTCTAACCGCGATTTCGTTACGTCGTTAGTCCTTGGTTAAGTTCAAAGTCCACAATAGTCCAAAATTTGTCCATATGTCCATATAAGGCTTGAAGTCCAAAGGTATGTCAATTTAAGTCCTTTATAACCTGTTTTAACAGCTTCAGTCCATAGTTTTCACGGTTGGCAGTTTTAGTCCTTCAAGGTGGGTTTGCGTCACGTTTTTAGTCCAAAAGTGTTAAAAATTATGGAGAAAAGTTATGCGACTTTTTCTGGTGCTTATTTAAGTTTATTAAAACTTAAGTTAACTGCTTATTTATGAAAATACCTTATTTTTAGCTTATTGGTCTCATTAACGAAATATACATAGGCCCGTTAAGAAATCGAGGGGCGAGAGCATGAAAATGGTTTTGGGCTTGGACTTGGGCCATTTTTATGATTCTAAAAATATGCCATATGGGCCTGTTGGGCTGTTTAGTCGTAAACTCTTATTGGGCTGAATATAAGCCCAATCGGAAACTAAATAGTTTCTGAAAATGTTATGTTTATTTTGCTAACAAGTCAGTTTTAAACGAGTGGTTTTTGAGGGTCGAAAAGATATTATAAGGTCGAACTCAAAATACAAAATAATTAACTAGCTGAGTGGTCTATCGAATGATGCAAAAATATGTGGTCGTTGCTTGTTCAAATCGTGAGTAATTAAGTTCTAAGTTGCGCCAGTCGCACAAGAGCATTTGGAAACATTTGAAAATAATCCAAGTCATTTTTAAGGCAGTTGAGTAGCGTTTAGAAAGGTTCGTTTTGAGTGTCGAGATGAGCTTATGAGATCGATGTTAAAACACGAAAAATATAGTTTTCCCGGTGTACTATCAAGGTGAGCGAAAATATTGGGTTGTTAAATGTACCAATCGAAATATATTCAGGCGTGAGTTGGCTAGGTCGCATGGTTTGAACTGAAGAACTCTAAATATTTTCTAAGTGTTGATGGTATGTGTGCGCTGGTTAGTTTACTTTAGCCAAATTAGAGCTAGTAAATGAGCTTATTAATACATGTTATATTTATGAAACTTTTAGTTCGTTGTAAGGTCGATTAGGTGGGGTAAAAACAATGTATAGTTTTTAAGTCGATTTGGGAGATATGGGGTCGTATTTGGAGCGACTTGGAACTGTTTTATACAAACAAAACACTAAATATTTTTCTAAGTATCTCTCAGTTTTAATTTTTATGTATGTACTGAGTATGAATGTTCGATCGATGCATGCGATTAAATGTAAACGTGAGAGGGGTGTGAGAGACGACCTCTAAGTCTTCCAAGATGGAGGCTCGTCGCCTCACGTGGGTTACTCTAGAACAACGAGTGCATGCAAAACGTGATGGTGAATTTGTATATGCTCGAGTGAGTTTATTACATGATGCATGGTGATGAAGTAGTGTGCATGATAAATTTTAAAAAAAAATTTAAGATAACTTACTACGCCTCTAGGGCTGTCGGGAGTCGAGTGGGGTGGAGGGAACCCAAGCTAAACAACCTACCCTCGTTATATTACTTATATGTACGTAACCCGTTTAAGCCTTGGTCTTCTATCTTCGTGGGGTTTTTCTAACCGATGCAACAAGGTTTGAGGGTGTGTAATAAAGGTGAGGGTGAAAGGTGGTGAGAGGGTTATAATGTTCGAATAGCAGCACAAGAAGAAAGTAAGCAGTAGACTTTGACGCCCTTCTTCCTCGATTTGTTTCTTAACTTGAGACATTATGCTTCCTGGTTCTTAAGGTGTATTGTGAGAGTGAAAGGAGTAGATGGGAGGTAGTGAAAGGTAGGTGGAAGGTGTAAGATTTATAGAAGGGATTGTACACGTTTTTATTGACTAGAAGACTTCCCATATCAATCATTGAGTGGTACTGTATACTAAGGGACACCTAGGCTAGTTTCACTGACAAGGAAGATATTTGATGGGTGAAGTAACATGGGTATTCTTATCTTTTACTTTGGTAGTGGGTATGTACACGTTTTGTGTATTATGGTGCTTCAAAGTTGAAACTAACAATTTTATCCCACCCAATGCTGCCTTATTCACTTTCTAAGTCTTCTAATATGTTAAAAATAGTGTTCGTGAGATGTAGGAAAAATTGGATGTTAAAACAGTCGAGTTTTGTTTATATGCATGGGTAATTTTTGGGACGAACAAATGGGCTTTCAAAGTCATAGAAATACTTGTTGTCTAAGTGTGAGATTTGGCATGCATGAAGTCTCGTAGGTTGTGAGTAAGATGATGCAAAATTTTGTGTAGGTCACGTTTAGTATTTAAGCGCACGAAGTGCGTTTTGCAAATGGTCAATTGGTCGGATTACATGGAATAACAAGGACAGAAGGATTGGGTTTGAAGTTGGATTCGTGGAGCGTGGACTGGGCTGAGGGTCCATTTGGTTTGTAGCTTAAATAAATTTTGGGGTGTGTAATGTAATATGTGTTATATAATTAAATGTAATTGGTGAAATATAAAGGTGGTTAATGTATAATTGTAACTAAGTTATAGGTTTAGTTGTTTTAATTATAATGTGTAGTTCGTGTAGTATAGATTTAGTGTAAATGGAATTTTTGTGAATTACCGAGTCCCGAGGTACGTGTTGTCATTAATATATGTTGCGAATAATTAATGTGGTAATGATAATAGTAGGAGAAAAATTTAAATTTCCCCGGAAAAATGGGTTTTAGCAATTAGTAACACGAGGTTATTATTAATTAACAAAGATTATTATAACGGATTTTCGTAGGATCTTACAGTATCTACCCCTCAATTTTGAACTTCGTCCCGAAGTTCAGTCCGTGATAGGTGTTGAAAAATGTGGTGTTCTGAGGTGAGAGTTTATGGAAGATGTTGTCGAGAGATTTCTTATTTGATTATCAAAGAGGCGAGATCCAACTAGCTTTATTTGTACTAAATGAAATAAATTCGAATGTTTGGTCAATAAATTAATTTATAGGCTACGAATAGTGAAGGTAACGGCCGAGAGTAGGAAGTATTTAGCACTTAATGTTTAGTGTTCTAGCAGTTGAGACTCGTGGCTTTTTAATGGTAGTGGTTTGAATTTTAATGATCGTGAATAGTAAAATAACGGGTACTTTCTCCACTTATATTCCCTATTTATCTTTTTCTATAAATATCCTACCCACCCTTTTCCTTATTCACTTTTCCGCCCCATCCTTTTCATTCAGCTTCATCTTACAATGTTTATGCTTATATCTTAGACCAAAATCCTTTCCTTTTTCTTTTGTGGCTCGGCAAATGAATGGGAAGTTTGGAAAAATGCATGAAATATTATAAGGTATGAATGGAGTTTATTACAAAGGAGATATATATATATATATATATATATATATATATATATATATATATATATATATATATATATATATATATATATATATATATATATATATATATATATATATATGTATGTATGTATGTCGATATACATAAAATAACACAAGTGGATTTGGTTTGAGATTCATTCGATCTTTGGCAGTAGGAGGAGGGGACATGGAGAATATAATTTGCCTTGAAAGTCCTTGTGTAAGTAGATATAGGTTTTGATTTAGGTTGATTTGGTATATAGATTTGCATGTGTGTGTCGACATATATATTTTTAAGCACAAGTAGAGATTGTGCAAGATTCTTGGCAGGGAATATGGATTTTAGAAGATATGAAATATATTTCTAAGCCTTTAGAGAGGGCTAGTGAGTAAGAATTGTTTTGTGTCGATTCATGTTGGGAATTATCAAGAGAAGACTTAATGAGAAGAACAGACTTAAGTCTGCTGGTTACGTGGTTAAGTCTGTTAGTTATGTTAGTTAAGTCTTGTCATAGTTAAGTCTGCCAGTTCATTGTTAAGTCTGGTAGCAGTATTAATAGTTAAGTCTGTTTGACTTGAGTAGTTAAGTCTGTTTATGACTTATAGAAAGTTTGTTAGAGATAAGTTAGGAAAAGATACATAGTTATCTTTATAGAAGATACGTATATCCTTCTACACGTTTTGTATCTAGGGTTTCCTTAGTGTATAAAAGGAACCCTACGGCATTATTGTTAGAGTAACAAAACGTACGATTTGTGAAAGTTAATAGAAAATACGAAGTTAGTTTATATTGTGTTCTTCATTGTTTGTTGTTAAGATTCCGCATTAACAATAAGCAAAGTGTTAGAGTTTCTTACTTAGATTGATTTGGTTTATACAAGTCGTCTAACAAGTTACAAGGCTACTTGGATCCATAATTCGTGTGGACCTACAAGTGGTATCAGAGCCTGTAAAGAGACTCTGAGTTTGAAGAAACACAACAACCAAACCCAAATTCACTCAACTAAACCCTACAAAATGTCTGAGCTTGACAATCCCAACAAGAATGATGGTTTCTCAATCCACAACAGTGATGATGAAAGATCAATCCATGATGAAGAAAAACCTGAAGCAAGCACATCTAAACAACGACAACCCATCTCTGCAACAACAACCATATCCAACATAAAACTCCCAATCCTAAAGAGAGAAGAATATGACATCTGGGCTATGGAGATGGAACATTACCTGGAGTATATTGACAGCGAAGTCTGGAAGGTCATACAGAATGGGAATTCGAAGAAAAGGATTTCAAAAGGTACAGATGGGGTGATTAGGATATTACCACCAGTATCTGCTGAAGAGATACGGGCTGTTGAAAAAGAGAAGAAGGCCAAGACTATGCTGCTAATGGCAATTCCCAAAGAGCATTTGAGAAGGTTTCATGGCATGAATGATGCCAAGGAAATTTGGGAGGCTATCAAGAAAAGATTTGGAGGGAATGCTAACTCCAAGAAGATGCAAAAAGCTGTTCTTAAACAGCAATTTGAAGCTTTCAGTGTATCCACTTCAGAAGGGTTGGAAAAAGGCTATGACAGATTTCAACATCTTCTATCACAATTGGAGGTTCATGGTGCTGCTGTGTCTAAGGAAGATGCAAACCACAAATTTCTCAGATCACTACCATCAGAATGGTCAAGTGTAACAATGACCATGAGGATGAAGGATGAAATTGACACCATGACAACTGATGACCTGTACAACAATCTCAAGGTGTTTGAACAGGAAATCCAAGGAAAAACATCTTCAAGTTCTACAAATGTTGCTTTTGTTTCTCAAGGCAAGGGCATCACTAACAAGGTTAAGTCTGGCAGTGTTAATTCTGGTGGTTATGGAGCTTCTTCTAGCAGCATGAGAAAAGAAAGAGATGCTCCAGCAGGCTTTGCTGATGAAGTAATTTACTCACTTTTTGCTAAGGAACCAGAAGATCAAGACTTCATCAGTGAGGATCTGGAACAGATCAATGATGTTGAAGTTGAAGAAATGGATATCAAATAGCAAATTGCCATGATTGCTCTCAGGGTTAAGAAGTTTTACAAGCAGACTGGGAGGAACATTAAGTTTGATGGGAAATCACCAGTGGGATACAATAGGAGGACTGTTGAGTGCTACAATTGTCACAAGCATGGTCACTTTGCCAGAGATTGCAAGGAAAAGGTGACTACTGATTGGAAAAAGAAGAAGGAGCCTGTCTCTCAAGATAATGATAAGCTGGAGAAGAATCAGATGAGCTTGATGACATTGGAAGCTGGAGCTGTGAATTGGGATAAACACAAACCTGAGGATGAAGAGCCAAACCATGCACTTATGGCTATTGGTTCCAGTAATGAGGTATCTTTGTGCTCAAAATTATGCATTGATTCATATAATCATGTTAAAGCTTTGTGTGATGAACAATTAACACAAATAGGTGATCAGGAAGTAAAAATTCTTGCTTATACTAAAGCTGTTAAAACTTTAGAAGCACAAATAGTCAACTATCAAAACAAACAAGCTTCCTTAAATGAAAACCTCACCTTTCAAGCTAATGAGATATATGAAAAGGATGAAAAACTTAAGAGATATAGAAGAATAGGCATGAAAGCTGTTAGGGAAAGAGATGAATTGCAAAAGAGAGTAGACAAATGGACCCATTCTGCTAAGTGTTTGGATAGGATAATAGAGTCTAGTATGAGTTCTACTTGTAAGATTTGTTTAGGTTATGGGATACACTTAGATAAGGAAATCTTAAGCTATAAGGAAGAGATGGATAGATCTGAGTTCAAATGTAGAGAAGATGATTCGGCTGGTAAACCAGTTTATAATAGGTTCATAAAAACTGATAATTTTAAAGGAGTGCCACATCCACTAAGTGGAGATTACACTCCTCTACAAAAGGAAGACCTAGATGACTCTTTGTTTGTATATGGTAAAAAGGGTCCTATCTATCCTGAGTCAAGCAACTCAGATGACAAATCAAGTGACTATTCTACCTGTCAAACTCATGACAGTGAAGGATCCACAAGAGATGTCTCTGAGAAGCCTGAATCAGAATCTGAGAGTGAACCAAAAGAAGTTGTTGAGTCAAAATCTGTCAAGAATAGTGAACCAGTTGTGACTACACCAAAAACTGATACAGATAAACCTAGTTGTGATACTCACATAAAATCTCCTAGGAAGTCTGTCAAAAGTCAAGAGTCACCAAAGTCTGATAGGATGAGGAGAGAGTATAGGAAAAACCACACCTTTGGTCCTAAGAGGTGTTTTGTGTGTGGTAGCCTAAGTCACCTAATTAAAGACTGTGATTTTCATGAGAATAGGATGAAGAGAGAGGCTGAACTTAGGAAGAAGAGTGTTAATACTGGTCATGTAAATGCTAAACTAGTTTGGAATAATGCTAACAGGATTAATCATGCAAATAAGTTTGTTTCTAGACTAGCATAAATGAATTCTGGTAGACCTCAGGTTAATTCTGCTAGGTCACAAGTTAATTCTGGTAGAACAAATTTTAATAGGCCTAATTTTAATTCTGGTAGGCCTAATGTTAATTATATTCAGCCAAATGTTAATTCTGGGTATGTTAATGCTGTTAGACCCAGACAATCAGTAATTAGACCACAGGTGAACTCACATAATCAAAGAGAAAATTTTTATAAACCTCATTCACCTGTGAGGAGTCCTTTTGCTAAAAATACAGCACAAACTTCAACATCTAGTGCTGTAAGGGATCATGGGGGGTCAGCTGTTAAGACCCCAGCATGTTGGTCTTGGGATCCTTTTAAGAATACACTTACATATCAATCCAAGAACCACAGTGGATCAAGCTCATACAAGACTGTGAAAACGTAGAGGGGGGGGGGGGTGAATACGTTTATCGTTTTAAAACTTAAAACTTGTTGTATCAAATTTCCAATTTGGCTAGTTCTAATATGAAAGATGTTTGTTGTAGTTTATGACTACCAAGTTGTCACACAAGTATTATCAAATAATCACAACACAAGCAATCACATAATGCAAACATAAAAGTAAAGAGATAAGTAAAAGAAAGCGCAAACCGAACACGATGATTTATAGTGGTTCGGTCACGGAGCTCCTCTCCGCCCTACTCCACTCCCCGAGTACCCAACTCGAGAGTTACTTCACTAGATCAACAAGCTCCCTTTCTTAGGCGGAGAAAACCTTTACACGTCGCTTACTTCCTTTTCCGGTACTAAGCTAAACACCGAGTTCTAGTTTAAGGTAGAACTGATGAAGCGAAAAGTGTACCGCTTTTAGGGGGTCATTTAAGCCCTAAATCGTATTTATTTGATCAAATATTGCCCTAAATCGTTCCTTTTGTCATTTTAGGTACTTTGGAGAAGAAATCTGGAAAAGGAAGCATTTTGGACGTTTTTGGAGCATAAAAGTGAAGAAAACGACAAAGTCTCAAAATTACGCTGGAAAGTACCTTTGACGGCGTCAGGAATTGGTCCAGACGGCGTCATGGCTTGGCAAAAGTGGTGGATGTGAAAATTACTCATGATAAGCCAGAGAATTTTGCATGAAAAATCTGACGGCGTCACCCTTTAATGTGATCAAGGTCGTCACGGCTTAAGCTAAAGAGGGACGGCGTCAAGCACTAATCTGACGGCGTCACCCCTTGATAGGCCAGAGCGGATTTTGGAGGTCTAAAGAGGGACAGCGTCAGGAAGGCCATCCGGGAACCCTAAAAGCGGCGAGGTGACGGCGTCAGGATCTATAACGTGACGCCGTCAGCCCTTAAACTCTATATATAGTTTTGCAATTTTTTGTCATTAGTGTGGAACTTTGTGTGTAACCTTTTGGGAGGAAACCCTAAGACATTTTAGCAGCTTTTTCAAGGCTTTTTGCCTTGAGATCTTCCATGTTACATTGAAGATAAGTTATCAATTAATCATTCAATATGTCTATGTGTTGTTTGATTCTATCTTGTTCTTGTCTTTTGTTTAACATGCTAGGCTAGATTTATCTTGTGTTTGCTTAGATCTAATGAAACCTAGCTATTGATTGTTGGTTATTAGTGTGTTATTAATTGTATTGGATGATTGTTCATCTATGTTAGGCTTAAGAAAACTGGCTAACTTCCTATTCGGTAACTTGCTTGAACGTCTTAAGAAACATGAACCAATGCGTACTAAGGTTTTTATGGTTGTATTTAATGCATGAGCGAATTCTAGTGATCCCATGTTAGGAGCTTCTTAGCCGGCTCGACATAGGAGTGAAGTAGGAGCTTGTAGAGTTGGGGAAGTACGTACGCCACCCCACGAATTGGTATTAAGGAATACACCCGTCATCCACGCGATTAATACACACTAATCAACCGGTAAAAGATAGTTAGGGAGTAAGGAAATCTAAGTAAACACATTTCTCTCCACATAAGTTTTACCACCTTTTCATTTTCAGTTATTTTATTTTATTTGCATTCGTAGTTATTTGGGTTAGTTGATTAGCAACTAATTCCGCCCACTCTTTCAAACCCGAGATTTTACTTGCTTTTATAATATAAAAATACAAAAAAAGAATCTTCTCTCACCCTTAGACCTATTAGAGTAGTTTTTCAATCCTAACGACACTATTCCCTGTGGAGAACGATCAATCCCCCGTACTTACCACTACACTATACTACATCGGTCAGGTACACTGCCTGGTGGGGTTGTAAGCCTCTTGAGATCCCTCGAGAGGTAAAACCTGTTGTAAGGTCGCAAAACCACGCATCAAGTTTTTGGCGCCGCTGCCGGGGAATAGTTATTGTTTAGGTTGAATTTTTATTTTATAGGTCTACTCACTAGATTCCTTTCTAGTGAGATTTTTATTTTATTTTTGTAGGTTTTCTTTAGTCTATCTATTTTCTTCGTTTCTGTGTTCGTAACCATTACCATCCGACATCATGGAAGATGGTAATATCCTCGATCCCAACATCCCACTACCACAACAACCACCACCACCTCCTAGAGCCCGTACCTTAGGAGACTACTCCCGTCCTAGCCACCATGGCTATCGAAACACCATTGAGCTCACTCAAGGAGCCAATGTCACTCCCTTGCGATCCGACACCATCCGGTTGGTGCAAAGCGGATGCGCATTCCATGGACTTTGTTCTGAAGATCCTAACCAACATCTCAAGGACTTTCTCAAAATTGTTGATTCCATAGACCTTGATGTTGCCACTCGAGAGACGACCCGACTGCGTCTCTTTCAATTCTCTCTGCGGGACCAAGCTAGTCAATGGCTAGAGCGTCTACCCACAGGATCCATCACCTCTTAGGATGATCTCACCACTCGTTTCCTTGCTCAGTTTTTCCCACCGGGAAGAACTACCAAGCTAAGGAATGATATCTTGATGTTCCAACAACGTCAAGGCGAAACCCTCTACGAGGCATGGACTCGATTCAAGGACTTACTCCAAAAAGTCCCTCACCATGGCTTAGAACTTTGGCTCCAAGTCCAAATCTTCTATGACCATGTCAATCTCTCCACGAGGCAAACCATTGACCAAGCGGCCGGTGGTAAGCTACGTGATCTAAGTGCGGAACAATCATGGGCTCTCCTAGAGGATCTTGCTCTTTATGACAACGAAAGTTGGAGTGATCCCCGTGATTTGAATAAAACGGTCAAGGCAATATCTTTGCCTTCGAATAGTTCAAGCACTTCCGACCGTAGGATCATAGAACTTGAAGACCAAGTCAAGTTTCTTATGAAATCCTACGAGGCTCCTAAACCTTCAAGCCAAGTGAACAAAATCACTTCTTCGTGTGAATTATGTAGTGGTCCCCACGACACTCGTGATTGCATGGAACTCCCCGAACAAGCTTTTGCGGACTACGCATCCTCGCGTACCGACGGAGCGGGAGATAAGTGGTACACTTTCAAACCCGAGCCAAACCCCTATGGTGATTCATACAACCCCTCATGGAAAAATCACCCAAACCTTAGGTGGAAACAAAACCAAAACGCACCACAACCCAATTCTTCCAACCCACCTAATCGTTTCCAATCAAGCGGTTCCACTTCGAACCGTACTTTCAACAACAATCCTTCTAGCAATGGTAGTACCAATAACTTTGAAGGATTGATGTCCCAGTTTATGGCATCTCAAGAAGCTCGTTTAGCCAAGTTTGAAGCCGATTTCAAACAAAAACAAAGCGAGATGACCAATAAGATTGACACTTTGTTGAAAGCCCTCAACGACCGAGAAATGGGAGCACTCCCTAGCAACACGGTCAAGAACTCGAAACTAAACGTCAACGCCATTTCATCGGTTTCGTCTCCTAGTTCTTGTCCACAATATTATTCGGTCAATTCCATGAGCTCGTGTTTCAAACAAACCCAAGTCGTTCAAAATGACCAAGAAGTTATGATATCCAAATTGGTCAACAACATAGTTGAAACACCTCCCACTCACAACCTTGACAATGAATTCAAGGAGCTCCACCTTGAAAGTCCGGTTATTGATGTGTTGGATGAGAAGAAGCTCAAATTAGGCGAAAAAGGGACCGCCTTTGTTCAAAACAAGCTACCTAAGAAGTTAGATGATCCGGGCTTATTTGTTCTACCTTGCAAGATCGGTAATTCGGAGGCTTATGACACATTAGCCGATCTTGGATCAAGCCTTAACCTACTTCCGTTACCTCTCTACACCTCTCTAAAACCAGGAAAACTTGAAGAAACCGAGGTGATAATAGGTTTAGCGGATGGAAGTGTTGCTTACCCGGTTGGAGTAGTCAAGGACGTGTTAGTACACATAGGAAAACTAACCATTTTAGCCGATTTCCACGTCCTTGATATGGTTAGCGACCCTACATGCCCCTTGTTGATAGGTAGAGGATTTTTGGCGACCGCTAGTGCTATGATTGATTGCAAGGAATCTAAGATAGCGGTAGGAGAAGGTGATACTTGGTCAGTCTATGATGTTAAGAAACATGCCTATGATACTAGTGAGGAACCAACACCCCATTGGTTAGACTTAAATAGGAGACCATCTAGATATGGACCTTGGATCGATAGAGACTTCATAGGACCCCAACGCCCATTTTACCTAGAAGAGGACTTTGTGAACCGAACACATACGGTAGAGCAACTCTTAGCTAGGGACACCGAATTGGATCCGTTTGAAGACCCTCTAGTTTTTAGGAGGATGATTGATTTCCTAGGAGTTTTGCCAATTAACCTAGGGATGAATAAGTGGAATTGTGAGGACGATGATCATAAGTGGGATTGGGACAAACCACCCAAAGATGGAGATGGGTCATGGCATATTAAGATGACATTGTATGACCCGGATGGAGAGAAGTTTGAAAAGATATATTGTACTAAGCGGACCAATAGGAAACTTCAATCCAAGCTTAACCCTAAAGACGTCCTCGATGACGAACTCACTTACATAGGGTAGAAGGACTTTGAGTCTAGCTACAAGACTCGTTAATAAAGAAAAGCGCTTCTTGGGAGGCAACCCAAGCTTTATTTGCTTTGTGTGTTTATTTATTTGTTTGTTTTTATTTGCTTCCGTATGTATGTTTAAATTTAATTATTATTGATTCATGTTCAAAACTAATTTGTGAAAATGCTTTATCTTGTTTTTAACTTCGTCTTAACTACATATAAAGGTATTTTGCAAAAGTTAAGTGTAAGGGAAATCCAAATCGGTTTATTAGAACAAATGAACATGAATCATAATAATATTAAATTAACATACATATTAGTAATTGTTTGAGTCAAATGCTTGTATCGAGTCATAATGATGTTTTGCAGGATTTCCAGGAAGTAAGGTATAGGTTTTTCCAAAAATTTTCCGGAAACGTAACATGAGAATTCTGTCAGATTGTTTCTGACGGCGTCAGGATTTGCAACCTGACGGCGTCAGGTTTAATTTTCTGAAAATTTTTGAAAGTTTTGTTTTCATAAAGAGTTTTTATTAAATCTCTAACTTATAATCTCCAGGAATCTGCAAAATAATCATTCCACAAGCATTATATCCTTATATAGAGTTTATCCCGCCGATGTTATGCAGGTTTTCGTGTTTGTTTTCTCAGGTTTAACAGGTTATTTTGGACAAGGAAATGTTTGTTGGATCAAGCTTATGGCGATGCATTAGTCATGGAGCTTCAACATTACTTTGGAAGAAGATCTAACCATGTTATTTCTTTATCCACCGAACGAATCAGGGGAGTATTTGATTTCATTCTTTTACTTTATACTTTTACATCTTGTTATTTGAACATTGGGGACAATGTTCATCTTAAGTGTAAGGGGGGGTAAAAGTACGATACTTTAGAGAATACAATTGCACTTGATTTTTGTTTGTTTAATAGTAAATGTGTAATAAAACTGAGAGAAATACCTGTTAGGGCAATTTTAGTGCCAAATTTAAAATTTTTACAACATATAGGAGTGAAACTTTGATCTTAATGAGCGTCTCATGGATAGGAGTTATATGACTAGCACAAAAACCGTACCACTAAAAAATTTTCCACCCCCAAATATGTGAGGTTCGCCCCTAGAAATGGTAGGAAAAGCATTTATGCTATGATGTGTGTACCAGTAGCACTTAGATTCTAGAACTTGCGTTAGGACCATTCCAAGGCCACAAGTGAGACTACATTCGTGTAGTTAGATTTACTACATGATAAGAGGCATTAGGATTAACCCATTGTTTTACACCTGTGTTTTTGTTATAATTACTTTGACTACATTGGTCAAGTAATTCTCCCACACCCTTTGCGTTGTACTCATTTTAGTACACGATACCCCTAGTACACCCCTCAGAGCCTATCTTTTCATTTCGACCTTTAAGCATTTTACTTAAAGGAAGAATTTGTTACACCCCACTTAAATGTACACCCAAATCGCCTTAGCCTACCTTGTATGCACTCATTTTTAGTGCATTATTGTGACAACATTTGTTTAAACCCAAGTTAATTATCTAATTGATTACATGGTTGCTAAGTCGAGTCATATCCTTGTACATATTGTTTTGGGACGATTGGGACTCATGGGTAAAGTACTAGTGTAATGGAGTAATGGGGAAGAACATCATTTATTACCCCCATATGTGCTAAATATTTTAAAAGTACTCCAAGTTTTTCAATTATCTTAATTCGAGTCATTAGAATAGTTATTTGTAAAGTTATGAAAAAGTTCAAGTGTAAGGGGAATGCAACGCCCCTATGATGTATTATTTTGGATGGTAGGGCAAGAGTGTATGAAAAAAAAAAAAAAAAATTCAAGAAAAATACAAAAAGATGAGAAAAAGAAAAGTAGAAAAAACATACGGACTACCATCCCGTTTTATTTTATGTTTATTTTATGTTTTTGTTATTTTGTTTTTAGCTTAAGATTGAGTCTAGTCTTGGCTTAGCAACATTGTATAGTACATGTAATTGATCAAGATCTTTAACTCGCCACCAGTAAAATATCCCTTATCCAACAAAATCGTGTTTATCATATCCCTACACCTAACGTTATAACCCGTTTAAAAGCCCTCTTTGATAGTTTATCTTAGGTGCTTACGCCTAGTGGAGAAGGTTTTCGATCCTTGCCCAAGCCTATGGTAATCTATTTGCTATGACAGGTAGTGAGAGATATTATCCGTTTTCATTTATGAGATTTATTTTGATGACACTTGAGAGATGTGAGTATCTAAACACTACTTGTGAGGTGCTAGTTTGTAATCTCCGTGCTTTTTATGATTAAAGTGGAACGACTATTTGTTGTAATTACTTTTATATTAGTGTTAAATGACCCCTAACTTGTATTTTGATTAGAATAAAAGCGCATTTGCTTGAGGACAAGCAAATCTCAAGTGTAAGGGTATTTGATGAAGCGAAAAGTGTACCGCTTTTAGGGGGTCATTTAAGCCCTAAATCATATTTATTTGATCAAATATTGCCCTAAATCGTTCCTTTTGTCATTTTAGGTACTTTGGAGAAGAAATCTGGAAAAGGAAGCATTTTGGACGTTTTTGGAGCATAAAAGTGAAGAAAACGACAAAGTCTCAAAATTACGCTGGAAATTACCTTTGACGGCGTCAGGAATTGGTCCAGACGGCGTCATGGCTTGGCAAAAGTGGTGGATGTGAAAATTACTCATGATAAGCCAGAGAATTTTGCATGAAAAATCTGACGGCGTCACCCTTTAATGTGATCAAGGTCGTCACGGCTTAAGCTAAAGAGGGACGACGTCAAGCACTAATCTGACGGCGTCACCCCTTGATAGGCCAGAGCGGATTTTGGAGGTCTAAAGAGGGACGGCGTCAGGAAGGCCATCCGGGAACCCTAAAAGCGGCGAGGTGACGGCGTCAGGATCTACAACGTGACGCCGTCAGCCCTTAAACTCTATATATAGTTTTGCAATTTTTTGTCATTAGTGTGGAACTTTGTGTGTAACCTTTTGGGAGGAAACCCTAAGACAATTTTAGCAGCTTTTTCAAGGCTTTTTGCCTTGAGATCTTCCATGTTACATTGAAGATAAGTTATCAATTAATCATTCAATATGTCTATGTGTTGTTTGATTCTATCTTGTTCTTGTCTTTTGTTTAACATGCTAGGCTAGATTTATCTTGTGTTTGCTTAGATCTAATGAAACCTAGCTATTGATTGTTGGTTATTAGTGTGTTATTAATTGTATTGGATGATTGTTCATCTATGTTAGGCTTAAGAAAACTGGCTAACTTCCTATTCGGTAACTTGCTTGAACGTCTTAAGAAACATGAACCAATGCGTACTAAGGTTTTTATGGTTGTATTTAATGCATGAGCGAATTCTAGTGATCCCATGTTAGGAGCTTCTTAGCCGGCTCGACATAGGAGTGAAGTAGGAGCTTGTAGAGTTGGGGAAGTACGTACGCCACCCCACGATTGGTATTAAGGAATACACCCGTCATCCACGCGATTAATACACACTAATCAACCGGTAAAAGATAGTTAGGGAGTAAGGAAATCTAAGTAAACACATTTCTCTCCACATAAGTTTTACCACCTTTTCATTTTCAGTTATTTTATTTTATTTGCATTCGTAGTTATTTGGGTTAGTTGATTAGCAACTAATTCCGCCCACTCTTTCAAACCCGAGATTTTACTTGCTTTTATAAAATATAAAAATACAAAAAAAGAATCTTCTCTCACCCCTAGACCTATTAGAGTAGTTTTTCAATCCTAACGACATTATTCCCTGTGGAGAACGATCAATCCCCCGTACTTACCACTACACTATACTACATAGGTCAGGTACACTGCCTGGTGGGGTTGTAAGCCTCTTGAGATCCCTCGAGAGGTAAAACCTGTTGTAAGGTCGCAAAACCACGCATCAAGTTTTTGGCGCCGCTGCCGGGGAATAGTTATTGTTTAGGTTGAATTTTTATTTTATAGGTCTACTCACTAGATTCCTTTCTAGTGAGATTTTTATTTTATTTTTGTAGGTTTTCTTTAGTCTATCTATTTTCTTCGTTTCTGTGTTCGTAACCATTACCATCCGACATCATGGAAGATGGTAATATCCTCGATCCCAACATCCCACTACCACAACAACCACCACCACCTCCTAGAGCCCGTACCTTAGGAGACTACTCCCGTCCTAGCCACCATGGCTATCGAAACACCATTGAGCTCACTCAAGGAGCCAATGTCACTCCCTTGCGATCCGACACCATCCGGTTGGTGCAAAGCGGATGCGCATTCCATGGACTTTGTTCTGAAGATCCTAACCAACATCTCAAGGACTTTCTCAAAATTGTTGATTCCATAGACCTTGATGTTGCCACTCGAGAGACGACCCGACTGCGTCTCTTTCAATTCTCTCTGCGGGACCAAGCTAGTCAATGGCTAGAGCGTCTACCCACAGGATCCATCACCTCTTGGGATGATCTCACCACTCGTTTCCTTGCTCAGTTTTTCCCACCGGGAAGAACTACCAAGCTAAGGAATGATATCTTGATGTTCCAACAACGTCAAGGCGAAACCCTCTACGAGGCATGGACTCGATTCAAGGACTTACTCCAAAAAGTCCCTCACCATGGCTTAGAACTTTGGCTCCAAGTCCAAATCTTCTATGACCATGTCAATCTCTCCACGAGGCAAACCATTGACCAAGCGGCCGGTGGTAAGCTACGTGATCTAAGTGCGGAACAATTATGGGCTCTCCTAGAGGATCTTGCTCTTTATGACAACGAAAGTTGGAGTGATCCCCGTGATTTGAATAAAACGGTCAAGGCAATATCTTTGCCTTCGAATAGTTCAAGCACTTCCGACCGTAGGATCATAGAACTTGAAGACCAAGTCAAGTTTCTTATGAAATCCTACGAGGCTCCTAAACCTTCAAGCCAAGTGAACAAAATCACTTCTTCGTGTGAATTATGTAGTGGTCCCCACGACACTCGTGATTGCATGGAACTCCCCGAACAAGCTTTTGCGGACTACGCATCCTCGCGTACCGACGGAGCGGGAGATAAGTGGTACACTTTCAAACCCGAGCCAAACCCCTATGGTGATTCATACAACCCCTCATGGAAAAATCACCCAAACCTTAGGTGGAAACAAAACCAAAACGCACCACAACCCAATTCTTCCAACCCACCTAATCGTTTCCAATCAAGCGGTTCCACTTCGAACCGTACTTTCAACAACAATCCTTCTAGCAATGGTAGTACCAATAACTTTGAAGGATTGATGTCCCAGTTTATGGCATCTCAAGAAGCTCGTTTAGCCAAGTTTGAAGCCGATTTCAAACAAAAACAAAGCGAGATGACCAATAAGATTGACACTTTGTTGAAAGCCCTCAACGACCGAGAAATGGGAGCACTCCCTAGCAACACGGTCAAGAACTCGAAACTAAACGTCAACGCCATTTCATCGGTTTCGTCTCCTAGTTCTTGTCCACAATATTATTCGGTCAATTCCATGAGCTCGTGTTTCAAACAAACCCAAGTCGTTCAAAATGACCAAGAAGTTATGATATCCAAATTGGTCAACAACATAGTTGAAACACCTCCCACTCACAACCTTGACAATGAATTCAAGGAGCTCCACCTTGAAAGTCCGGTTATTGATGTGTTGGATGAGAAGAAGCTCAAATTAGGCGAAAAAGGGACCGCCTTTGTTCAAAACAAGCTACCTAAGAAGTTAGATGATCCGGGCTTATTTGTTCTACCTTGCAAGATCGGTAATTCGGAGGCTTATGACACATTAGCCGATCTTGGATCAAGCCTTAACCTACTTCCGTTACCTCTCTACACCTCTCTAAAACCAGGAAAACTTGAAGAAACCGAGGTGATAATAGGTTTAGCGGATGGAAGTGTTGCTTACCCGGTTGGAGTAGTCAAGGACGTGTTAGTACACATAGGAAAACTAACCATTTTAGCCGATTTCCACGTCCTTGATATGGTTAGCGACCCTACATGCCCCTTGTTGATAGGTAGAGGATTTTTGGCGACCGCTAGTGCTATGATTGATTGCAAGGAATCTAAGATAGCGGTAGGAGAAGGTGATACTTGGTCAGTCTATGATGTTAAGAAACATGCCTATGATACTAGTGAGGAACCAACACCCCATTGGTTAGACTTAAATAGGAGACCATCTAGATATGGACCTTGGATCGATAGAGACTTCATAGGACCCCAACGCCCATTTTACCTAGAAGAGGACTTTGTGAACCGAACACATACGGTAGAGCAACTCTTAGCTAGGGACACCGAATTGGATCCGTTTGAAGACCCTCTAGTTTTTAGGAGGATGATTGATTTCCTAGGAGTTTTGCCAATTAACCTAGGGATGAATAAGTGGAATTGTGAGGACGATGATCATAAGTGGGATTGGGACAAACCACCCAAAGATGGAGATGGGTCATGGCATATTAAGATGACATTGTATGACCCGGATGGAGAGAAGTTTGAAAAGATATATTGTACTAAGCGGACCAATAGGAAACTTCAATCCAAGCTTAACCCTAAAGACGTCCTCGATGACGAACTCACTTACATAGGGTAGAAGGACTTTGAGTCTAGCTACAAGACTCGTTAATAAAGAAAAGCGCTTCTTGGGAGGCAACCCAAGCTTTATTTGCTTTGTGTGTTTATTTATTTGTTTGTTTTTATTTGCTTCCGTGTGTATGATTTAATTATTATTGATTCATGTTCAAAACTAATTTGTGAAAATGCTTTATCTTGTTTTTAACTTCGTCTTAACTACATATAAAGGTATTTTGCAAAAGTTAAGTGTAAGGGAAATCCAAATCGGTTTATTAGAACAAATGAACATGAATCATAATAATATTAAATTAACATACATATTAGTATTTGTTTGAGTCAAATGCTTGTATCGAGTCATAATGATGTTTTGCAGGATTTCCAGGAAGTAAGGTGTAGGTTTTTCCAAAAATTTTCCGGAAACGTAACATGATAATTCTGTCAGATTGTTTCTGACGGCGTCAGGATTTGCAACCTGACGGCGTCAGGTTTAATTTTCTGAAAATTTTTGAAAGTTTTGTTTTCATAAAGAGTTTTTATTAAATCTCTAACTTATAATCTCCAGGAATCTGCAAAATAATCATTCCACAAGCATTATATCCTTATATAGAGTTTATCCCGCCGATGTTATGCAGGTTTTCGTGTTTGTTTTCTCAGGTTTAACAGGTTATTTTGGACAAGGAAATGTTTGTTGGATCAAGCTTATGGCGATGCATTAGTCATGGAGCTTCAACATTACTTTGGAAGAAGATCTAACCATGTTATTTCTTTATCCACCGAACGAATCAGGGGAGTATTTGATTTCATTCTTTTACTTTATACTTTTACATCTTGTTATTTGAACATTGGGGACAATGTTCATCTTAAGTGTAAGGGGGGGTAAAAGTACGATACTTTAGAGAATACAATTGCACTTGATTTTTGTTTGTTTAATAGTAAATGTGTAATAAAACTGAGAGAAATACCTGTTAGGGCAATTTTAGTGCCAAATTTAAAATTTTTTACAACATATAGGAGTGAAACTTTGATCTTAATGAGCGTCTCATGGATAGGAGTTATATGACTAGCACAAAAACCGTACCACTAAAAAATTTTCCACCCCCAAATATGTGAGGTTCGCCCCTAGAAATGGTAGGAAAAGCATTTATGCTATGATGTGTGTACCGGTAGCACTTAGATTCTAGAACTTGCGTTAGGACCATTCCAAGGCCACAAGTGAGACTACATTCGTGTAGTTAGATTTACTACATGATAAGAGGCATTAGGATTAACCCATTGTTTTACACCTGTGTTTTTGTTATAATTACTTTGACTACATTGGTCAAGTAATTCTCCCACACCCTTTGCGTTGTACTCATTTTTAGTACACGATACCCTAGTACACCCCTCAGAGCCTATCTTTTCGTTTCGACCTTTAAGCATTTTACTTAAAGGAAGAATTTGTTACACCCCGCTTAAATGTACACCCAAATCGCCTTAGCCTACCTTGTATGCACTCATTTTTAGTGCATTATTGTGACAACATTTGTTTAAACCCAAGTTAATTATCTAATTGATTACATGGTTGCTAAGTCGAGTCATATCCTTGTACATATTGTTTTGGGACGATTGGGACTCATGGGTAAAGTACTAGTGTAATGGAGTAATGGGGAAGAACATCATTTATTACCCCCATATGTGCTAAATATTTTAAAAGTGCTCCAAGTTTTTCAATTATCTTAATTCGAGTCATTAGAATAGTTATTTGTAAAGTTATGAAAAAGTTCAAGTGTAAGGGGAATGCAACGCCCCTATGATGTATTATTTTGGATGGTAGGGCAAGAGTGTATTAAAAAAAAAAAAAAATTCAAGAAAAATACAAAAAGATGAGAAAAAGAAAAGTAGAAAAAACATACGGACTACCATCCCGTTTTATTTTATGTTTATTTTATGTTTTTGTTATTTTGTTTTTAGCTTAAGATTGAGTCTAGTCTTGGCTTAGCAACATTGTATAGTACATGTAATTGATCAAGATCTTTAACTCGCCACCAGTAAAATATCCCTTATCCAACAAAACCGTGTTTATCATATCCCTACACCTAACGTTATAACCCGTTTAAAAGCCCTCTTTGATAGTTTATCTTAGGTGCTTACGCCTAGTGGAGAAGGTTTTCGATCCTTGCCCAAGCCTATGGTAATCTATTTGCTATGACAGGTAGTGAGAGATATTATCCGTTTTCATTTATGAGATTTATTTTGATGACACTTGAGAGATGTGAGTATCTAAACACTACTTGTGAGGTGCTAGTTTGTAATCTCTGTGCTTTTTATGATTAAAGTGGAACGACTATTTGTTGTAATTACTTTTATATTAGTGTTAAATGACCCCTAACTTGTATTTTGATTAGAATAAAAGCGCATTTGCTTGAGGACAAGCAAATCTCAAGTGTAAGGGTATTTGATGAAGCGAAAAGTGTACCGCTTTTAGGGGGTCATTTAAGCCCTAAATCGTATTTATTTGATCAAATATTGCCCTAAATCGTTCCTTTTGTCATTTTAGGTACTTTGGAGAAGAAATCTGGAAAAGGAAGCATTTTGGACGTTTTTGGAGCATAAAAGTGAAGAAAACGACAAAGTCTCAAAATTACGCTGGAAAGTACCTTTGACGGCGTCAGGAATTGGTCCAGACGGCGTCATGGCTTGGCAAAAGTGGTGGATGTGAAAATTACTCATGATAAGCCAGAGAATTTTGCATGAAAAATCTGACGGCGTCACCCTTTAATGTGATCAAGGTCGTCACGGCTTAAGCTAAAGAGGGACGGCGTCAAGCACTAATCTGACGGCGTCACCCCTTGATAGGCCAGAGCGGATTTTGGAGGTCTAAAGAGGGACGGCGTCAGGAAGGCCATCCGGGAACCCTAAAAGCGGTGAGGTGACGGCGTCAGGATCTATAACGTGACGCCGTCAGCCCTTAAACTCTATATATAGTTTTGCAATTTTTTGTCATTAGTGTGGAACTTTGTGTGTAACCTTTTGGGAGGAAACCCTAAGACGATTTTAGCAGCTTTTTCAAGGCTTTTTGCCTTGAGATCTTCCATGTTACATTGAAGATAAGTTATCAATTAATCATTCAATATGTCTATGTGTTGTTTGATTCTATCTTGTTCTTGTCTTTTGTTTAACATGCTAGGCTAGATTTATCTTGTGTTTGCTTAGATCTAATGAAACCTAGCTATTGATTGTTGGTTATTAGTGTGTTATTAATTGTATTGGATGATTGTTCATCTATGTTAGGCTTAAGAAAACTGGCTAACTTCCTATTCGGTAACTTGCTTGAACGTCTTAAGAAACATGAACCAATGCGTACTAAGGTTTTTATGGTTGTATTTAATGCATGAGCGAATTCTAGTGATCCCATGTTAGGAGCTTCTTAGCCGGCTCGACATAGGAGTGAAGTAGGAGCTTGTAGAGTTGGGGAAGTACGTACGCCACCCCACGATTGGTATTAAGGAATACACCCGTCATCCACGCGATTAATACACACTAATCAACCGGTAAAAGATAGTTAGGGAGTAAGGAAATCTAAGTAAACACATTTCTCTCCACATAAGTTTTACCACCTTTTCATTTTCAGTTATTTTATTTTATTTGCATTCGTAGTTATTTGGGTTAGTTGATTAGCAACTAATTCCGCCCACTCTTTCAAACCCGAGATTTTACTTGCTTTTATAAAATATAAAAATACAAAAAAAGAATCTTCTCTCACCCCTAGACCTATTAGAGTAGTTTTTCAATCCTAACGACACTATTCCCTGTGGAGAACGATCAATCCCCCGTACTTACCACTACACTATACTACATCGGTCAGGTACACTGCCTGGCGGGGTTGTAAGCCTCTTGAGATCCCTTGAGAGGTAAAACCTATTGTAAGGTCGCAAAACCACGCATCAAGAACCAACCTAACGTCGCTTACTTCCTTTTTCGGTACTAAGCTAAACACCGAGTTCTAGTTTAAGGTAGAACCAACCTAACATCGCTTACTTCCTTTTACGGTACTAAGCTAAACACCGGGTTCTTTACAAGGGTACAACCACTCCCGATACTCTTTGTGTTTTGAGGACTAAAACACTAACCACACTCACTGATACAAATGATGTTTACAATGATCCATGACATATATGTTCAATGGATATAAATGACTAATCTATATGAACTTCTTGAATAAGAAGTCTTCAATCATTGAGGATGTCAAGTACTCTTGAATCTTCATATGTTGGAATGCTATGGTGGATAATGACTTCAAGATCTTCTAACCTTCTTGGTGGATCAGGAAGTATGCTATGGATGATGTCTCATGATCTTGAGCTTGCTTCACAGGATCATTAACAATGTATGATTACAACATGATGAAAGTTAGTAACATTATGATCATTATGTAAAGGGTGATTAATGTATGAATCTACATGGTTTGCTACTGATCTAAGTGTGTGAAATGAGTGAGGGAATTTGTGTTGTAATTGGATGAAACTATGGGTAAACAATGGGCTTCTATTTATAGGGAAACTGAGTGAACAGTTGGCGGATCCGGTGGATCCCAAAAATTGGATCCGTCTTTGTAATCGTTTGGATCCGTCAAATCAGGACAACTAAGAGATTTCCAAATCTTTCCAAATCTTGCACAATCTTTCCATATCTTTGTCAAGTCATTTCAAGATCTTTCAAAGTCAACTTAGTAGCTTAAAGATCTATACAAAATATTACCTAAATCTTTCCATATCTATGTCAAGTCATTTCAAGATCTTTCCAAGATCTTTTCATATCTATGTCAAGTCATTTCAAGATCTTTCCATATCTACCAAAGTCAACTTTGTTACTTAAGAATCTTTCCAAAATATATTTCAAATCTTCCTAAGATTTTCTAATGATGTATGCAATGATGTCATGTGTTAATATTTCTAAATTAAGAAATAAAATTAAAACATGTAAATGTATATATGTTTGTAACATGTATCCTAGTGATCATGTAGCATGTGTAAAATGAGGTTCTATGTAGAATGATTAGCCTTTTTTAAAATACTTAATTACCTAACCATATTTTAAACATTCTAAATGGTTTGTTAAGGGTTTGATTATAATGCCACGTAACAAACATGTACGAACCTGTGTTGTATCATACGAGGACTTGAGAAGTCGAAAGATGTTGAATGTATGTTGAGATAAGATAAGATTACAAGTAACTTGTACATTTTACTTTATGTATCAAGTTACATGTTTGTCATCAATCAAAACAAACGAGATTGCTTGCACTAGCAATCTCCCCAACGAGACTGCTTGCACTAACAATCTCCCCCTTTTTGATGATGACAAAATATGTAAACGTGATAGAAAGTAAAATGCAAAAAGTTACTTGTGTACGTAATTACTTACTTTCTCCTTGTGTCTGTTTACACCTTTCTCCCTTTTCTCCTTGTGTCCGCAATTACTTACTTTCTCCGTTTACACCTTTCTCCCCCTTTTGTCGAAGCAAAAAGGGTGTGTCCTTGGAGTTAACTTCATTTCTCCCCGAAATGGCGAGCTTGCATCATCCCTAGTGAAGTTAATTATACTACTCCAATCTCCTATGGTTGTTGCGTCCCCTAGGTTGTTAGCGGATCCATGGATCAAACTAGACTCTTAACCTACATCAAGGTTAGTGGTGTGCAACATAAAAATATATATATGAAAAATGCATGATGAATGAAATGCATATAATGCGTAGCGGAATGTGATTATGAGAAATTTGAAGCTCCCCCCTGATTTATACTCCCCCTAAATGGAGTGACAAGGATATGATGTATGATGATGCATGATCCTACAAAACAAATAGTTATACTATGATATGCTCCCCCTTGATGTATACTCCTCATTGCTAGAGTACCAACGTATACGGTTCAAGGATGAGAAATGCCAAAAATGATGAGTTAGTATATGATATACTCCCCCTCGATCTATACTCCCCGTTGCTAGGGTACCGACGTATATGATAAAAGGATGAAGAATCCAACAAAATAAAGGTTAGTATAAAACAATATTTGTCCAAGGACAAGTATGTGATATCCACCAATGCGTGTATATGATGCATTCTAAAAATGCTTGACGAAAGCTCCCCCTTACTCTAGGGCGTCAAGATAAACCTACAAAATAAAAGATTAGTACACTAGAAGCTATGTCTTAAGTCATATACGACCAATGTGTATAGACGATGCAATATGAGTGCTAGACTGATAATCCTCCTGGTTTGAGAACGTTAAGCAGAACCTATGAAAGAAGAAAAATAATCGATGCAAACTTCATCCTATGATGAGTATGCTATATACGATCGAACGTATGTGATGATGAACCTACAATGAAATGGTTAGTGCAATATATTTTATCTCAAGGAAAAATATTATGCAACATATCAATAATCTAATCACAAATAACTTACCAATTGTGATTGTCTAATCAAAGAAAAATATGATGCAGCTTACCAATTGTGATATCAATCGTGATTATCTAGTAAACCATGTTACAAAGAGTGTAATCTTCTAATAAGAATTACATTTACAAGAATATAATATGATAAAATCCTACAAAGTAGTGCCTATGATGAGGATATGAGTGATCCTAGTGTTGGTGTTAGTTTACTAGTAATAACTTGAAAACTAAAGATTGATGCAAGTAAGTTTTTCGTTAATCCATGGGGTTGATGATTAGTGATAGAGGTGATGGAAGGTGGTGGTAATAATGAATCGTCCCATAGTAAATGCTCGAATGAAAATAAGAGGAAGTGAAGACAATGATCACTTAGGAATAGAGATTCCATATGTAACAATTAGAAATACTAGATACCTATATGCGGATGAAAATGACATCATATGATGAGAGTGTTGGTTGGACCAACGTGTTGAGAATGATGGTTCTGTTTGCACTGACAATGACGTGCTTGATATGTATGAAAAAGTTGAGATCCTATGATGGTGTTCTAGACAATGAATGTGTTCTTAGACTATGAAGTTGTGAAGGAAAATCCTAGACTTGGTTGTGAGAGGGTCGTCTGTTTGAAATGGTTAAAAACTAAACTTGGTACCCGTGGATTGGGCGGAACCAAATCTTTGGTTCCGTCCATCTTATCTTAGGGTGCCATGGGACTAGAATAGATCTGGTCATGTTTTGTCGTTTTGGATCAAACGAAGGTTCAAGCTAAGGTCTATTTACTTATAACTATGGATTTGGTTTCACTAACCTTAGTCAAAGTCTAAGGAAACTTAATGATTTTTGTTTAAGAGGTCTGTCAAACACATGATGTGTTTTTGATGAGGTATTGGTGCATAATTGTGAAGTTGGGTTAATAAGGTTTGAAACACTTGTGCTTTTGTGAGCTAGTTTTAACTAAATGGTGTGAGCCTATGTGTCGGTATTTGAGGGTGTAAGGGACATGAGTAAGTGTTCTTTGATATAAAGAGACAATTATGTAAATGAATTTCTCTCCCCCTGAATTGGTGGACATCCATCATAATGTGTGATGTTAGGAATGATGAAGCAAGTTAATGAAAGCGATGAGCTTAGTGATGTTTTTGCGAAAGTTAGTTAGCATACAAAGTACTTCATTCTCGAAGTTATGTAGCTCTTCTCTATCAATGCAAGATGATTGCACGACGAGGTATGTGGTTTCCTCATGGAAGGTGTATTGTTATAACTAAAGGATGATGGAGATGTTGTTAAGAAAGCAGAAGCAATAATACGATTTAGAGAGAGGTATGTTGAAAGATACCCAAACACAAATTTCAAACCTCTAAGACTTAATCCTATTTAAACACAATAAGCAAGTGAAAGGATCCCATAAACATATTATTAATCTAAGTAGCAACAAAGAGACAACAATTATGCAAGATAAGCATAACAAAGTAAGATAACAAGTAATTTGTTATCAACCTACAAGACAAAAGTCTTAATAACAAAAGATATAAATATCATAAGAGTACATCTTATACAAACAGAAACAAATAATCGACTACTAGACAAGAAATTTTCACATAGCATCAAGACAAGTAATGATATTGTTTGATATACTTTATTGTGAAATTATTTTAATGTTAGGCTTAGTCACTTAAGCATGTTTACCCATTAATTTACATAATGATCTATGTGATTAACGACTTCTAAATGTTTATCATACCAAAAACACTTCGACACATTATATGTGCATACATGGCAAACAAATATTATGACAAAATCATAAAAGAATTAAAACAACAGGTTCATGTAAACACTTCTAACATTTTGGAAGCATTCATCATTTAGACTATCCTACTGGAAAGCTTAATGAATGTCAACTAAAGACATGAGCTATCTAACACCATGTACTAAAAATAACATATCATAAGTTAACAAGAACCAAGTTAAACTTGTGAGATATTATATAACAAGTATCATGCGAATCATGTTAACATCTAGTAGCATGAAACATATATAAGCATGTAGACAAAACCTTTCAAAGGTTTACACATTTGACTATTAATCAAATAATTATTATGATAACGTCAAGGACACTTAAACATATCAAACACATAACATGTAATCAACACATATATATGCAATGCAAGTGATTTTACTAAGAAAAATCACATCTACTACTTGACAAGATAATTCACCAATACATGACTTAATGATACTCAACTATTTCTATTAAAAACTAAGGTGATGAAGATGTCATAATATACACGGAAATTTGACAAATATGTGTCAACAGATTTTAATCATTGTGTTTGGAATCTGAGGTTGAATGATCTAAAGGGTGACATCCTTTGAGTTGAGTTTAAGTATGTGTTATGCAAGTGATTTGATCATCTAAGACCAAGGGATGTGTTTGTGTGTGGTAATGGAATATGTTAAGAACGTTTTCAAGAAAGTTCTTTGGAACAAGAATCTAAGTAAAGTTACCAACTTTAATAGATCTTGTGTGTGTACAAAATTTGAGTAAGGCTTGTTTATGACATATGCTTGAAAGGGGATAGATACATAAAGTATCTTTCAACAAGTAAGATTATCATACTTATGAAAACAAATATGACACGATGAGGGGGAAGCTCTAGTTCATAGAACTTGCAGATGTTTGTTTAAGATCATTTACCTAATGAGGTGTAATGAAATTTCTTGTAACATAACCATTCATGTTGCAAAGAGAAAATAATATATATGCAAACTAAACATATAATGTTTTTCCGAAACATCATGTTTTCCTAAATAACGATATGAACTCAGAGGTTTGAGTTGGAATTTACTAGATGGTGACACGAGGAATTCACTTGAGTTTCTTATGTATACTTCTCAAGAGTCATTGTTACTTGGGGTGCATGAGGTTGTAATTGAGATTTAGCATTTTAACATATGTTGTTAAAATATTGATTTGAGGTTTAATGAAACTTATGCAGAGGTTTGATTACAAAGTATTACCAATACTTTGATGACTTGTTGACTTGTGAAAGTTGTACTCCCTCCGTCCCATATTAAGTGTCCACTTTCCAAATGCACAAAGTTTTAGGAAAGTGGGGCCAACTACACTCTCCACCAATCAAATATCATTATTACCCACTAAAGTCTCTTCTCATTGGTTGAAAATATTCCCTGGACACTTAATTTGGGACATCCCAAGATTCCATTATGGACACTTAATATGGGACGGAGGGAGTACTACTTAAATCTAGTAGACAATGATAAACATTGAATGTGAACATCATGCTCATTTGAAGGTTCTAATCCTATAGGTGGTAAAGTATGGTTGAATATGTTTAACGCATACTTGATTTGATATGAGTGTTTGGACTAACGGCTTTTTAAGTAATGCATTCAATGATGGTAAGGATAGTGGTGTTGTAGGGATTTGTTGAACTATGGACAAGGATGAAGACTAATTCATATGATCCATTGGTTGGTATAACTAGTGGTTGATTTAAAGCTTAAGGCCTGAGACATATTACAAAAGTGAATGCGATGTGATGATGGTGGAAGTACAAGTGTACTTAGGTTACATGGATGTTGAAGGTGACAAGAATAGATACTGATTCTTGTGGTTTACTAGTGGATGAAGTGCTTAGTTTTGTTTGTGACACCTAGGAGCTGAATGTGATGGGATGAAGAACAAATGTTCTAGTTATCATAGGATAAGTGTTTTAACATACGTTGTTAAAATACTTGGGAGTTGATTGTTTCGGATATGGCTTTTAATGACTACAATCGTAAGTCAGATATACTTGAATATTTCGGACGAAATACTTAAGTTATCAATCCTACTTTGAGAAAAGGATGACAAGACTTGATAATTACATTTGTGAGTTATGACTCGATGTAAATTGTCTTGAAGGATGACATGTTAACCAAGTGAGGCAACATTCGTGAATACAAGATAATATCAGTCGTGAGTCGGGTTTGTAATTTGTGATATATTTGCAAACAGTAAGTCTGGATTAGTTTGGAAGTTGTCAATTTACAAATCAAGCTAGTGAATGAGTAAAGGACGGGAGGATGCAGTGAATGTGTGTAATGATCACAAATACTCAGTGGTTTACCGAAAAGGTACCTTGGAGCATTTTCATGAAATTTGAAACTGTGATTAGATATGATTATCCTATTTGGTGTTTGGTGAGATGTCCTAATCCTTATTTGAGTGAACATCAGTGATAAGAATCCTAAGAACTAGGATCAATAATTTAAGGATCGGAATTAGTCGGGAATTTTGAAAAAGTTACTGTTGAAACAGACGGATCCAATCGACAACAAGTGCGGATCCCATATTTGGGTTCCGCAGAATCCGCAGGGTGAGGAATGGCGGAGCCAAAGTGTATAACAGACGGAACCAAAATTTGGGATCCGTCATATCCGCTATGTGGAAGTTCTAATTCTTAACAGAGAGATATGCATATTTTACGTTACTCGCTCAAATCCCAGAAGTTCTCCTAAAACATATGTAACAACTAATATATGATGGAATGAAACTAAAAACACAAGTTCTAACTTACGTTTACACATGAATTAATTTGATGATAATAACTTACCATAAAAGTGGTTAAGCCAAACGGTGGCTTAAACATGGAAAATTGATAACAACGCGTGTTATCATCCTGCATGACATGGTTAGTACACATAAAAGTTTTAACAACAAGATAATATCCTAAAGGCATAACAATTCAACATACCATAGTTTCAAATTGTTTGTACCAAACACTCGTTTTCAAAGTTAGTATATGTTTACACGTTTTAACACTAGAGCAAGAGTTTGTGCAAGACAATACTATTCAAGACACTAAACTAGTTACACTTAGTTCTCATTCCTAAGCAAGTTATGCAAGGTATTCACATAACATATGCAAACAAAAATATCTAAAACAAACACAGTTTATCAACTTAGTGTACAAGATCTAGCAAAAGACCTATTGTGCATCAAACAAGCAATTGCTAAACAAGCAAATAATTGTCATGGCAAAACACTTATGTATATCCTATCAACAAATGCAATCACAATTACCAATAGACAAATCACATGTATGCAAATACTTAGAACAGATAGTCACATAGCATGGCATAAGTGAAAAGATACTTTTCGTCACTTTGCGTTTAAATATGACGATGTATGCCAAGCTTGATTTGTTTCCTTTATATTACCAAATTCTTTAGTTTTAATAGAAATCATATCAATGTTTAAGGGATACCAACTTACATTGCTCGACTCAAAAATTTAAGTTACTGTGTCAAAATAAAACTAAATATTTTGGACAAGTTGTACCTTTTGATTTGTTTTACCTATTTTAATTTAGATTCAGGCCATAATATTATTTTTAAATGAAAGTAGACTTAATTCCCTTCAAAATGATAGGTGGCACGACTTCTACGGACTTACGGTTAATTAGTTATGATTTTTTGAAGTTTGACAAAAACTGTACACTGAACAGACGGATCTGGCGGATCCTTTTTGAGGGATCCGCCCTTTGTGTGATTTGGATCCGCCGGGACCTGTACCAGATTCACCTAAACTCGTATTTTGACATAAGGAAAACGTGTAGGACTTGCTAGACTTAATATTAAACATATATTACACATATTTAACAACATTTCTAATTATGTGACTTATCTAAACATTTACGAAGAGATTTTTCAACTACATTAATAGCTATTCCAAACCCTCCTTTAAAACCCGTGTTTTTCGTAAATTAGCTTTACGCACACAATTTGACACTTAATCTTTTTAAGAAATATTTTCTCTTGATTTTTCAAAGACATCTTCAAGCTTGTATACAAAGTAATATTTAACAACAAAATTTCTAAGTATACTTTGCGAAACATTTTTCATATTACATTCTGCTTCAATGGTAATTTGATACATGGATCGTACTTCATTTTAAAAACCATTTGTTTTGAAAATAAGAGCCACGTGGCTCTGATACCAATTGTGAAAACGTAGAGGGGGGGGGGTGAATACGTTTATCGTTTTAAAACTTAAAACTTGTTGTATCAAATTTCCAATTTGGCTAGTTCTAATATGAAAGATGTTTGTTGTAGTTTATGACTACCAAGTTGTCACACAAGTATTATCAAATAATCACAACACAATCAATCATATAATGCAAACATAAAAGTAAAGAGATAAGTAAAAGAAAGCGCAAACCGAACACGATGATTTATAGTGGTTCGGTCACGGAGCTCCTCTCCGCCCTACTCCACTCCCCGAGTACCCAACTCGAGAGTTACTTCACTAGATCAACAAGCTCCCTTTCTTGCCGATTCTTGTTGCTTTTTGAAATGCAATCTTTTCTCATCCACAGTGTCGGTGAAAGTCTTTACGATGTAGCTATGTTCGGGATATATACCATCTCCCAAAAAATAACCGTACGGATAGGAATTATTATTGGCGTAAAAAGATGCGGTTGACATTTTACCTGAAACAATGTCCTCTATGAGTGGTGATTGTTGTAACACGTCGGAACTTGAATCACTACTCGATTCAATTGTATCAACTAGCCGGCGAACCATTTTTTTTTGGATGAAAACGGGCGTTATTGTTTGATGAAAGAAAGTTGTGTTGAAATGAAAAAGAAATGTTAGATTTTATAGAAAGTTGTAGGTAAAAAAAAAAAAAAAAAAAAGGGAAGTTAATGCCAAAATATAGCCGTTAAACGGCTATATTTGACCAAAAATTGCTTCCACGCCCGTTGATGCATCAACGGTCGTTGGATTTTATAGCCATTCAACGGGCTTCAACGCCCCAAGGGGGTGGGCCAACGGGCGTTGAAGGGGCAACTAAGCCCACTTCAACGCCCATTACTCTTGGTCTTAGTAGCGTGTGATATTTTTAACTAAGTTGTCAAATAGTAGCTTGTGATTTTTTTTGATAATAATTAGAATAGAAATTTAATATGAGTAACAAAAAGAAAGTGTTGGTTTTTAATTAAATTAATCGTGTGTTATACAAAAAGAAAAAACAAAATACATAATGGAACAAAAAAAGAAAAAAAAAGACAAATGATAGTACAATTGAAAAGATGAAATGACAAGTGGTAATAAATTGTAAACAATAAACAAAAGAGAGTAAATTTACATGGTTCGTCCATGTGGTTTGTGGTAAATCTCTAATTGAGTCCTTATTTTTTTTTTTTTGGATGATTGATTCCTATGTTGAAACTATTGCACACCGTTCGTTCTTATCGCTAATTGTCATTATCTTCTCCGTTAGCTCTCAATCATCAAGTGGCAACGTTAGTCCATTAACCAAACGATCGTTTGCAACGTTATTCCTTTATACTAACAGTCGTTTCTAATTAAATAAAAATTTGGTTTTCTTACGTAACTCGTCTGTTTTCTTACGTTTTTATACGTTTTCGCCCGTTTTGCTACGTTTTCGTCCGTTTTTATATGTTTTCGTCCGTTTTTCTTACATTTTTATACATTTTCTTTCGTTTTAACACTCTTTTTTGTCCGTTTTTCTTATGTTGTTATACATTTTCGCCCGTTTTAACACATTTTCGTCCGTTTTTATACATTTTCGTCCTTTTTTTGCACGTTTTTGTCCATATTCACATTTCAGTCCGTTTTTCTTACGTTTTTGTGTGTTTTTATACGTTTTCACCCGTTTTTGGTACGTTTTCATACGTTTTCTTATGTTTTCTTATGTTTTTATAGGTTTTCGTCCGTTTTTATACGTGTTCATCCGTTTTTACACATTTTCGGCCGTTTTTACACGTTTTCGTCCGTTTTTATACGTTTTCGCCCGTTTTGTTACGTTTTCTTACGTCTTATACGTTTTCATCCGTTTTTAAACGTTTTCGCCCGTTTTGCTACGTTTTCATATGTTTTCATCTATTTTTATATGTTTTCGTCCGTTTTTCTATCGTTTTACAGGTTTTTGTTTGTTCTACACGTTTTCGTTCGTTTTACTCGTTTTTGTCCGTTTTTATACGTTTTCGTCCGTTTTGCACGGATGAAAACGTATAAAAATGAACGAAAACGTGTGAAAAAGGACGAAAACGTGCAAAACGGATGAGAATTTATAAAAACGGACGAAAACGTATAAAAACGGATGAAAACGAATAAAAACATAAGAAAAATGGGCTAAAACATATAATAATAGACGAAAACGTATGAAAACGTAACAAAATGGGCAAAAACGTATAAAACGGATGAAAATGTATAAAACGTAACAAAATGGGCGAAAACGTATAAAAACGGACGAAAGCGTGTAAAAACGGACGAAAATATGTAAAAACGGATGAAAACGAATAAAAACGGACGAAAACCTATAAAAACAGACAAAACATAAGAAAACGTAACAAAACGGGGGGAAACGTATAAAAACAGACGAAAACGTAAGAAAAATGGACGAAAACGTGTGAAAATGGACGAAAACGTGTTAAAACGGACGAAAACGTATAAAACGGACAAAAACGTGTAAAAACGGATGAAAACGTGTAAAAACATAAGAAAAATAGACGAAAACGTAAAAAAACGGACGAAAACGGGCGAAAATGTATAAAAATGAACAAATACGTATAAAAACGGATAAAAACGTAAGAAAACGGACGAGTTACGTAAGAAAACCAAATTTTTAATTAATTAGAAACGACTGTTAGTGTAAAGGACTAACGTTGCAAACGATCGTTTGGTTAATGAACTAACGTTTCCACTTGACGACTGAGAGCTAACGGAGAAGATAACGACAGTTAGCAATAAGGACGAACGGTGTGCAATAGTTTCGACATAGGGATCAATCATGCAACAAAAAAATATAGGGACTCAATTAGGGATTTACCCCAAACCACAGGGACGAACCATGTAATTTACTCAACAAAAAATGACAATGACAAAAATAGTAAAAAGACAAACCTACCTTTATGTGCATCCTCATGTGCCTGGCATGTGACCGAGATAACGAGCAAAACTGACGGTCGTTAAAAAATTAGACCAGCGGCGTAATATTTTCGAGATCATGGACTAAAAAAGCAATAATTTGCGTTTTTAGATATTGTATAAAATCTGACATAACTTTAAGGACCACGGTGAAATTTACTCTTATTTTAATGGCTTGTTATGGGAAATACATAACTATATGTGTACCTAATAGTTAATTGAGGTTAAAAATACATTATACAATAAATGATTATTTACTTTGATTAGATCAGTTAACTTTGAAATTTTTGTCGAATGTATTATTAGGCTAAATGGCAAGGAAGCTAGTTTTTCACAATACACCTCAGCGCCACGTCAGCTTTCTCTCTCCTCTCATTTCTCTTCACATCTCTTCACCTTTTAGTGGGCAAGGAAAACCCATCTTCACCTTAACTCCCATTTTTTTTAATACTTACACAATTAAAAACGTAAACGTAAAAATATAAATACAAAAACGTATACATACAAAATAGAAAACTTTTATTCATAACAAAACATTACTCCGACTTGTAACTTCTCGTTCTTCTTCTGAGTCGGTGAACATAATCATATTGGAATTCATTTGGAAAATAAAAGGAATGAGATATATGTTGTTTGAATGATATATTGAGAAGATATGTATAAATATTGTGTAGTTTTGATGTATTTATAGAGAAAAAAGGGGTAGTGGGGTTTTTTTTTTTTTTTTTTTTTTTTTTTTTTTTTTTTTTTTTTTTTTTTTTTTTTTTAAAATAAATGCAACGGATCTATACTTACACATGGGCCCTTTTTTTTTTCTTTTTCACTTGGTGATCAGACCACCATAAATCGTTTTGGTAATTGTGTTTTGCGCGTGAACATGGGAGGTAGGCAAGGCAGCATACGCGTGAGCCTAGGTGAAGTGGTGAAGCTTTCACCTCTTTGTCGAATAGCCTTAGGTGCATATCTATACCTTAGAGGTTTTTATGTGTTCCATTCCAAGTAAGAAAAAACTAATTCTGTTTGTAAACTTTGATTATCTTTTTTGTATTCCATTTGTGTTATTGTACGTGAGTTCTTTCAAAGTATCTCGATAATTATGTTGTAATTTTATCAAAGGGTTTGTAGCCTTATGGTAGATTGTGTGAGATGATTCTCAACCAAAAGGTGACGAGTTCAGGTTTTGTTAGTTACAATCTTCTTTAACTTCGAGAATCTCCAACTTAGGGTGTGTTTGGTGCAGAGCGTTTAGGAGCATTTAGGAGCGGTGAGCGTTGAGCGTTGTGAATTTTAATGCTCGTTTGGCAAGCAATAAGTAGCTTTATCCATTTTTCTGAATGCTCCTTTTTCAACGCTCCATAAAGTAGCATATGAGAGCGTTGAACATTTAGGAGTTGTTCTACACATTATAACTACAACTACAGCAACCTTACCAAACGTTTTTTATTGAAAAATACAACTATTGCTCACAGCTACTGTATTTTTGCCAAACACACCCTTAAAGTAAAAGAGAATGACGGGTTTTTCTGCCTATTAATCTCACGCAGCACTAAGAGCACCCGGTGTAATCTACGTTGTGGCTCGCCGTGCCACGGTGGCACCTTCGTTGTGCCTCGCCACCACAACCCCCCCCCCCCCCCCCCCCCCGGTTTTTTCTCGCCACTCACTAACTCGTCGTCTGCACGGCGAGGTTGAAATCTGACAATTGGGACGTTGGAGTGGGCCAATGACAAGATAAAACAGGTATATTACCGTTTATTTTAAACGGTTACTTTTTCTTTCTTTTTTTTTTTTTATTTTTATTTTTATTATTATTTAAAAATAAACTTAACACACCCTATAAATACCAAACCATTACATATATATTTCTCACATACAATTCAACCAAAAAATAACATTACTCTGTATATCTCAACTCTAAAAAAAAATAATGTCTCAAAACCCGAATGAAGGCGGCTATTTCACGAACCTTCTCACGTCAAACCCACAACAATACGTGGGTTCATCAAACCCGTCTACCCCCTCGTCTCAAAATTCTAACTCGTCGTCGCCATATGGTACGCAATTGACCCCGGAGGCAATTTACCTTAATCAACAATATGCGTTTCAACAAGGATTCGCAAATCAACCCCAGCGATTTCCGTCACCACAATTTTTTAACCCGTCACAACCTTCAACGTTTCCTCAATCGCAACCACAACCACAATTTGAATAACAACCATCAGGTTCACAATTCAAAGTACAATAAGCACGTGAACCGGCCAAATCCCGAGGGAAAAAAACGATGGCAAAAAATAAAAATAAAAAAAGCCGTGGATTTGGACGCGGACGATGACGATGACGTGGAAGCAGTAGGTACGCGTGTGAATAGGAAATGGACCAAGGCTGAAGAAAAGTTACTTGCGGAAATTTGGAAACAAATTTCCCAAGACAAAGAAATGGGAAATGACCGTTCCAAAGATTACTTTTGGAACCAAATTATGGAGATGTTCAACGTTCAGACTGCCGGTGACCCTCGTTCCAAAAATATGATCACGGGTAAATGGACGAGGATTAATGGTGATTGTCAAAAATTCAACGCTGTTTATAAACATTTGCAGCGTAGAAGTGGTGAAATTGAGGCTGATCATCTCGAAAATGCGAAGACGAACTTTGAAGAACGCTTTGGTTCGAAACAATTCATTTACGTTCACGTTTGGGAGGTCTTGAAAAATTACCCGAAATGGGATGCCGAGGACCCGATAGACATTACATGTCTCGAGGATATATCCGGCCCTGACAAAACGGCCTCGTCCCGACGGCGCCAGAAAGAGTCGAGCTATAAAGAAAAAAAAGTCGACGGATACGTCGAGCGCGACGAGCTCCGGTGGGAGTCAAACGGGTACTTTTTTGGGACACTTATCCGAAAAATATTCTCAAAAAGCCGACGTTCAAATGGCCGCGTACAAGGCGAGGAGATAGAAGGAAGTGAAGACCTTAGAGATGGAGGAGATGAAGTTTCTTATGATTGATCCCGACCAGACCACACCGAAAAAAGCCGCTATCATTCGCCGGAGACAAGAACAAATCATGAGAAAATATCAAATCGACGACGAGGAAAATGCGTAAGTTTCATTTCTTTTCCGTATCGTTATTTCTCGTATCGTTTTTTTCCGTATCGTTTTTTTTTTCTGTATCGTTGTTTCGTATGTTTTTTAATATGTTGTAATGTATTTTTTTTAATGGAATGAATTTAGTTTATTTGGAAATTAGAATAAAAAAAAGTTGTAAGTGGTGGTCCCCAAATGAGTAAGTTGAGGTTAGTTGTTAATGTGGGGGGAGGGGGGGGGGGTTAATTGTGAAGGTTTGTTAAAATGATGTGGCACCCCGTGGGCCCCAAATGAGTAACTTAAGCTAGCCACTACACCAAGTGCTCTAAAGACCACTAGTTAAACCATTCATTTGCTCACTTGGATCCCAGGAGATCTCATTTATGGTTATTTTTACGGAGCAAAAACACAAAAACAATATATCCGCATGTTTCACGAGTAGTTCCACTCCTCTAACCATTTCTAATTGCTTCTCTACGCATTAGTAATCTCTCCAATTCTCCTTCCGGCTTCCGTTACCAAATAATAAATAGTTTTGGTAATCTCAAAAATTACACAGACACAAATGAAATTTTAAAATAAAGACAAAACAAAAGTTTTGCTTGTTATTTATTTAATTTTTCTTTTCTACTTTTTTTCTTTTAACTTGTGCACTGTATAAAATTCATATTTCTTAAATCAGTATATGAATCTAATCTACTATAAAGGAAAAACAAAAAATCTTGAAAGTGCAAAACTGAAAAGTATTGAAGGAAACTTAGAAAATTAAAGTAACCATTGAAAATTGGAAGATAATTAAAGTAACTATTGAAGGCTGGAATGCATGGCTGGAAACTATTGAAGGAAACTGAAAACTGAAAACTTGCGGCTGGAATTAAAATGCAAGGCTAGAAACACAATTTGCTGGACACGAAAAGTATTGAAAGGCTGACTTCTTGCCAAGCGGGAAAATTCAATTTTTTCATTGCCTATATAAACAACCTCAATGTGTTAAAACCTCAATGTGTTAACTAATTTCATATTTCATAAAACATAATCTTTTATTATTATTTTCGTTTATAACCCATAACAAATATTATTTTCATTCAGTTTAAATCGGGTTTAATCCGCAAATTCTTGAACTTTTATTATTTTTCATTTATAACTCATAATTTTTTTTATCACTGCAACTATCTGCCGTTTTAAAATATCGTTACTATGTACGGGTATTCGTCTAGTCTTCATAATAAAGCTATTTAAACATTAAATATCTGAATAAACAATAGCTAGGAGACTTATGTGCAATTTACAAGTACTTTCCTACACGTTGACATTGACTTTTAACAATATCCATATTATAATATATACTAAAACCCATTTTAGCTTAAGCATAATGGTGGATCATTAGTGTGTGTTTAATGCAATAATCTTAAACCTCATTGGTCCACGTGTTATGTTTACCCAAAAAAAATTAATTTAATATTTAGGAAGCTATTGTGACCGAATACCATTGGTTTATTCCAAGGCAACGATTTACTGTTCACGTACTAACCTGCTAATCACCTTCCTAATACAAACTCCTTTGGAATTTGTGGGGTAAACAACCTTTATTACTTATACCGATATACAATATAAACCATACATGTGTGCTAACCATGTCTTTCTTCTGACATTGAAGCTTCTTGAATACACTAGCTTGGTCCAATCCGGTTGGTTCCGAATCGACGATTTCCGGGATCGTTCCGACCGAACCCCAGTAACCGGTTTCTTCAAACTTTCTCCTCTAATACTTTTTTTGATTCATTGTTATTTAATTTTGCTTAATTAATTATTTCATTTATGTGTCTCTTTCATTTTCATCTTTATTGCCAATTAGGGTTGTAAAATTTGGGGGTTTTCTTAATGATTTACATTTACGTGTTCCTTAACTTTTAATTTTTGTTTCAAGTTAGGGTTTTTCTAATTTGAGGGTTTTGTTAATAATCTACGATTAACCCTAATTTATTATTATTATTATTATTATTATTATTATTATTATTATTATTATTATTATTATTATTTATTATTATTATTTTAGATTATTATTATTATTATTATTATTATTATTATTATTATTTTAGATTATATAATATGATTATAATTATACTAATAAGGTTTTTATTTTCTTTTTTCTTAAACATAATAGGTGGCCGAAAGAGTTGTTCATAATGTTTGCAGGTAACCATGTTCAGGTGTTTCTTTCCGATTTTGTTGGTAAGAAAAATTATTTAATTGCGTATTTATGGTGTGTAATTAGTTATATATTGTGCAGATGCATTGGTTACTGCAGGCCGTATGTTTGCGTGCCAGACATACTGTGATTGTGCCTGCAGCGATGGCAAGTGTTTGGTAACGTGAAGTAAATTTATATGTTGCTGTAAACCGTGCCCAGAAATACATACGACACAACGGCAGTTACCATCATCTATAATATATATAGATGGTTTCATTGTTGGTTGTGCACGGTGGTTGAATCTGATCATTTTTTTTAATATGTTGTCTTGCTGCGGAAGGTGGAAGGATGGTAGAGTGCAATAACCAGTTGCCTCAGCAACCTCTACGTGTGCAGGCAGACAATACTATTATAATATATAGTAAAACCCATTTGTGCTTAAGCATAATGGTGGATCATTAGTGTCTGTTTAATGCGATAATTGTAAACGTGATTGACCATTCGGGCAGCTGTTATGTTTAGGAAAAAAAAAAACATATACTTATGGCCTATGTTGATCACCTGTTGGTTACTGAATCAAATGGTATTGGTCGTACGAAGTCGGGACCGTAACTTGGCGGGGCAATTACCGGATGGCGCGATAGCATAGGTGCTATTGTGCAACCGCGTTTATTTGCAGCCATGACGGTACGATCATTGCTAATTACCCTCCTAATACAAACTTATTTGGAATTAGTGAAGTAAAACATCTTTACTTATACCGATACGCAATGCAAAACATACATGTGTATACTACAGAGGTGCTTTCTCTTTTTGAGACTGTTTCATTCCTGTATAGTAATGGGCTATGATGATTAAGTATTGCTTAGTGAATCAGATGATATCGGCCAAATGAAGTCGGAACCGTAAGTTGTGCAACCGTGTTTATTTGCACCCATGGTGGTACTGTCAGGTTTTTTACCACTTCCCATTTAAAAATCTGAGCCTAATGGTTTGTTGTATCCGTTCTGTGGTAGCTAAGTTTTCAAACAAATTTATATATATCGTTGAATCAAAAGGCCGGTACTGTAGTTTCCCACTATTTTTGTAATTATGATTAGTGTACACATGTATGGTTTACATTGTCTATCGGTATAAGTAAACATGATTTACGCGAGTAAAATCACAAAAAGTTTGTATTAGGGAGGTGATTATCAGGTTAGTGCGTGAACAGTAAATTGTCGCCTTGGAACGGGCCAATCATATGCGGCCACAATGGCTTCCTATATATATATATATATATATATATATATATTTTAATCTTTTTGTTTCTTTTTTTTAAACATGACAGGTGGCCTAATGATTTTGTAGTCTATGCCATAAAACATAACTTAATGATCCACCATTGACGTCATTTGTTGCTTTGCTTAGGGTAGGTCTATGATGATTCTGACCTATTATCTGAGACTAATGAATTGGGGAGTCAAAGATTGTAACGGTAACTTGGCACGACAACTACTGGATGGCATCATCATGCAACCATGTCTCTTTGCAGCCATGGCTGGTCATACATATTTTTCACCCTGTTTGGTTATAAAATATGAGCCTAATAACTGCCTTTGTATATGCATGCTTATCATACTTTAAATTTACAATTGATTACTCCACTGTAGTAGACGACCGTCTTTTATGCATCTTGGCAGGTTCAGTGGTATAAAAGGTTTTGATAATCGGTCGTCTGCATCTAACCATAAGAGCAACCACATATGTTGTACATCATGTGTCAATATTAGGAAATGAAGACTATTTGGTATTCTTTATTTGTCAATACTAACACTTGATGTTTTGTGTTTGTCATGGTAATTTTTTTTCCGCATATTCGTAACTCCAGTTCCACAAAAGGCCCTGATCAACAATAGGGTTCAATTATGAAAGATAGATGAGAAACAGAAGAGAATGTTGTGACAAGTGATTTGGTGCAAATTACTTCTTCGCAACAACCTCTTCTGTTACACATCTATCTTTCATAATTGAACCCTACTGTTGATCAGGACCTTTTGTGGAACTGGATTTGCGAGTATGCGAAAACAAACTTACCGTGACAGGCACAGAACATCACCTTTTAGTATCGGCAAATAAAGAAAACCAGATATTCTTCATTTCCTAATATTGACAAACGATGTACATCATCTGTGGTTGTTGTTATCGTTAAATGCAGCCGACGGATTATCAAGACCTTTTCTACCACTTAACCTGCCAAGATGCGTTAAACATAGTTGTGTTTGACATTGCTCATGTGCTTAAATTTTTTTACAAGCTACCATTTTGTATACTCGAGTCAAAGGGAATATTTACCCAAAAAAATTGTGCCAGAAATTATTATTTCTATTATGAAAAGTGTTCAGATTCATTATACGTCACCTGTGTTTGCAACAATGGTTTATGGTAATGCAGCAATTGCTGTTTTTCTGCTTTGATTATGTTTGGAGGGTCAAATGGACCCGAAATGGTAGTAGAAGTGGTTCTGTTTCGATACTCAAGTGGCCTTAAGTGGATGCTCAAATTGTTAAGTTTTGGGTACTCAAACAAAGTCTCAATTTGGTGCACCTGAGTGCTGAAATGGAGTCTGAAATCAGTGAGCTTGGAATTAGTAGGAGTGTCTTGCTAATGAGCTTATCAGTACTGACAAGGTTTCGTCTAACAGGTATACTATTCTATATGCTAACTTTTGTCAAATAATTGCTCAAAATAGGTTTGGTTTGGGATTATTTTTTCATCATACATATTACATACCATTGATATCCCAGCAAAAAAAATTTATAATTTGTATATTATGGAAAAATAAATAAATTACTTGCTTTTATATGGCATTTACGCATTTATGCTCTCCATTATCAAGATCGAAAATCTATTTGACAATTCATTTGAAATAAATCTTGACTTGGATCACCGCTTCATACTCTAAAACAACTACGCTTTGGTGAAAACAAGTTTTATAGCCAATATAAAAATTTTATTATTGCTTCATAATGTGCACGACTGACTCTTTTGTCAAAACAAAATATTCAATTTGTAGTTTTTTATAGTCATCACCTGTTCAACTTTTTTTTTTTTTTTTTTTTTTTTTTTTTTTTACAAGTTCATGATCGATAACAATGCTACACGACATATGTGAAATACCCTAAAAAATTTACAATCTTAATCAACTATGGTACACGAATCTATTTACATTTTCTCTTACTGCCAACAGGTTTTTTATATTCAACAACCTGAGTCCATACTATGGAGATCAGTTAAATATAAAAAATAGACAGAATATCAGTGATGGATGTACAGAGACCGACCACAGGTATTACTAATTTGGCATGGTCTGTGCATCCATCATTGATACTTTGTCAATATTTTTGTGCTCCCCACGTTTTCACGCTCACCTACCTTAGTACATTATGCTTCAACTTCGATCAAGATCGGATCAGGACTATATCTCTTTGTGTTTATACATGATGCAATATCAGTCACAAATCCAATATCAATTGTTTATGTTGTATGCAAGTTCTGTTGTATGCTAACATTTCGTCCGAGTGCTGATGGTTGACGATGAATGACAGGTGGAGGGAAAGATATTGATCAGGCTAGATAGTGGTAATCATGATGAAAATCGGCAACTAACTGTAGGATGTAATCTTCCAGGGAAATGGGTTCTTGATTGGGGACTTAATTATGTCAACGACATCGGCAGGTTTGCTTCACCATGTAATCGCAATATTTTGCATCCGTGTATATCTTTAGATACATTCAATATAATTCTGACGCCACTTTACAAGCTTGAATGTTCAAGTATGTTCTTCATATTAGTTCTATTATGAAAAGTGTGCAAATTCATTATCCAAAAATTTGCCCCACAAATTATTAGTTCTATTATGAAAAGTGTGCAAATTCATTATACGTCAACTGTCTTTGCGATGATGCTTCATGTGTTGGTTGCCAAGCTTACAGTCGACGTAACCCGTATCTTCGTGAGGCAGGTTATTAGATTTCTATCCAGTCTGTATGCTAACATATGTTTTTTTTTTTTTTTTTTTTTTTTTTTTTTTTTTTTTTTTTTTTTTTTTTTTAATTTTGGGGTTTTTTTATTTTTTTGCAGATGCCCTTGCTGATGATGTTTCCAACTAACCATGTTCAGGTCTTCGTTTCCAATTTTGTTGCTACTCAAAATCATTTTACTTTCTTATTTATGCTGTCGAATTACTTATATGTTGTGCATATGCATTCTTCACTGCAGGCTGTATGTTTGTGAGGCAGGCATACAATGATTGTGTGTGCAGCCACGGCAAGTGTTTGCTAATGTGTACTCATTTTATATGTTGGTATAAACTGTTAATACAAATAGCGTCTCAAAAACGTTATTTATATTCTTTAATCTTTCATTAGTTTTGTTAATGACAAATATAAGGAATATCTTTTAGCAAATAATAAATACTAGCTTAAGTCTCTTAAGTACACATTTTACACTTCACATATTAACTAAGAATTACAAGTTTAGTAACTTGTTTCCTTAAAAGGAAACTTTAATTCTAGAACCATTCCATGACATCATTGCATGCATCACATAGAAGATCTTTGATATATCTTGGTTAGATTTGCATGATACATAGTTGACATTTGAAGATCTTGGATGATTTGGTAAGATACAACTAAGATATGGTAAGAGACAACTATACCTTAGCTGTCATGTCCCACGGATCCAAATTACATAAAGGACGGATCCCTTGTGAGGGATCCGTGGGATCCGTGAGCTGAAGATCAACTTGCCTATAAATAGGAAGCTGATCATTTGGCTCTCTCATCACTCATATAGCTTTAACACACATATTCATTCAGTACATATCTTACTAACATCATTCATAGTTGCATTTCACTTTGATCTTTCATTTTGTAGAAAGGAGATCAAGCATTCAAGGATCTACAGAACCGTAATCCTTTAGTTGCATTACTGTGTGATATTGTAGTTTGTTTCACACATCATATCTATCATTTGTAATCAGTGAGTGTGGTTAGTGCTTTAGTCCTTAAAGCACAAGGAGTGTAAGGAGTAGTTGTACCCGTGTAAAGAACTCGACATCTAGCTTAGTGTCGGTAAAGTAAGTAGGCGACGTCAGGTTGGTTCTACCTTGTGAAAAGAACCCAGTGTTTAGCTTAGTACCGGAAAAGGAAGTAAGCGACGTGTAAAGGTTTTCTCCGCCTGGAAAAGGAGTTTGTTTCTTAGTGAAAGATAAACTCTCGAGTAGGAAACTCGGGGAGTGGAGTAGGGCAAGGAAGAGAGTCCTTGTAGCCGAACCACTATAAACAACAGTGTCGTGTGGTTTGATCTTTCCTCTCTTTATCTTTTGTTTATATTGTGTGATTATTTATTTGTGATTGTTTCCTTTGAAATTAACATATAGTAACAAAGCAAAGAAATCTTTAAAACGGTAAAAACTATTCAACCCCCCCTCTAGTTTTCCACAATTGGCATCAAGAGCTACGTTACTTAAGATCTTTAAAATATATTGTATTTTAAAACTTAAAACGATCTATGGATTTTGAAAACTTTAAAGAAGGGCAATCTATGCAGAGACCACCTCTATTTGAACCAAATTGTTTTATTTATTGGAAAAATCGCTTTGAGACTTATGTAAAGTCAAAGGACATAGATCTATGGTATATTATAGTTGATGGTGATTACAAACCTATTAGTAATAATATTTCGGGTGGTCGGGATGAAGGAGTTTCTCTTACTCGTCACAGTGATGAGCAAAAGAAACTAATTGCCAAAAATAATGAAGCCAAAATGATGCTTTATAATGCCTTACCTAAGAAAGAATATGAAAGAGTCTTTATGTGTGAAACGGCTAAGGATATTTGGCAATCTCTTATTATCACACATCAAGGGAACTCACAAGTAAAAGATAACAAAATTGATCTTCTTGTCCAACAATACGAACAATTTGTTATCTCTGAAGATGAGACCATTGATAGTGCGTTTGCTAAGTTCAATACTATTATTACATCACTTAAAGCACTTGATGAATCTTTTTCTAGTAAGAATTTTGTCAGGAAATTTCTAAGAGCACTCCATCCGAAATGGAGAGCAAAGGTGACAGCTATTGAAGAATCTAAAGATCTCTCAAGCATGACACTAGATGAGCTCATAGGAAACCTAAAAGTTCACGAAATGATTATGGAAAAAGACTCGGAAATTGTCAAAGGCAAAAAGGAGAAGATCAAGTCTATTGCCTTGAAAGCCAAAGTCGAGTCAAGTGATGATGAGTCTTGTTCTAACAGTGATGATGAAGAGTATGCAATGGCCGTGAGGGATTTCAAGAAATTCTTCAGGAAACGAGGGAAGTTTGTGAAACCACCTCGTGATGAAAAGAAATCCTCTCGGAAAGATCATGAAGATAAGAAAGGTAAGGTTGATAGGAAATGCTATAGGTGTGGTGACTCCAGTCACTTAATAGGAGAATGTCCAAAGCCTCCAAAGACCAAGTCTCAAAGAGCCTTCGTTAGCGGAGCTTGGAGCGATAGTGAAGGAGATGATGATGATGAGCCTAAGAACAACGAAATGGCACTTATTGGCTAATGACACAGAAGAGGTACATTCTGATTCATGCTCCTTTATAGATGACGAAACATTAGAAGTAGAATATAACAAACTGTGTGACGTTACTTTAAAAATCATAAACAAAAACAAGTTTTTGAAAACTAAGACAACACTTTTAGAAAATGAAGTATTTTGGCTTAAAGAAAAAGCAATACGAATTGAAAAAGGTAAAGATAGTAAAGAAACGTGTGTGTCTTGTCAAGAACTAAAACTTGAATTAGAAACCTTAAGAACCACACAGGAAGATTTGATCAAACAAAATTCAAAGTTTAAAAGGTTTGATAAAAACATAAGTTGTGCAGATGAAATAATGAAAATGCAAAAGCTACCTCATGATAAAACAGGACTAGGCTTTATGAAACTAGGAACTTTAAGTGAGTATAAGGAACAGACTGTGAATAAAACTGATTCAACCAAGTTGGACACTCACGGATCCGACGGATCCAAAAATTTGGATCCGCCAAGTGTATCCAAAGGATCCGTGGGTACTCAAGTTGAACAGAAGGTTCACAAAGTCGACCGTTCCGAATTTGTTAAAGTTACTAAGAAACCTAACAGTAGTATAACCAATAATAAACATAAACCAGCAGTATCTTTAGGAAGAGGACAAGCTAGAAATGAAAATAGAGTTAAAACGGATCAACAGAGACCTCAAATGAGTTTTCCCAAACACCCCTTTCCAAAGAGTATAGTTAATCCACAACATACTTATCAAAATAATTGGAACCAAAACATGCCTAGAAACTTTCATGGTCCTAGCTATATGTCATGGAACAATGGTCCACCATTTACATACATAAACCATGATAATGTCATGTTTAACCCAAACGGACCCATGAGATATTGGGGACCAAATGCTTGAGTCTTTTATGAACTTAGGTATGCTTGAAAGTTGATCTTGAACCTGATGAGTGGATCAAAGATAGTGGGTGCTCAAGACACATGACGGGAAACAAAAATCTTTTCTCAACCTACCAAGTATATGACGGAGGTAATGTCACATTCGGTAGCAAGCTTAAAAGTAAAATCATCGGAAAAGGTACAATCTCTCATGACTCTCTATCTATTGATGATGTTGCTCATGTAGATAATTTAGGTTTTAATTTACTTAGTATAAGTCAATTATGCCGCAAAAAGTATAACGTCCTTTTCAGTGAAAATGGAAGTAAAATACTTAAAGATGGCATAACCGTAGGAAAAGGTGTTTTAAAGAATAATGTCTATGTTATGAAATTAGATAAAACACCTAAAGATAAGTTATGTCTTACCTCCTTGGACGAAAACTCAACTCTATGGCATCGACGTTTAGGTCATGCTAATATGAGGCTTATTCAATCTTTGTCATCCAAAGAACTCGTTAGGAACCTACCCAAGTTGAAATATGACCAACACTTTTGTGATGCTTGCAAAATTGGAAAACAAGTACATAGTAGCCATAAGGCTAAAAACATGGTATCTACATCTAGATGCCTAGAATTATTACATATGGATTTGTTTGGCTCGTCGGCTATACAAAGTTATGGAGGAAATTTTTACACTTTAGTTATAGTAGATGATTACTCTAGATATACATGGACAAGGTTTTTGAAAACTAAAAATGAGGCATTCGACAAATTTGAAATTCTAAGCAAGAAAATTCAAAATCAAATAGGAAGTAATATAGTATCTATTAGAACTGACCATGGTCGAGAATTTGACAATGAAATTCAATTTGGAAATTTTTGTGATAATAATGGAATAACTCATAATTTCTCGGCTCCTCGTACACCTCAATCTAATGGTGTAGTAGAACGTCAAAATAGAACAATTCAAGAAATGAGTAGAACTATGTTAAATGAACAAAACATACCACAAAAGTTTTGGTGTCACGCTGTAGATACTTCTACATATATCCTAAATAGAGTTTTAATTAGACAATTTTTAAATAAAACTCCTTATGAAATTTATCGAGGCAAAAAGCCTACATTAGGATATTTTAGAGTTTTTGGAAGCAAGTGCTTCATTTTAAACACAAAGGACTATCTCACTAAGTTCGACCCAAAGTCGTATGAAGGTGTATTCCTTGGGTACTCGCAAAACAGTAAAGCATACATTGTATTAAACAAGGAAACATCAAGAGTCGAGGAATCGTTGAACGTAACATTCAACGAAAGTCCACCTCCCTCTAAGACATCACCTTTGGTAGATGATGACTTAGTTGAAAGTCAAATGGTTAATGATATAGAAAACATTGAAAATGACAATGAACTCGTAAAAGGAGAAATAGTCAATATTAAAGAAACTAAAAGTCATCCATTAGAAACCTTCATAGGAAAACTTAATGAAAGAACATTAAGATCCAAAGCTCAAAATGAAAGTAATTATTTTTGCTTTATTTCAACCATTGAACCTAAAAATATAGACGATGCAATAAAAGATGAATCTTGGGTAATTGCTATGCAAGAAGAACTTAATCAATTTATTAGAAATGATGTTTGGACTTTGGTACCTCCACCTAAAAACCAAACCATAATAGGCACCAAATGGGTCTTTAGAAATAAAATGGATGAAAAGGGTATTATATCTAGAAATAAAGCTAGGCTAGTAGCTCAAGGTTACAATCAACAAGAAGGTATAGATTACGATGAAACCTTTGCACCAGTAGCTAGACTTGAGTCTATTAGGATATTACTTGCATATGCATGTGCACATGATTTTAAGTTATTTCAAATGGATGTCAAAAGTGCTTTCTTAAATGGTCTTATTAATGAAGAAGTATATGTTGCACAACCTCCCGGCTTTGCCGACTTTGAAAAACCAAATTATGTTTTTAAACTTAAGAAAGCTTTATACGGACTTAAGCAAGCACCAAAGGCTTGGTATGATCGACTTAAGACTTTCCTAGTTGACCATAAGTATACCATGGGCCTAGTAGACAATACTCTCTTCACCAAGAAAAAGGGATCACATATTATCATAGTCCAAATATATGTGGATGACATTATATTCGGTTCAACTTGTCAAGAGTTATGCGACGATTTCTCAAAAATCATGCATGACGAGTTTGAAATGAGTATGATGGGGGAACTAAACTTTTTCTTAGGTCTCCAAATTAAACAATTAGAAGATGGGATATTCTTCAACCAATCAAAGTATATCAAAGATATGCTTAAGAAGTTTGGTCTTGAAGACTCAAAACCCATGAGAACACCCATGTCCTCCGAAACCAAACTTACTAAGGATGAAGAAAATGAATCCGTAGATAGCACTAAATATAGAGGAATGATTGGTAGTTTACTCTATCTTACGGCTAGTAGGCCTGACATTATGTTTAGTGTTTGTCTATGTGCACGTTTTCAAGAAGATCCAAAAACTTCCCATCTTGAAGCTGTTAAAAGAATCTTTAGGTATATTAAAGGTACTACACACTTAGGATTATGGTATCCCAAAGGAACGGGTGTAGAAACCATAGTGTATACTGACTCAGATCACGCAGGTGATTATGTTGATAGGAAAGGTACTAGCGGTATTTGTACTTTTGTAGGATATTGTCTAACATCATGGTTCGCTAAGAAACAAACTGCCCTCGCAATCTCAACAACAGAGGCAGAATATGTGTCTGCAGGAAAGGCGTGTCAACAAGCACTGTGGATGAAACAAGCTCTCGTCGACTATGGAATTGAACTCAACAACATTCCCATTCTTTGCGACAACAAAGGTGCTATCGATCTAAGCAAAAATCCAGTCCAACACGCTAGAACTAAACATATTGAAATACACCATCACTTCCTTCGCGATAATGTACAGAAGGGAATCATCTCAATTGAGAAAGTTTCCTTAGAGGACAACATTGCCGATATTCTCACTAAACCACTTAAACGAGAACCTTTCAATTATCTTAGACTTGGATTAGGACTAATGGAACCTAGTGATTAGGAGAAACATTAGTGTAAACTTTAGTTTAGCCACACACGACACCAAACCAAAACATGTGTTCTGATCCGCGGATCCAATCGACAACAAAGACGGATCCTTTGTTTGGGATCACCGGATCCGTCGCATGATATGTTCAGTATATTATTAAATAAACAAGAACAGCTACTATTCATTCCTCACTCCAAAACATATCACCTTACCATACTCGACACACACTTAATCTCCATCACATTTTAGACCATTTTCTTTCACAAATTTGTGCTTCTAACATCACTGTAAGTATTCTTATCATATTTATACTCCTGATCTGCGTCCAGGATTTCCATTTCATGCACAAAACCAAAACTTGGGGTATATGCATAATTCTTGAAAAATCATGAAGAATATTTATTGCATTATACTTATAAACATGTTTTTCTTAGTTAGGAATTGCATCTCATAGCACATTGTCTTAATTTAACAAAAACCCCATGAAAATTTTTCACTAAAATCTTCTAACGACTAGGTAAAATGATTTTTTCTTACATTGTTCATACAAATGCAAAAACGTTATCTTTTAGACTTCACTTGCATAATGTCTCTTGAATGCTAAAGGGAATACATAACTAATATGTATTTTCGGGTACATTCAACCGTAGCTACATTGAAATAGGAGTGTTTGGGTTATCTCTCGTTTGTAAACATAACTTGCATAAACTAATTTTTCTTGCATCAAAAGAGTCGAGATAACCGCACCTCCACATTGTCCCCATGTAGACACACACTAGGAATTTTACACTTCCTTTGATCATTTTAACTAAAATTATGTAACTTTTTGTACTTAGGAAAATCATGCCTCCCGCAACCAACTACGATCACAAGAAAACCGTTAACTACTTACCCAAAGTCCACAAAACCAAAGGTCTAACCGATGCCCAAATCGAAATTTTCAAAGCCTTAGAGAAAAAGTATGTCCATGAGGGTAGAGCCGTAGATTCATCATTCTATGAAGGAACTCAACTTAGGGAACAATTAGCCGCAATTCGATTTGATTCTCTTTTAGACATAGATGAACCAATCATTCCTAGGTTCATACTTGAGTTCTATGCTAGTGTAGGTCTTAGTTCGAGTGATGAAGGTTACTTAAGTCTTCATTTTACTCTAAATGGAAATCTTGTCAACATCCCTCTTGATCAATTTGGTAAGGTCTTAGGAATTCCAAGTCAAGGAACATGTATTTACTCGGACAAATGGTCCTTAACAATCTTAGACTCCAATCTCGATAGGACGGCACCATATGCCACTCCTCTCCAATCAAAAGAAGTGATTAGGGAACATCTCTTCATTCCTAAGAACAACCCCACAAGAATGTATCGTGGTCGTGAAGTTGCTAGAGATCCATTTGCAATGGAACTTAATGAACTAAGACCCGAATTCAAGAAGATGGAGGATGTATTAAGGGCAAATGTGATGTGCACCATAGGAAACCGTGATCATATCAATGCTTGTTTATGCCACATGATGTACAACATCTCTACTCGTCAACCCTTCAATCTTGCTTATTATGTTGCCAAAAGAATGTGTGACATTCCGGTTCAAAGCAAGATTGCAATGCCTTATGGTATGCTCTTAACCCGACTTTATAGAGCATTTGCACCCGCTCGTCCAAACCATCTAGGCTTTGTTCCGGATTACAATGAAATTGAACATACCTTCGTTCCTTTGAGTGACTTTAGGGTTAGTGTTGATAAGGGCAAACGTCCTCGTGTTCCAACATCATCCTCATCATCTTCTATGAGTGAAGATGATGGTATGCCAAATTCTAGGATTCCTCCACCCGAGTACTTGAGCCATCTTCCTCCAATTCAACATGAATCCGCTGAGTATCAAAACATCAAAGGAATGGTGAAGAATCTGGGTCGTTGGATGATGAAATTACACAAGGGGATGAAGAAGTTGAAGAAGAAGCTGAGTTGATGGAGTGTTTGGTTTTAAACAATGTTGGATATTGTGTTGTTAAACTTCTATGTGTCTAGAATTTATCTGATAATACTTGTTGTGTATGTGTAATAACTAACACTTGCAGGTGGATAACCATCATGGTTATCAATTTTCCGGGTTATAGCCAGTGTTTGGCATAACACCTAAAACGGTAAGTTTCTAAGTACTGATTAAACTATGTGCAATCATGTGTTAATGTTATCATATTTAGTTGTTTTGCTATACATATTAGATGTTAAGTAAGGTCTTGGTGAATTTTCGGGTTTTCGTCGAAAAACGAAAAATATGACATATGTTCTGTTTAGTTTTTAAGTTTTAGACATACGGATCCGGCGGATCCCAAAACAGGGCTCCGCCAAGGCTTATCGTTGGATCCGCCATCCTGCGGATTAGGCGGATTCCAAAATAGGGTTCCGCATTTGCAACCATTTGGATCCGCAGGTTTCCCAGTAAAATTACAAAACTTTTTCGACTTATCCCGATTCTTAAAATCTTAAGTGTTTAGTATCATTTAGGATTCTTTCACTAATCATAATTCATCTTAGAATCATTAGGGAATTCTTAGAAACTTAGGAACAAAATTTCCCACCAAAATTTAAATTTTTGAAATATAGGTGTGAGTTACCAAACTTATACAAAGAAGGAACCCTTTTTAGGGATCCGTCAAATCCGTGGAAATATCAAATCATCATGCTTTCCACTATCTTCTTGTAATAACTGCAAATCCACAACATATTACTCAACCAAAGCTCAATGGATTGACTTCCTTGATATGACCTGCACAAATGTTTGTTCCAAATCATTAGTAACCAACATTCTCTATTGGATTCACATCAAATCCAAACACACAGACTCACAAACCTTCTGTCTATAAATTAGCACTTTAGGATCATCCTTTCACACAACAACCATTTCCTCTCCTGTACATCTTAGATATCATACTTCACCATGACCAAGTCACACAACTCTTCCACATATAGAACTTCAAGAAGAACAACACGCATTAGTGTTAAACCCTGTTGTTTTATCAACTTAGCAAACTCCTCATCTGAGGAAAATTCTCCTCTCAATATATCATCACCCATTACTAGTGAAAATTTCCTTACACTCTCCACCCCAACATCATCACATGTTGTTATACAAACACCACCACCAACCATTACTCCAATAGCCTCTACTCCACCACCGGCTCCATCACAGCCTGTTAGATCACCATCACCACCAAAATCACCCAAACTCCAACCTTTGGAATTATTTAGGACTCCTCCTACATCACCACATCTTGATGACTTAGAAGAACTTTCACTAAAATTACCCAATCTTCCACCCATGACCTTTGAAGGTCAACAACCCATGCTTTTTCACCCGGTTTATCCGGATATCCATGGCCCTTTATACCATGATGCACAATCATCCCAACCTCAACAACAACCTCTATCACCCACATCCACTCTAGTTGCCATTGACGAGGCAATGTGGATGAATGTGCCTCAAACCCAAGAAGAGATTAGTGAAGAGCTCAACCGTCTCTACACTCTCTCGGGTATGGTTGACCATCGCCTTCATGAAGCAATGGACATTCAAAACATCCTTATGAACTCCCTCCAAACACCACAACAACCATCAAACAACAACAACAACCAACCACCACCACCACCACCACCGCAAAACTTGGAGCCTAATCTTCCTCCAGGCTTCTCAAATCATGATTGCGCACACTGTGAGAGAACGGCTCACTTGGCCCAAAGGACCAACATCTTGGTCCATGAGCTTCAAAATGAGATGAGGTTCATCTTGAACCATGTTCTTGAACGTTTAAACGCAATCTCTCATCCGCCTCAATAAAACTGTTGTTAGGAACCTTCTAGGATGATGTTGTAGTTGTCTTTATTTAAGATTTATTTTGTAATGTAACATCATATCATATTTGTGACTTTTGTCACATAATTTTCAATTAATGAATGTGATGTTTTTATGCTTATGAGTGATCAACATATTGCATATTATCATTATCATTGTGAACTAACATTCTTATATAGCATATATTATACCTTGAATATGATTACCCTAGGTACAAATAATGATCAGACACTTACTTTGACTTTTAAAAGTCAAAACTTATTGAAAGGCTTGTTTGGGAGAATACTTCACAAGCATTCTACTTCTTAATTGAAGTCATTCATTACTAACACTTCATTTGCAGCATATCATACCCTTCATAGTATACGTTGGTACTCGAGAAGTGAGGAGTATACATCAAGGGGGAGCATCTCATAAGCATTTCATATACTAACCATTTGTTTTGTAGATTCATGCATCATTTACTTGATTACTCCATCTAGGGGGAGTATAAAACAAGGGGGAGCTTTAAAGTTCTCAAAATCGCATTCCGCTACGCTACTCTTTTTGTTTCGACAAAAAGGGGGAGAAAGGAACTAAGTTTGCATCAACTGTGATTCATCACAGTACATACATTTTTTACAAAACTTTTCTTTAATAAACAACTTAATATATATTTTTAAGAACTCATGCTATATTTATTCTCTTGCTCAAAAATATACCTTATGTTTTGTCATCAACAAAAAGGGGGAGATTGTTAATACAAATAGCGTCTCAAAAACGTTATTTATATTCTTTAATCTTTCATTAGTTTTGTTAATGACAAATATAAGGAATATCTTTTAGCAAATAATAAATACTAGCTTAAGTCTCTTAAGTACACATTTTACACTTCACATATTAACTAAGAATTACAAGTTTAGTAACTTGTTTCCTTAAAAGGAAACTTTAATTCTAGAATCATTCCATGACATCATTGCATGCATCACATAGAAGATCTTTGATATATCTTGGTTAGATTTGCAAGATACATAGTTGACATTTGAAGATCTTGGATGATTTGGTAAGATACAACTAAGATATGGTAAGAGACAACTATACCTTAGCTGTCATGTCCCACAGATCCAAATTACATAAAGGACGGATCCCTTGTGAGGGATCCGTGGGATCCGTGAGCTGAAGATCAGCTTGCCTATAAATAGGAAGCTGATCATTTGGCTCTCTCATCACTCATATAGCTTTAACACACATATTCATTCAGTACATATCTTACTAACATCATTCATAGTTGCATTTCACTTTGATCTTTCATTTTGTAGAAAGGAGATCAAGCATTCAAGGATCTACAGAACCGTAATCCTTTAGTTGCATTACTGTGTGATATTGTAGTTTGTTTCACACATCATATCTATCATTTGTAATCAGTGAGTGTGGTTAGTGCTTTAGTCCTTAAAGCACAAGGAGTGTAGGGAGTAGTTGTACCCGTGTAAAGAACTCGACATCTAGCTTAGTGTCGGTAAAGTAAGTAGGCGACGTCAGGTTGGTTCTACCTTGTGAAAAGAACCCGGTGTTTAGCTTAGTACCGGAAAAGGAAGTAAGCGACGTGTAAAGGTTTTCTCCGCTTGGAAAAGGAGTTTGTTTCTTAGTGAAAGATAAACTCTCGAGTAGGAAACTCGGGGAGTGGAGTAGGGCAAGGAAGAGAGTCCTTGTAGCCGAACCACTATAAACAACAGTGTCGTGTGGTTTGATCTTTCCTCTCTTTATCTTTTGTTTATATTGTGTGATTATTTATTTGTGATTGTTTCCTTTGAAATTAACATATAGTAACAAAGCAAAGAAATCTTTAAAACGGTAAAAACTATTCAACCCCCTTCTAGTTTTCCACATAAACCGTGGCCACAAATATATAGGACAGACCGACAGTTACCATCATCTATAACAAATATAGATATTTCCATTGTTGGTTCTGCACTTTCCTTGCATCTGCTGATCCTTTAAATATGTTGTCTTGCTGCGGACGGTGGAAGGATGGTAGAGTGCAACAACCAGTTGCCTCAACAACCTCTACGTGTGCAGCGAGACAATATTATTAATTGCAGCCATGGCGGTATTCTCAGTTTTTTTTCCCTTTCTTTTCCTGGGTTCAATGTATAGGTTTAACAATGTGTATAATGTGTGTGTGTGTCTATATATATATATATATATATATATATATATATATATATATATATATATATATATATATATTTGGTTTACTTACTGTATTCAAGAAGGTTCATTGTCAGAAGAAGAGCATGATTAGTGTGCACATTTATGGTTTACATTGTCTATTGGTATAAGTGAACATGATCAGTTTGTATAAATAAATGGGCTATGACGATTAACTGTTGATTACTGAATTAGATGATATCGGTCAAACGCAGTCGGAACCGCAACTTGGCAGGGCAATTACCGGATGGCGCAGTAGCATAACTGCTATTGTGCAACCGCGTTTATTTGCAGCCATGGCGGTGGTCTGACTTTTTTGACCATTTTCCATTTAAAAATCTGAGCCTAATGGTCTATTCTATCCGTTTTTGTACAATTTTCCATTTAAAAATCTAAGTGTACTGAAATAACTCTTCCAAGATCCAACACGGGGGTCTGTTTTATTAATGTTGACAGGTATTAATACAAGTTTGATCAGTTCCACAAAAGGTATTGTTTCTCTTTCTAGATTGCCTTTAATGATTTCCTTATTTCATCCCTTTTGTGGTTATTCGATTATTTAATTACTCTACATTTTTATACAAACTTAATTTCTATTATTAATGTTCACATGTTCAGTTTCACATAAAACTGCTGCATTTGTCTATGCATGTTTATGATATTTTAGACTTACATGCTGAATCAATTGTAGTACACGACTCTGCTTACATTTTCTTTTTAACTGCGAACAGGTTTTGCATATTCAACAATGTCACTACATACTATAGAGACAAGTTAAATATCAAAAATAGACGGAGTATCAATGATGGATGTACCGCGACCAACCGCAGCTATTACTAACTTCACATGGTCGGTGCATCCATCTTTGATACTTTGTCAATATTTTTGTCAACCCAAGTCTTGACACTCACCTACCTCCATACATTATGGTTCAACTCATATCTAAAATAAATTACCAGTGAATATTGTCAACGAATAATCAAAATAATATAAGCAAAGGCAGGTACGAACATTTGAGTTAACAATTTCTCTTATTTAAAGATAACATATGAAAATGCAAATACTAACTCCTTTGTTTCTAAAACCACAGATGAACACAACAAAGAAAGATCAACTATAACAACATTGTTTGAAAATGAATGGCCAGATGTAAAGAAGCAAAAAAGGTCAGTTACACAATTTACTTTAACATAAGCAATAACTTTTATAACATGTTACAGTCCAGTCACATAGGCTCCAGACACACATTATTACAAGACTCAAACTAAAATTAAATACATATACATAACTGCAAATACACACACCAACATTAGTAACACAACATAACCAGCAACAATTATCTCCACTTCCAGCCACACACTCACAAATCCATTAGGCCTTTAAGCTTCTGAACAAAGATATCCTTATCACGACCATTTAGCTCCAACTCGGCCGTCATAATGCGCATTTGCATGACTTTTTGGTCATCTTTTGATTGCACTTCTCTTAGGAACTCAGCTGTTTTCTGAGCATACATGTTCCCGACAGTCTCCAACTCCTGAATAAAAGCCGCCCTTTCACGCATTACCCCAACCAATCTGCCACATAACGCATTCATCTGCTGTGCCATTTGAATATCTTCAATTCCAGATTTATGACAGTATAGAATTAACATTTCAGACCAATTGTTTGAATTAGCCTCAATTCTAAATTGATCACACGTTGGACGCCTAGACATTCTTTTTTCTTGCTTCTTTATAACAAGCTGAAAAAAAAATTGTGCAAATAAACATGCACAATACCTTCCTTAATTAGACAAACAATACTAAAAAAGTAATCTGCATAGATTCTGTTTTTTAAAAAATTTATATATATATATATATATATATATATATATATATATATATATATATATATATATATATATTTGGCCACATGCATATCACAAACAAGCTATCCTTATGTCTTTTCTCTTCTTAGCATGATACACCTGTGGAAAATAATTTTTGGCATACACTATACCTGGCAAAAAATGCACAGTCTTTTTTTTTTATATCCATTATAAGTATTTAACATAGTTACAAACATTGTACTATGACTGTTTTCAATTAACCCACAGTATCATCCAAAACAAGCCACAATTATTGCATTGGAGGGTCTAAAAGTTACCAGAAATAATAGACTCCCTACTGTGTGTTTCATAATGCAGCATCTAATTACTGTACATTCTGACCATGATGATTAAATGTAAATGTGACAAACCATCTTTAAAGGCTGATATGTATCTTGGCTAGGCAATCCGGACGGTAATTGCTACTTCAAAAGGTCGCATTTGCAATTGTTAATGCACCCATGGCTTATAAGCCCACGATAATTTCAACACAACATATCTGAGACTACCTCAAAAAGATCAGTTTCATTTTTGTAGCTATTTATTTACTCATACAAATAACGGAGGCTGTGATGATGAAATGTAAATGCCCGTAAAATGAATTTTAGAGACTGATATGTATCTTGGCTAGGCAATCCGGACGGTATCTGCTACTTGAAAATGTAGCATTTGCAACTGTGATTGTAGCCATGGGTTATTAGTTCAAGATGATCTTAATACAACATATCTGAGCCTCCTTTAAAAGTATCGGTTTAATTTTTACGCTGATTTAAAACATTGTCGTTTTGCCGACTAAAAGCAATTTAAATTAATGTTTATTATTGTCGCCCAAGTTTTGTGTCAAGGGCATTATGGTGTCCTTAGGCACCGTTTATGCTAACGTACCAATCGGCACTTTTCTGGGTTTCCAACTGTATTCAAGAAGCTTCATTGTCAGAAGAAGGACATGATTAGTGTACACATGTATGGTTTACATTGTATATCGGTATAAGTAACCACCGTTTACCGCACTAATTTCAAAGACATGTGTGTTAAGCAAGTGATTAACAGGCATCATACGTGCAAAAGGTAACTACCATAATTGTTATAGATGTTATTACATGTATGTGAACATGGGATTCTTTGACAATTTCATTTGTACTAACGCTTACGAACTCATTTATCACAGGTTTTCATTCTGTTGAGGATGGACCAATAAGATTGTACCAGATTCTGCCACGGTGTTAAGGCAAGTATATTAACACAAGGTGAACCTGAATTTGTTAAAAAAAAAAAAAAAAAAAAAAAAAAAAAAAAAAAAAAAAAACGCTCCATTTTCCTGGTCATTTACTTACTGTTAAAAATAACGGAGGCGGTGATGATGAAATGTAAATGTTAACAAAATGATGTTAACAGGCTGATATGTATTTTGGCTAGGCAATCCGGATGGCACTTGCTACTTGAAAAGCTGGCATTTGCAACTGTGATTGCAGCCATGCCTTATTAGCCCATGATTATCTCAATACAACATATCTGAGCCTCCTTTTAAAATATGACTTTCATTTTTTCCATTATTTAAACCGTTGTCGTTTTACCGCCCAAACTGTTTCTCCTATTAAGGATCTAAGATAAATGTGTGTGGCTTCGGCAAAACTTGAGCATGTCCATATCTGGGTGACCAAAGATGCTATGTTTACAGCCATGCCGTGTATGTCCTATTGATACATGCACTACTTTTTAATGTACTAAGATGTGATTAGTTGCTTCATAATGTCAACGAATCTACACTGCAAGTTAAGTTTCAATATCATACCCAAATTATGTCTTCGTTTCTATGTTATAAGATAATTAACACATTCGAATTTCTCTACGTCTTTGCAGGTATACGCATACTCAATTCTCCCACATGTCTCCATACCGATCCATCTATGAATGCAAAATATTCATGTTGTATTTCCTATTGTAATGGTTTTTTCATATTGTATGACAATTATAATTATGAGTGACTAAATTGTAAAAAACATTCTTCTTATTACACTATTCTTACTCATCTTACATTTTTTTTTCAATAAGGTTACATTATATACTTTATTTTTAAATGACTGTTGAATAATTAGCCATGTAACACATTCAATTAATTATACCATATTAATTACTTGCATTTGCTTATAGACGTCAAACTAAAACTTTTATTCGTATAACTTTGTTTAATAATTACCATCTATCGTCCCTATTTTTCTCCTCCTTTTGAATACCCGTACCACATACACATCACTTTAACTTTTTCGTTCTTTCACTAAATTTTTTAACATAAACACGTCCGCCCCGCAGCAACGCGCGGGCAATCCTGCTTGTTATTTCTAAAAAGGAAATTTGCATTTCTAGTACTCCTCCAAAAGTTGAAGAACGGTGGGATCACCCTGCTCCCATGCATCCTAAGGATGCCAACCGGACCCTCCCTCAAGGACCCGACCCCAGGTAATGAGCACCTGTCCCAGTGACTGTACTTATCAGGAGGTGGGCTTTAAACACTGGCCATTTTCCCCAATAGGCCCCTCGTTGACCAGTCAATCTGAGCATTTGCGGTGGTGGATGGTACCAATTGAAAGCTTTTAGACCAATGGAGAGATTCGAACCCCGGTCTATTGACACAAGATAGAAAGCTCTTACCATTGGACTAAAGGCCATTGCATTTCTAGTACTCCATATCATCCACAATGCGTCGAGTCATCCCATTTAATATATTTTCACATCATCAAGTAACCTTTTACATGTACTAAAACTTTTACAATTTAATAAGAAAATTGAAATCATTAGATCACTTTTACATGTAAATTCATAAACCAATATATCTTTAAAAAGAATGTTTAGGAAAATTTGTTTGCACAAAAACTTACTCTTTATATTTTTATAGATGCCACTTATTTTCAAGACATATCGTTGAAACCATTTATAAAATATCTAAATGCTAAAACTAGACTTATCTCACATAAACTCAGCTCGTAGTACATTCGTGAGACACCGTAAATGTACCACAATTTTTTTATTAACTTCACTTGCAGACTTGCGGTGACTTAACACCATTTCTATTAATAAACCAAGTGCAGCTTCATACATAAAGACCCACAGGCTTTACATCTACAAACATACAACTTCATAAACTTCAACTATCTACATACATAATATACGCAAAACATCTGTACTTAAAATACCCAAACCAACAACTTAAAGCCTTAAACAACTTTTACCCAAAAGCTACCCACAAAGCCCTAGAACCCAAAAAAAAAAAAAAAAAAAAAAAAAAAAAAAAAAAAAAAAAAAAAACAATTTCAAAAGCAAGAAAGCAGAATACATCAATACTCCATTTATTCCAGCTTCTCGATAAAGGAAAACAAATCATTGAGGGGCGCCTGTTTTTTCATCACATTCACCAATAACATAGACACTTCAGTCAAATCTCCAGTTTGCAGACGCATCATATGAGAGATGCTTTGCAAAGAAGAGTCTGATCCATAAAGAAGGTCCAATTCTCCAATCACATTATCTCTTTCAGCCATACGAGCCCTTATCACCGAAGCTTTTTTCCTTAAATCTATCCTTTACTAACCTAGAGCTAGCAGCAGCTGCCAATTCATCACAGAAAGGGGTAGATGTAGCCATTTTTAGGATCAAAAAATGATTATTGTGTGTGTTTTTTAATATTAGATACACACTTATTATATTACAAAACCTCGAGACACACAACTTAAACAGTACTCCATCATTAACACCTATTCCCCATGCAAAAAAAAAAAAAAAAAAAAAAAAAAAAAAAAAAAAACTAACTAACTTCTAGGCCCCATTTAACCAAAATTAAACTTAATAACCCACTAAAAAAAAGAGTCCATTAAGAATTTTTTCATCTTTTTAACTCACACAAATATGTGGCCTTTTCTACCAAAAAATAAAATAAAATGTATTACATTTTTCAACATAAAACCAATCGACACAACACTCCTGCAGCATCGCGCGGGTTACCTCACTCGTACATAACTATATGTGTACCTAATAGTTAATTGAGGTTAAAAATACATTATACAATAAATGATTATTTACTTTGATGAGATCAGTTGACTTTGAAATTTTTGTCCAATGTATTATTAGGTGCATCTCTATACCTTAGGGGGTGTTTGGTACGAGTGAATTGCAAAAGAGAATGGAATTGCATTAAAAGAGAATAGCCTCATAGAATGTGATTGCATTCCGGTGTTTGGTAGTAATAGAGAATCCATCAGGAAAATATGTTACATGGTAGATTCTCTTGTTTATTACTAGCATAGAATGGACTAATAGTGAAATTCAAGATGTAGTTAGCAGTCTAAATATATTTCTTAACACCGAAAGTCCCCAATATTATATTTGAATAACATAATTTTGGTTTCAGAAGATGTAAAACCACATTTTACTATATTATCAAGATGTTGAAGTTTAAGTAATAAACACAAAATGAACGCAACAACAAAAGTGGGCGAAAGAGACAAGAAAACGAATTGAAACCCGCAGCAGCAAATGACATGTGAAACATTAGCAAACTGTACCTTGATAGACAAATTCTTTTTTGTGTTTTTTAGTAGTTTCTAATACCATTTTCTTACCAAAAAGAAGTTCACTGTTTCAACTTAAGATTGATCTTGTTTTCAGATCGAATTGTTGGGATTTGAGATTGAATAACAAATAACATGTTCAAGAATTTTGAATAACTAAATTCCATTTTAATACAGATTATTGTTCTTAAGAAGCATATTATCAAACCTTTGTCTATACATTATTCTGAGACCACAAAACAAAATTTTGAAATCGTTACCATGAAGGGTATCAAAAACTAATTAAAACATTTGATTTTATGAAATAGAAATAATGATTAGATATAAATTAAACTGTTATGCATGAAGATAGAATAGAAAATTGATTTTTCCCAAAGAAGCTTGCGAGAAGATTTGGTGAAAATTTGGATGTTTTCCAACTTTTGTTTAGCATGTGCCGTGCACATAGTTGTCATTTTTATACCCAACTTATATTATAGTGGTGCCTTCATTCTAGGCCGGAATTAAACCGAGAATGACTTATATTTTGTGAGTTGATTCTCACCTTTCTCCTCCTTTTTTAAGGAATGCAAAAGCTGGGATGAGAATCCAAAAATATTTCTCCGTTTCCATTCTCAACGCACACAAACAAGAGAATGCTTCTTCATTCCCTTTCTTCCCTTTCCATTCACTCCTACCAAACATCCCTTAGAGGTTTTTATCTGTCCCATTCCAAGTAAGAAAAAAAATTTGTTTGTAAACCTTGATTATATTTTTTGTATTCCATTTGTGTTATTGTATGTGAGTTCTTTAGTTCTTTCAAAGTATCTCGATAATTATGTTGTAATATTATCAAAGGGTTTGTAGCCTTATGGTAGATTGTGTGAGATGATTCCCAACCAAAAGGTTACGAGTTCACATTTTGTTAGTTACAATCTTCTTTAACTTCGAGAATCTCCAACTTAGGGTGTGTTTGGTGCAGAGCGTTTAGGAGCATTTAGGAGCGGTGAGCGTTGAGCGTTGTGATTTTTAATGCTCGTTTGGCAAACAATAAGTAGCTTTATCTATTTTTCTAAATGCTCCTTTTTCAACGCTCCATGAAGTAGCATACGAGAGCGTTGAACATTTAGGAGTTGTTCTACACATTATAACTACAACTACAACTATCTTACCAAACTTTTTTATTGAAAAATACAACTATTGCTCACAGCTACTGTATTTTTGCCAAACACACCCTTAAAGTAAAAGAGAATGACGGGTTTTTCTGCATATGAATCTCACGCAGCACTAAAGACCACTAGTTAAACCATTCATTTGCTCACTTGGATCCCAGGAGATCTCCTTTATGGTTATTTTTACGGAGCAAAAACACAAAGACAATATATCTGCATGTTTCACGAGTAGTTCCACTCCTCTAACCATTTCTAATCGCTTCTCTACACATTAGTGAATCTCTCCCCTTTTCCTTCCGGCTTCCGTTACCAAATAATAAATAGTTTTGGTAATCTCAGAAATTACAGACACAAATGAAATTTCAAAATAAAGACAAAACAAAAGTTTTGCTTGTTATTTATTTAATTTTTCTTTTCTACTTTTTTTCTTTTAACTTGTGCACTATATAAAATTCATATTTCTTAAATCGGTATATGAATCTAATCTATACTATAAAGGAAAAACAAAAAATCTTGAAAGTGCAAAACTGAAAAGTATTGAAGGAAACTTAGATATTGAAAATTGGAAGATAATTAAAGTAACTATTGAAGGATGGAATGCATGGCTGGAAACTATTGAAGGAAACTGAAAACTGAAAACTTGCGGCTGGAATTAAAATGCAAGGCTGAAAACACAATTTACTGGACACGAAAGGTATTGAAAGGCTGACTTCTTGCCAAGTGGGAAAATTCAATTTTTTCATTGCCTATATAAACAACCTCAATGTGTTAATTAATTTCATATTTAATAAAACATAATCTTTTATTATTATTTTCTTTTATAACCTATAACCAATATTATTTTCATTCAGTTTAAATCGTGTTTAATCTGCAAATTTTTAAACTTTAATTATTTTTCGTTTATAACTCATAATATTTTTTTTTATAATTTTAACACTCTGACGCTATAAAATCTTGTTGCTATGCACGGGTATTCGTCTATTCTTCATAATAAAACTATTTAAAGTTTTAAACATTAAATATCTGAATAAACAATAGCTAGGAGACTTATGTGTAATTTACAAGTACTTTCCTATACATTGACATTGACTTTTAACAATATCCATATTATTCCAAAAAAGGAAATTTGCATTTCTAGTACTCCATAAGTCTATATCATCCGCAATGCGTCGAGTCATCCCATTTAATACATTTTCACATCATCAAGTAACCTTTTACATGTACTAAAACTTTTTACAATTTAATAAGAAAATTGAAATCATTAGATCACTTTTACATGTAAATTCATAAACCAATATATCTTTAAAAAAAATGTTTAGGAAAATTTATTTGCATAAAAACCTACTCTTTATATTTTTATAGATGCCACTTATTTTAAGGACATATCGTTGAAACGATTTATAAAATATCTAAATGCTAAAACTAGACTTATCTCACATAAACTCGTAGTACATTCGTGAGACACCGTAAACGTACCACAATTTTTTTACTGACTTCACTTGCAGACTTGCGGTGACTTAACTTTAATTAATTCACAAAGCATAACTTACAAGTATTTATTTTTCAAACAAAAACTCAATAAGTAATGAACATGTGTTTCATAAAATCTTGAATTATTTGACTGATAAAATTTGTCCACAAATAAAATAAGTAGATGCATTACATGTTAAAATCAATAAAGGAGAACAAATAGTAGTTATAGAATAAAAGTTAAAGGTCATAAAATGGTTCATAAAAGGGTTCACAAGAAAAAAGTTCATAAAAATGTTTCTAGAAGGATTTAATAGGACGATGGACCGGGTTTTTACGAGCTTTTGCGCACCGCGCTGTGAGTAAAGCACTTTAGCCCATTGTGCACCTCTAAACGAATGATGAGGTTCATGAGAGTAAAGAGAAAGTTCATCTAATTGAAAGAGAACACCAAACTTATATTCCCTCCGTCCCACTATAAGTGTCCACAATGGAATATTCAAAGTCTTTGTTTTTCAACTTTGACCGTAAATATTTTTGTTTGTGTTATATAATACTTGATGAAAGTTATATGAATTGATTTAGTTTTAGATGTGTTTTCATTGGGTATACTTTTCATCAAGTATTATATAACACAAACAAAAATATTTACGGTCAAAGTTGAAAAACAAAGACTAACTTTCATCAAGTATTATATAACACAAACAAAAATATTTACGGTCAAAGTTGAAAAACAAAGACTTTGAATATTCCATTGTGGACACTTATAGTGGGACGGAGGGAGTATTATATTAGTGCAAAATGTGTGTTTTTGACTTTTGTCTACACAACGAGAGGCAGGAGATTGGTTTATGTGAAATTTTTTATTTGTTGTTGAGAAAGAAAATGTAGATATACAAAAGTAGGTAAGAAAATGGATGTGTAGCGTCAAGTGTATGTGTGTGTTTGTCAAGAGATAAGATTAGGGTTATATTGCAATATAGCTATGTTTAGGTTTAGTTAGTGGGCTAGTTCTATAATTCTTTTGAGTTTGATAAGTGAGTTGGACCAAGCTTGGTGGTGATAGTGGGCTGAAATTGTTTACAGTCAATTTGTTTGAGTTGATATTAAACTCAAAATGTTTTGAAACGTTACAGTGTGAATTTGTGACAATATTATTGGGTCAAATCGATTTTATTAATGAAATTTTAATTTTGGTTTAATTTGTGTATTATTTGATTACACTCTGTTCTAAAAAAAAATTAAGAAGAAAGTGGAAGTAAAGTAAAGAAAGAGGGGGAAGTAAAGTTGTCTTTCACCTCAAAAGTGGGGTGAAAGTTTTGAAACCAAAATCTCCCAACTTTCACCCACTTACTCTCTCTTTCATTTCTAAAAAAACTTGAGAACACAACTTTTATCATTTTCACTTCCCTTCATCCTTTTTACTCAACTTGAGAACACAGTGTAAGGGTGCTTTTGGTTTATAAATGAGTTTAGAATTAGATTTGGATTTGATATATGATTTGGATTTTGGGTAGGATTAGAAAAAAGAAATTATATATATATTTTAATAGATTTTGATTAAATTATAGTTAAATGTACTCCTTCCGTCTTAAATTGAATATCTACAAACAAAAATAGAGAAATTATGATATGTGTTATTAATGCTAGTTTTGAGTGATAAAAATTATTTTTTACCCCATAGTTAATATAGAAATAAAAATGATTAATTAATGCAAGTTTTGATTAGAAGAGTAAAGTAGAAAAACAATCATAATTATCATTATTTTTTTTAAAGCAAACCAATTATAATTACTGTCTATATATAAAAACTGAAGACTTATTTTGAAAGTATTATTTTAAGATATTAGAGAATGGGAGAAGACAACTTGAGCCCACAACTTTTGCCAAATCTATACTCCTTTATAAAATACCAATATTCATAACCTAATACTCAATCCAAAAAATTAAGATTCAGACACCCATACCTCTTTACAAGCCTAAATTTACATATACCCGAACCAACATCTAAACCAAAAATATTCCCAAGCCAGTCAATACTACATCTTGACCCTTCATTTAAAATCAATGGCTAAGATTTAACCAACAAACCAAAAACCCTACCTGCCATATAAAAACAGGAAAAAACACACATATACATTTATTCCATTTCTCTCTCTAAGAGTAGTGGGTACCCTGGAATCATGGCTCAAAATTCCCTTCCACGTCAGCAAAAATCTTTATGGCACCAGAAATCCCACGGCACCACATTCTGGGCGGTACCCATGGCACCAGAAAATGTGGTGCCGTCGTCCTTTTTTTTTTTTTTTTTTTTACATAAAATAAAACATACACAATATAACTAAAATAAACTTCATTACATTAAAAAAACACACATTACATTACATTAAAAGAAAGTTTAGTATTACATTAAAAAAAAACACACATTACATTACATTAAAAGAATGTTTAGTATTATTGAAGTAGAAATTGAATTGGAAATGTGTGTGAAAAATGGTAGAATAAGGGGGGTGGTTTATAGGATTTTTGGGGTAAAAGTTTTTTTTTTTTTTTTTTTTTTTTTTTTTTTTTAATTTAGTGCCAAACGGTTATTTAACCAACTACTTTTTGCTTGTCAATATACTCCCAACGTTCGAATATAAAGCCAAAAAAAAAAAAAAAAAAAAAAACAAAAAAACTATTACGTGGCTTTGCTTCTACCACATATATCCAACTACTTTTGTTGCTTGTCATTTATTATACACTATCACAGTCAAAAAGAAAGAAAGAAACATATCCAACTATTTTAACATATCGTCTTCTTCAACTCTTCACCTGCAAAAAACATACAGACAAAAAAAAAAAATAGAAAGAAACATAACAGTATCATTACTCAAACACAAAACATCACAAACACAAATAATAAAGAAAAATATATAAAAATAAAAAAAATAAAATATATGGCATGGGCTGGTGGCTACGGCGCCAGCCACCATGGCGCGACCGGCGGTACCGTGCGCCGTCGGCCATGGTTGGCCGCTGGCCATGACTTGAGCCATCAACCAAGGGTACCCTGTGCTCTAATACTCACTTCTCTCTATAAACTAAAAATTGTGTCGCCACCACAGCCACCGGAGCCACCATTGCCACCATCTTCGCCATCATCGATGGTTTGATTGATGTTTCCGGTTGATGGTTTTGAGCTACCTAGGAGGTTTTGGTGTGTGGCTATTATGGTTTAAGAAGAAAGGTTTTCATATTTTTTTTTTGTTACACTTTCTTTTTTTTTTTTTTCTGGCTGAAATCTACGAAACCCAAAACACCACCAAATCCACCTCCAACGAAACCCCCACCCAACCTAAACTCAGTATTACAGCCAACCTTTGAGGTATTTTTTGAGTTTTTATTGTAGATCTATTTCGCTTTTCTATGTTTTTGAGGGATCTTTTTATCGTAAATCTGAGTTGTAATTTGGTTTAGCAGATTTTCAGTTGGTGGTAATGGTGTATGTGTGTCTTTGTAATGGTGATGATTATTTTGTTTGCAATCTGATGATTTTGTGTTTGTGATGGTGGACTTCTATGTCAAGTTTCTTACATTTTCTTTCTTTTTTTTTGCCGTAATTTGGCTACCATAACCCATAAGCAGATAGGGTCTTTTTTATTCAAATATGATTTTTGATGATTCAAATGATATAGATTTGAGATTGATATGTTGTTTGTGTTAAATGATTTTTTTGTTACAAGTTTTGAAGTTTTCTTTGTTGGATCTTTCGAGCATTTAGATAGCTAACAAAATTCATTTGTTCGATATTTGTTGTGTTCTAAATAGTTTTTTGGTCTGTTCGAGTTTTTATTTTACTTTAGTTTTTATATTTTCTTGCAAGTGACATAAGTCACACAACAATGTTTTTAAGTTGCGAGCTTTATTTTTGTGATTTTTACAGATTACATATATTGACCTTTTGTTTTATCAGATCTAAAGATATCACAAAATAGCGGATGATTTTTTAGGTTGTTTTGTAATTTGTGTAGTCGTTTGGTTTGTTATTTGTTGTTGTTTTGTGTTACGAAATTGTCGATGTCACAAGGTTTTGGCGAATCATTATCGTTTTGTTATGGCCTATGAAGTTATTAGGGTGATTTACTCAAGGCCTAAGATGTTTAACTTCTCTTTATTAAACAAGATCAGTTTAGACCATTTAATGATCTTAATACATTTGTGTGGGTGGTGATAAATCATGTAATGAAATTAAGTAAAGATAAGTTTTGACCAAAGATGAGCAAAATTTCAAACGCTAGAAAACAAAAGAATGAATAACATGTTAAAAGTAGGGTTAATTACCAAAATAGTACTTGAAAAAAACTTTTTTCAAAAAATAGTATGAAAATAATGCCTTTTTTTCAAAAGAGTCATGTGCGAATGTGCGAATCCACAAAAACTTTGACACATGTCCACTATTTTAATATTAAAGTACAGTGGTTAGGTGGGGTTGGTAGTGATTTGACTTTGAATGTTTGATTAAATGACAAATTTGCCCTTCTATTAAATATAAATAAATACCAATTTCATATTCGCACATTCGTACATTCGCACATTTACACATTCGCACATTCGTACATTTACACATTCGCACATTCGTACATTCGCACATTTACACATTCGTACATGACTAAAATACCCTCTTTTAAATGTGCGAGTCCTATTTTTTTACCATCATCATTTATTTCGGCCATGTAACACCCCCAAAATATCGCAGCGGAACGATAGTGTCACTGGGGTGCTACTTCTCAATAAAGCCAGATAGAAACGACTCTAAATAGAGTTTTGAAACAGTTTACCATTCTTATTTATCAGAGTTAATGAGGCCCAAGATATATACATAAAGTTTTAATAGGTTATGGTAAATGAGAAAAACAGACTCAAGCTGCAAGGATACGATCATGTTCCACTATGCCTTAGAATAAAGCTAAATTACCAAAGTGGTGAGTTCATAGAGTTTAGTTTAAAATGTAAAATATTGAATAAAGATTTCACAGCAAAGGCCTTGTAAATCCACTCAGTTGCAACTTCTGCCCATTCAAAACTTGCAACCTGTGTGTTTACAACCCATTGCTAAAATATAGAATAAGTATGACATGAGTATATACGATATATGTAAGCACTTAATGTAAAGCATAACAACAAACTGAACTTCACGACTAGAATAAATAAGTATCATGAATAAACTGGATTATATTCACCCAAGGTCTCGAATAAGTGTTGGACACAAGGGTGGGGGTGTCAACCCGATAGTACTATCAATACCTCTCCAACGGCTCCATCCAGGAGTTAAACAGTTGCTAAGAATAAAGTGTAGAAATGTAGAATAAGTGTAACACATTAAGGCACATATCGTAACTATATTTCATGTCCAAAAGTATCATAAGTAAAGCGTATCATAAGAGTATAAATATTTTGAATATAAAACAAGTAATTGAGCATGTATCTCCCCCAAAAGTATTTCAAAACGTATAAAAGTAGGGGCTATGAAACTCACCTTGATTAGTCTGAATGATAAACGAATTTACTAAAGTTGATAAACGTCTCCGGCACTCTTCCTGAATTGGTATGTCAAATTTCAGTAATCATTTCTGATGATTATATGTTTATTTGTTCTTTTCGTTTCGTTCTTATGTTTTCTGTTTATTCGTTTGTTCGTTGATTCGTTAATAAAATAAGCGTATTATGTTAATATTAGATTGGAAAATAAAAATATAGAAATGATAAAAATAATAGTTAGGAAAAGTTACACTTTAATCCCAAAGGTTTGGTCAAATGACAGTTTATACCCTGAACTTTTGGAAAATGACAGTTTCTACCCTTAAGTTTCAAAAATGTCATTTTCTACCCTTTTTATTTAATATTGTCAAAAATGACCCTTGATAATAAATGTTTACAAAATCAGCTCATAAAAACTTTTATTACTTGAAAATAAAACATATGAAATAAGTGACTTTAGCTAAAGTTTTGGATGCGAACAACTTTACAAATAATCGATCATTTTACGTACTGTCTGTTCCTATGAAAAATTAGCCAGGTCGACTCTAGATATGCCAAGTTTCGTATTTTATGATATTCATTTGCTATTCGAAATATTTGGTCAAAGTCGCTAGGTTAGAACAAGTTTTAATGAAAATCTGAAAATTGGTTTTTAACCTTAGCGATGGGGTGGTTTTTAAGATTCAATAACTTTTTACTCGATTGATCGTTTTACAAAATTCTTCTTTCTAAAATAAGTATGCTAGGTAAACTTTATTATGCCAGAAATACAGAATTTTTAGAGTACATATGAGTGTCGAAAACTGGGTTGAAACTTAGGCTACTGGTCGACTATTATTGAAATATCATAACTGGAAATCAAGTTTCTATTTCAGCGATATGACACAAACTTTGGACTTAAATATCTTTTGACTCGATTAACCATATTACGTGATTTTTCTTCCTAATCAAAGCTTGCTGGGTGGTCTTTAATCATGCCAAAAATCAGATTTTATGGTGCTTGTTTAAGGGTCGAAAACTGGTCTCAAAATCAGTAAGTTGAGTAGACTTAAAAAAAAATAGTAACTGGAAATATTAGGTTTAGTTTTAGCGATATAGAGTGGATTTTAGGACTCGATATCTTTACGAAAACTTAATCATTTTTTATGATTCTTTTTCCTAACTTTAGCTAGCCAGGTGAACTTTAAACATACCAAATTTCAGAATTTATAGAAGTCGTTTGATGGATGGTTTTTAGGTCGAAAGTTAGCCCTGTGGAGCATGATTTGCTCGACAGAAACCACAGATAAAAGACCCGATTGGGTTTTAGTGTTTTTAAACGTTTGTAACTCAATTTTTATGCGTGCTATGTTAATATTACATATATTCTAACATGTTTCATGAGTTTGTGATTTGTTTAAGCAAATATTCGAACATATAGGGGTGTTGATATTTACTGATCAAACAGAAACAAAGCAAGGAAATGAAAATTTAATGTTTTTGATTATGTTTGTTGTTAGGTATTATGTATTAGTGTGTTTAAGGATAAAGAACATAACTAAAACTGAATTAAAAGAGATTAGTGATACTTACTTAGTTTGTGGGTTCGACTAGGGTTTTATGATTCTTGGGTTCAACTCTTGTTATCCTCTTCTTCTTGGCTTACAAGGGTTTTATTAAGAGTGTTATTGGGGCTGTGGTGACTGAAATGGGGAAGTATTGAGGCTGTGAGTTTCTGTTCGATTGGTTTAGGGTGAATGGAGAGGGTCTTGAGTGCTTCCTATTTATAGAGGGTGGATTAGGGTTTTCTAGATTTTTGTTGGTGTGAAATGTGATGATGTGGCTGAATTTGGTTGAAGGAAAAATGTGAGGAGGAGGGAGGGAGATCGTGTAGCTTGTGAGGGTGTAGTGATGTGTTTGGTTTTAATCCATATATGTGCTAAGTTCTAGAGGAGGGGGGAATGTATGTAGTGAAGGCATTATGTAGAGATAAATCTAGTTATGTTTTTATTGTATTCGAACCAGATTCTAGAGAGGGAGTTCGATTGGGCTTAAGATGGTAGTACTTAGGGTTTAGGAAGTAGTACTTTAGGGTTTAGGGTTTGAACTAAATTAGTTTTGAGGTAAATATTGATAAGGATTTAGTTTAGAAATATATTTATATACATAAATCGATTTGTATGTAAATTGAGAAGAAAAATGGGTTAGGCTTAAGAGGATGGTAACACATGCTTAATAGGGTTGTACTATTATTTAGAATATAGGAAAAATATAGTTTTAGTAATTTATTAAGTTATAAAAATTATTTGTTAATTTTTATTAAGTTGAAAAGTAAATAAATGGGATTTTTAGTTCTTGTGCATTAAGCACTTGTACTTTGGCTTAAAAGACTTGCAAAAATATTTAAGGAATTTAGGAAAAATAATTTATAAAAGTTATGCATGAATGGTTCGTAATTTGTGCTTTAAAAATAATATAAATAAGATTTTTATAAGGATTTTATAAATAAATTTTTTCCATGCATAAAGGACTTGTACTTCAGCTTTAATAACTTTTACAATTAATATTTTGTAAAAATATTGTATAAATAATTTAGGGTTTATGAAGTTTGTACATAAAATCATAGTTTTGTGGATTTAGGGTTTTATCGGGAGCTAAAATAGAATTAGGGTTTCTATTGCTTTAGTGACTTGTACTTTAGCTTAGATGAGTTGTATTTTTATGTTCTGAGGTTTAGTTATTCATATTTGGCGTTGTGATGATTTTTAGGGTTTCCTAGAAACTCTATTCAGATAATGAATGTTTTGTTTATACGTTCGTTAAAAATTATTGTAAAATGGTAAATGGTATATTGTTATGTTTTCATATAAATATGTTTATGAAATAAACATTAGGTTTTTTAGGCAGGTCTGTGTGGGAGCACATTTATCAAGGATGTGAGCTACGTCACATAAGATAGGAGATACAATAAAAAAAAAATTATCCGTGGAAAAAGGATAATAATTCGGAAATTTTACGAGTGGTTACAGTCTCACCCCCTTAACGGAATCCCGTCCCGGGATTCAATCTGTGTTAGGGGTTGAGATGATGTTGACGAATAACCGGTATGTATAGTCTAAGTAATTATGCTAAAACTTATGCATCTAGGTTCCTTATCTAATAAAAGGCATAGATTCTATATGGCGAACTAAGTTCACTGGAATTGGATATTATGGTAGAATACTAATTGTCTAGAAAAAGCGTACCCATTATGCTGCATCCGAGTCACCTAAGATGTAAGCTCTACCACGAGCCGGACCAATATGGGCTAATGGTTTTGGGTTATTTCCTTCAATGGCTAAAGCTAGATTTCCTTGTCCATGTGCTCTATTCAATCTAGGACACGTATTCCGAAGGTGATTCGGGCTATTACACTCATAACATATCCTTTGGTTATTCTTCATATTGCCCGCATTCTCTGGTGCTCTACACCGATTTGCAAGATGACCCAATCGATTGCAATTTGTGCATACACGGCAGGGCGCAGACTCCTGATGATGATAAGCGCATTTAGTACACTTAGGATATGGACCCACATATCCTTTCTGACCAGAACTAGTGGCCGCAAAGTTTCTTGCCTTCTTGTTGTCAACCATTGCGCCTGTTTGCTTGTCCGACTCATTTGCTCCTTTCCTTTTATCACCGTTTTTCAAAGTTCCATTCCTAACCATCTCATCTGTTAGAGTCCTTGCTTTCAGTATTGCACTCTGAATCGTGGAAGGCTCGGTTGCTTTCACAGTTCCACGAATTTCAGGGACAAGACCATAGATATACCTCTCAATCCTCTTTGATTCAGGGGTAACTAGATGAGGAACTAATCTTGCTAATTCATGAAATCGATCCGTGTAGGCTGCATGACCAGACCCTACCATAGAGTGATGATAAAGTTCATCTTCCAGCTTCTGCATCTCATTATCCGGACAATATTCTTCTTTCAGCAGCGCCTTGAAGTCGTCCCACGTCATTCCCACAGCTGCTTCTCTGCCTCTAGCTTGAATCTGCGTGTTCCACCATGTTAATGCCTTTCCTGACAGCGAGCATGCAGCATACTTCACCTTCTGATGTGTTGCACAGCTACTAATGTCGATCACCGACTCCATCTTTTCAATCCATCGAGTATACTCTAATGCACCTCCCTTACCATTAAACTCTATTGGCTTGCATGCCATAAACTCCTTATACGTGCATCCACTTGCACGGGTGGTAGTCTCATTCACACCTACACCATTGGTATCTTCATTCCTGCTTCCGTGGTTTCCTGAATTGTTGATGTGATCGCCGACTTGGGTGACGATAGTTGGAAGCAAGGTTTGGAGTTGTTGAGCGATGATGGCGGCAAAATCATGGTTTCCACCGTCGTTATTGTCGTTGTTACTAATGCCGCGACCACCTCCTCGACCTCCACGTTCACTAGTCCTTCCACCTCTTTGTGTGGCATTACCTCGGTTAACGTTGCGAGCTGATCTCCTTGTAGCCATTGCCTCTCTGCAATGAAGGACATTTAGTGAACGTCGGAGAGGAGGGAAGAGTCGTTTGATTTATACTTAACGTTCTTACAAAATCCCGTCACTAGCGATTATCCTAAAGGGGTGCCAATGCCGATTAACGTACGCATGATTACATATGTCCACGTGTGTCGTGATGCACTTATAATTATGTTGGCCACCATAATTATACTTGCCTCCTTTCACACGTGTACACATCACCAAGCACACATATCTCGACGTTACATAAAAGAGTAGGGTGATTATCTCTCAGAAAATCCTCGAGTGAGTTCATCAAATTTATGCGGCCGAGTGATAACCTTTATTTAACTTAATCTCATGTCTCATCAAACAAGAACTGTCACAAGATTAAGTTAAATAGCTAGTTATCACTGAGTCCCATGCTTCTGATGTCTCGATTTAGATTCTGAGATTTTTCCCCTAAAAAGTATCCTCAAGAGAAATCTCATTTTCGAGCAAAATCATCAAATTTCTCTGCGGCTAAGTGATAACACTTATTTAACTTAATCCCATGTCTCATCAAACAAGAACTGTCACAAGATTAAGTTAAATAACCAGTTATCACTGAGCTCCACACCTTTGATGACTCGACTAAATCCTGAGATTCCCCTACCGGTGCAGTTACTATAACATTTAACAGTGCGCATATAAATGGGAAAAGTTCTATCTATGCAAGGCGATAGGGATGAGAGTCTTAATGTATATAACGGTTATAGTCTAGGCACCTAAATGCAACCTAGTTCTCTATAACCAAGGCTCTGATACCAATCTGTAACACCCCCAAAATATCGCAGCGGAACGATAGTGTCACTGGGGTGCTACTTCTCAATACAAAGCACAAGGTATAGAAAACGACCTCTAAATGAGACGTTTTGAAAAGTTACCATTCAATTTATTTAAATCAGAGTTATTACATGAGGTCCCAAAGTATAATAATATGTAGGATCCTACGAAAATCCATTATAATAATCCTCATTAATTAATATTAACCTCGAGTTACCGTTTAACAAAACCCATTTTTACGAGGAAATTAAAAAATTTCTCTTATTAGTATCATTACAACATTACGTTTTGACGGCATATAATAAATAACAACACTTACCTCGAGACTCAACGATTCATACAAAACACCATTTTCACTAAATTTAAATTCCACCAATTGTGATAAGTACTAATAAATCTTATACAATAAATATATTTAACTTCCTTAATCTCATTTAATTATCACTAATAATTTTCATTCCAATTAATACCTAAACTACACTAACTACACACCAAACGGGCCACAGAAACTGTCCAAGCCCATCACCACCACACGCACCACCAGCCCAACTCCAAACTCAACTTTTCTTTTTATCATTTCATGTGGAACTCAACCAGCCAAATCCCCTCCAAAACAACCCTTGTTCTCTCGATCCTTAAACACGACACACACATATTTTTGCATCACCTCGACCACCACCCACTAGACATTGAACATGCGAGATTACAGATTTAAACACGAAGTATTACTAGGATATTCAAAGCCAATTTGTTTGTCCCAAATCGTATAAACAAAATCTCAAAACACAACCATTTTTAAACCCGATTTTTTCCTACACGTTTCTAAGGACCATATTAATATTTTGTGATGTTAAAAAGGAGGTTAGAGCAGCAGAAGACGAATATGGCTCGCTAAGTACAATTGACTCTCATTTAAAATACAAACTTAACACAACTATAGCACACAAACAAAAGATAAGGATTACCCACGTTTCATATCTATCAAATATCTCATTTTGTCAGTAAAACCACCTAGGTGTCCTCTCTCCTACAGTGGTCTTCAATAATTGAGTTGCAAGGGTAATATAGTCAATAAAACGTGTATAACTTCTCTATATATATCACCTTCTTCAGCCCACCTTGCTCACTTCCCACCAATTTCATCTCTCACTAAACACCTTAGAAACCCAGAAAACATATGTCACTCATTTAGGAAATATCGGATAAGAAATAAACACGTTAAAACATGGTTCGAACTTAGTTAATAAACTGTCTACTTCGTCCTTGTGATTTCATTCGAACACCACTGCCATCTTACCACCTCTCTTTCACCTCTCCCACTCTACACCACTCACATCTCACTCCCTCTCACTCACAAAATACTCTTAGAAAGCCAGGAGCCTTCTGTGACAACAAGGAAGAATTTTCGACTAAAGAAGGGTTACAAATATACACGCGTATAAGTTGTGCAACGAGGTGGGTTGCCTTCTTTGTGTTTCGATCATCCTCTCACGACTCTCTACCACCTTTAAGAGGTGTAGTAAGTGTCCTTAATCTCTTTTATTATCATGTCTCGCACTCCACATCTCACGTACACGAGTCACACATGCATGTTCCATTTTATATTCGGACGTATCATGTTACTAAAATGTTTATGTTAACTGAGTAAACTGCATGAGATCCACAACCCTCACTGTGGACAAGTTAGAAACTACTCACACCTTAGCTTACTAGTGCACGTTAATAATATTACACACCATGCATTATTCTTTGAACGTATAACACATCTTTATTTTGAACACACTGCACGCATAAACTTATTGTGAACCATGTAATATGTCGAACTTCCATTTTGGAGAACTTAAGAGTCACCACTCACTCACGTTTAACACATTTGTTGCATGCATACATCGAACACACATATATTCAACTCCCACGTGTAAACCGGAAAAACATTTGGATATAAAACAGTCCCTAGTAGCCTCAAAAACGACCTCATAACTCGACCTACGAACCAACGACTACACTTTACTTCCATACGACCTGTTAGACCAAATGACTAGCTACCATGTTTGTATAAACGACTCACCAAAATATCCAAGCTTCGAACCTCAAAAACGACCCAAGTGAAGCGCATAAATAAAACATGTCACACGTACAAACTCAAGTTGAAATTACCAAAAATTATTCCAAGTGTTTTTAACTTGAAAACTGCCTCGGCGTAGCCACAATCTACTCATTTATTTTCGGTTTTTCACACGCAAGGTACTAATATTTTTGCACCACACGATTGTTCACCTAGCAAACTATAAATTTCGTACTTACACTTTTTCATAACAAGCTCATATGAACTCTTAAAAATCTCCAATCCAAGCTGCCATTACTAAGGTTACTAAATTTCATTTTCAGAAAAATATAAATAGTTTTCGGTTCGGGCTAACTTAAAGCCCACTAAGATTTTGTGATTAATCAGTCCAACAGGCCCATGAAATACATTTTTAGAATCACAAAAATAGCCCGATTCCAGGCCCAAAACACTTTACACGTTCTCGCCTCTAAAACTCTTAACGGGCCTTGTTCTAAATTGTTAATTGGCCCAATAATGCAAAAATAATCCCTTTTCTGAAATAAGAAATTGAAATAAGTTAAAATGAACTTAATAAAGTTATAGAAATTTTTAGAATATTTTTCCCGTTATTTTTATGCAAAAAGGACTAAAAATGTAACGCGATCTAACTTGAGGGACTAAAACTGCCAAACTGTGAAACTTATGGACTGAAGCTGTGAAAACAGTTTATAGAGGACCTAAATTGACATATCATTGAACTCCAAGCCTTATATGGAAATATGGACAAGTTTTGGACTATTATTGGACTTTGACTTAAACGAAGGACTAACGATGTGACGCAATCGCAGTTAGGGTAAAAAGAGTAACAATCTGGAAAGAACAAGGACCAATTAATTTACTTGACATTCTTATTTTATTTTCTATTTTTCACCCTTCACTTCATATGCATTTTACATTTTAGTTATGCATTATTTAATATTCGTTATTTATTATAACAAGGAATTTAGCGATTCACTTTGCATATCATTTCAGCATATTTTGAGAAGATAATATTTTGAGTCGAGTGACATAAGAATCAAGATAATATCATATATGATATTATATTTTTAACTTGAGGCATTTTAAGCATATCACACTCATATCACCGATCAAATCATTATACGATTTCTCACATCACACTCATTGTTAGTAGTAAGTCAGAATCTTAGACTTCCCTTATATTCAGGTTTCGTATCAAAGACGTTTCCGTGATCGTTTCCATAGATCTAATAATTCTATCTTGTCAGATACGCCCCAGGTGAGTCGTGGCCCCTACTTTTAACACTTGTTTTAATAACACTTTTGGGGGAGATACATGTTTTAACTGTTTTAAGTTACTTATATATATTGAAAACTCTCATGATTTACTCAAAATCATCAACTATGCTTTACATATTTGAATCACCCTTTGAAAGGAATATATGCTCGCTTTATGTGCGAATTGCTTGCTTAGCTTAAACACTGAACTTGAAATATAACATTTTCAAACTACTTGACATAACACGATATTGAGATTCATTGTATGCATTCATATAACAAATGATTGTACTGTTAACTTTCCTATGATATTTCTACATTTCACTAGAAATAATTGCCAAGACTAAAATTACGCATATTTCATGAACCCTGAAACCTATATTGCCTAAGTTTACTTTATTGCCATAAAGTCCCTCGATCATGAGCCATTAATCACTGCGGTGAGCGCGAATATAGTGAACAGCTTCGAAACCTGTTAGAGGCTGACGACCTATCCCACTAAATACTTTGACGGAATGCCTTATGGTTAGTCGTATTTAGTCGTGATGCACTATATTTGAGAAAAATAGGAATTGGCAAATCACCTATTACATGAGGGCTTAAACACCCATCAGTAACCCTGATGGGACACCGCCGTTTTATGGAAAATTGTTAACATTTTGCGTGTCATGAGGCTTAGGGCAATATAACTTTTGAATATATGAATGTTTCATATATATTAGGATACAACTGTATTTAGTAAACACCACTCCACACTGATAGATTTCAGACACTAGATTAATATTTTCACTATGTGTTATGATTATGAATCATGTACTTGAACCTTAGTTGTTATCACATGTGATTTAATTGTGAATTCTACAAAAGACAACCCAAATTGCCTGGTATATCGTTACAATTAAAAGTTGACCCAACATTCTATTTCAAGCGTATAACAACTTAGCTCATCTTCATTTATAACTTGAAACTTATGATTCTGGAGATCATACAGGATTTTGCTTGTGGATTTTTATTCAACACAACTTGTTATTTATTTCATGAAGAACTATTATTTATTTCGATAATCACTATACACCTTTTAATTTCATTGAAAGAAAGTTATTCTCTATCAAACTCCACGAACTCACCAACCATTGTGTTGACGTTTTTAAGCATGTTTATCTCAGGTAATTAACGGAGCAGGACAAGACACGGAGCGGGCATCTTATACTCTGATAAATAAACTGGTGTAAAATCAAATATGTCATTCTTTCCAAATTACCACACTTTTGTGGGATTTTCAAATCAGATATTTTTCTTTTATACCAAAACTATTATTTCGAATGACATATAACTTTCAAAACGCCTATTCTGGACCGTTTTTCTGAAATTTTAACTCGATCCTCACCGTAACACCCTAATTACTTTTCCGCTGCCACTAAACAAATTAGGGGGTGTTACAGATTGGTATCAGAGCTTATGGTTATAGAGAACCAAATGTTTTCAAACATCGAACTATAACCACACTTTCAAAATAAATGATTTTACACCTTATCATCTTATGCCTTCCGTGTCTGCAGACTGCTGTGCTCAATATATTACCTACTAAGATTGTTTTGTACTAATCTTTACATGCTTGATGTATACTCTTCACACATTACACACTGCATTATTCACACTCAACGTTTCATCTTAAACGTATAAATACTCATAATTGCTATTTTCGATTGCTACAGTAACATGTCTTCCATACCAGTTGACATCGCTAAGATTACCCCTCCTAATACCCATGTATCACCTAGCTATCATATTACACCAGATACTGAAGATCCTTATGTACAAGTGTCACAACCCCAGCCCGACATAGAACTCACTCAGAAATCACCTCCGTCATCACCTACTCAATCACCACCACGTCAAAAACTTAGGAGAGCAACCGAATCTTATTCAGATGAAGATCCAATTGGTGGTCAACCAACATTTGAATATGGACAGAGTTCACAACAAGAAATGACTTGGAAGAATGTTAACCTAAATTCTCCCCTACCCAATACCTCAGATTTCTCCATGCCAGATGCCCCAAACAATGCATCCTCACCCAATCCTCCTGACTACAATGTAGACACCCATGACTCTATATGGATTCACCTTTACCAACACACCAGCATACTAAACGCTCACTCTGAACAGCTAAAAGAGTTACAACCATTATGATTCGAATGGTATGACCGTAACGTTGATACCCTGTTTAAGAGGACAGATGCTGAGAGACGAGAAGTGTTTGGTTTAGGAGTGAATGTTGGTAACATGAAGGACAATTACGAACAAGAACTTAGAAACTTGGATGCCAGAACCCGCTGTTTGGGCAGAGGTCATGCCCAAACACATATTAGGATTGAAGACATTGAAAGAGCATTATGGTTGGCTAGAGACGCAGCAAGAACCCAGAGCCAAAAGATTGCAGCTTTGGAAAACATGTTAGCTAATCAGATGAATGCGTGCCAGGAACGTTTCTCAGCCATGGAAGCTGCACAACTGGATCTTGAGGCAGAAGTTAGACGTTTACGTCAGAGACATAACTAATCTTAAGTATCGTTGTTGTACTCAATAAACCAAATAGTTTTGGTTAGTATTCCATGTATTTCGCAATAATTCTGTAACTCCCAGAAATTGTAATCGACTTTTAAGCTATGACAGTCTTTTACTATCTTATCGTTCTGTTGTAAACGAACTCCTCCCACCAAGCCCTAGTATAGTGCTATAAGTACAAAGAGACATGCAAAACCTCGCCATTTGTTACTCTTTTAAGTAAACGAATAACCCACGTAAATCAATGAGACATTAATAAAAGACCTTGTGTTGGTTGTTGTGCAAAAATCAATCAAACAAGTTATTAGAGTTATGTCAATTTTGATGATTTTATTCAAGCTTACTATGACATTATCGGTGGTTGTACATGATGAACTCAAATAAGTACATTTTATTACTATCATTTATCCTAATAATTTGACTTGTTTTATTATATTATGTATGAGGATTGATACTTAATCGTTTACTTTTGTAATTCTCAGGTAAAACCAAGCATTTGGTGAAACTTGGCGATTTTGGACTAATTATGGAGCAAAAAATGCAAGAAGTTAAGAGTCTACTGAAATGTACAAGATCAAGACATTCTGCTCCAGATGCGCCGCATCTTGCTTATCACATACGGCGCATCACTATCAATATTTCACCAGATACAATCCAAGATACAAGAGGACATGCGCCGCATCTATAAATGGAGTTACGCCGCATCTTCTGGCGGTGTACGAATATTCCTGAATATTATAATCTTGGACCCCACGCGAAGTTAAGTCAATGCGCCGCATCTACTTACTAGATGCGCCGCATCTACTTACTAGATGCGCCGCATCTTACCCTCAGACAGAAACTATAAATACCCCAAAGACCAGACGAATTAAGAGTTCCGAAGTTTAGACAGAAGACCGAAGTACAGAAACCTAGGACGAATTCAGTCAAGGCAGCAGCACAAGACACACCCAAACGAAGATAACTAGAGCTGTAAGAAGGTGCTGCATGTGTTTAATTCATTAAGTAGTTTTGTTTTATTGTGTTAGTAAACTTTAATTCATCAAGATTGGTGGCTTGTGTAATGTGACAACGGAAAGATTGCACTCCCTTAAAACTGCTTTCTCATTAATTAAAGTTTATATGTTGATGTCTTTGGTGACTTTTATTAGTGCATTGATAACCTATGTGTCTAGCTGAGCGTTGATCGGGTCGCCATGCCTCTGCCCTCGCCTATTTATTAGATCGCCTATGCATTCTATCGTCTGTAGAAAAGTAGGAAGAAAGATAAATAGGATAGTCATAAGTAATCATTAAGGGTTTACTCGCCGATAAGATTAGAACCAACGAGAAAGGACTTTATCTCGGTGCGTTGCATCGAACTATACACTTCATATAAAACTAGCAATAAAACAAGTGACAAACTACTTATCTATCAGGACAGCCTTCTTATTGTCTCGAGTATTTATCTGTGTACGTGTGTGCTACTTGCTGATTCGTGCCTATTGGTTTAGTTTATTATTTAATTGCAAATAATCGTGCCAGTCTCTCAGGCTGAACCCCCTTGCGTTAGAATAGGTTGTATAGCTAACTTAATATATTAAAATACTGATTAGAATAACTAGATAATACGTTCCACTCTTAGTGATCGACACTCTACTTACCATTATATTCATACTGACCGGGTACACTGCTCGTTAAGTGTGTGTGTTATTGATAAGTCGGCTAAATATAAATTTAAAACTTGAGTAGGCATTAATACTGCTAAACCGCAACGACACATCGCACGCATCAAGTTTTTTGGCGCCGTTGCCGGGGAGTGAATTGTTATTATCTGTTAATTTGATTAGTATTTTACTTGAGTAGGCATTACTTAGATTTCCTTACTCCCTAACTATCTTTTACCGGTTGATTAGTGTGTATTAATCGCGTGGATGACGGGTGTATTCCTTAATACCAATCGTGGGGTGGCGTACGTACTTCCCCAACTCTACAAGCTCCTACTTCACTCCTATGTCGAGCCGGCTAAGAAGCTCCTAACATGGGATCACTAGAATTCGCTCATGCATTAAATACAACCATAAAAACCTTAGTACGCATTGGTTCATGTTTCTTAAGACGTTCAAGCAAGTTACCGAATATGAAGTTAGCCAGATTTCTTAAGCCTAACATAGATGAACAATCATCCAATACAATTAATAACACACTAATAACCAACAATCAATAGCTAGGTTTCATTAGATCTAAGAAAACACAAGATAAATCTAGCCTAGCATGTTAAACAAAAGACAAGAACAAGATAGAATCAAACAACACATAGACATATTGAATGATTAATTGATAACTTATCTTCAATGTAACATGGAAGATCTCAAGGCAAAAAGCCTTGAAAAAGCTGCTAAAATCGTCTTAGGGTTTCCTCCCAAAAGGTTACACACAAAGTTCCACCCTAATGACAAAAAACTTCAAAATTATATATAGAGTTTAAGGGCTGACGGCGTCACGTTATAGATCCTGACGCCGTCACCTCGCCGCTTTTAGGGTTCCCGGATGGCCTTCCTGACGCCGTCCCTCTTTAGACCTCCAAAATCCGCTCTGGCTTATCAAGGCTTGACGCCGTCAGATTAGTGCTTGACGCCGTCCTTCTTTAGCTTAAGCCGTGACGACCTTGATCACATTAAAGGGTGACGCCGTCAGATTTTTCATGCAAAATTCTCTGGCTTATTATGAGTAATTTTCAGATCCACCTCTTTTGCCAAGCCATGAAGCCGTCTGGACCAATTCCTGACGCCGTCAAAGGTACTTTCCAGCGTAATTTTGAGACTTTGTCGTTTTCTTCACTTTTATGCTCCAAAAACGTCCAAAATGCTTCCTTTTCCAGATTTCTTCTCCAAAGTACCTAAAATGACAAAAGGAACGATTTAGGGCAATATTTGATCAAATAAATACGATTTAGGGCTTAAATGACCCCCTAAAAGCGGTACACTTTTCGCTTCATCAAATACCCTTACACTTGAGATTTGCTTGTCCTCAAGCAAATGCGCTTTTATTCTAATCAAAATACAAGTTAGGGGTCATTTAACACTAATATAAAAGTAATTACAACAAATAGTCGTTCCACTGTAATCATAAAAAGCACGGAGATTACAAACTAGCACCTCACAAGTAGTGTTTAGATACTCACATCTCTCAAGTGTCATCAAAATAAATCTCATAAATGAAAACGGATAATATCTCTCACTACCTGTCATAGCAAATAGATTACCATAGGCTTGGGCAAGGATCGAAAACCTCCTCCACTAGGCGTAAGCACCTAAGATAAACTATCAAAGAGGGCTTTTAAACGGGTTATAACGTTAGGTGTAGGGATATGATAAACACGGTTTTGTTGGATAAGGGATATTTTACTGGTGGCGAGTTAAAGATCTTGATCAATTACATGTACTATACAATGTTGCTAAGCCAAGACTCGACTCGAATTTAAGCTAAAAACAAAATAACAAAAACATAAAATAAACATAAAATGAAACGGGATGTAGTCCGTATGTTTTTTTTTTTTATTTTTCTTTTTCTCATTTTTTTTGTATTTTTCTTAATTTTTTTTTTTTTTTTTTTCATACACTCTTGCCCTACCATCCAAAACAATACATCATAGGGGCGTTGCATTCCCCTTACACTTGAACTTTTACATAACTTTACAAATAACTATTCTAATGACTCGAATTAAGATAATTGAAAAACTTGGAGTACTTTTAAAATATTTAGCACATATGGGGGTAATAAATGATGTTCTTCCCCATTACTCCATTACACTAGTACTTTACCCATGAGTCCCAATCGTCCCAAAACAATATGTACAAGGATATGACTCGACTTAGCAACCATGTAATCAATTAGATAATTAACTTGGGTTTAAACAAATGTTGTCACAATAATGCACTAAAAATGAGTGCATACAAGGTAGGCTAAGGCGATTTGGGTGTACATTTAAGTGGGGTGTAACAAATTCTTCCTTTAAGTAAAATGCTTAAAGGTCGAAACGAAAAGATAGGCTCTGAGGGGTGTACTAGAGGTATCGTGTACTAAAAATGAGTACAACGCAAAGGGTGTGGGAGAATTACTTGACCAATGTAGCCAAAGTAATTATAACAAAAACACAGGTGTAAAACAATGGGTTAATCCTAATGCCTCTTATCATGTAGTAAATCTAACTACACGAATGTAGTCTCACTTGTGGCCTCGGAATGGTCCTAACGCAAGTTCTAGAATCTAAGTGCTACCGGTACACACATCATAGCATAAATGCTTTTCCTACCAATTCTAGGGGCGAACCTCACATATTTGGGGGTGGAAAATTTTTTAGTGGTACGGTTTTGTGCTAGTCATATAACTCCTATCCGTGAGACGCTCATTAAGATCAAAGTTTCACTCCTAAATGTTGTAAAAATTTTTAAATTTGGCACTAAAATTGCCCTAACAGGTATTTCTCTCAGTTTTATTACACATTTACTATTAAACAAACAAAAAATCAAGTGCAATTGTATTCTCTAAAGTATCGTACTTTTACCCCCCCTTACACTTAAGATGAACATTGTCCCCAATGTTCAAATAACAAGATGTAAAATTATAAAGTAAAAGAATGAAATCAAATACTCCCCTGATTCGTTCGGTGGATAAAGAAATAACATGGTTAGATCTTCTTCCAAAGTAATGTTGAAGCTCCATGACTAATGCATCGCCATAAGCTTGATCCAACAAACATTTCCTTGTCCAAAATAACCTGTTAAACCTGAGAAAACAAACACGGAAACCTGCATAGCATCGGCGGGATAAATTCTATATATAAGGATATAATGCTTGTGGAATTATTATTTTGCAGATTCCTGGAGATTATAAGTTAGAGATTTAATAAAAACTCTTTATGAAAACAAAACTTTCAAAAATTTTCAGAAAATTAAACCTGACGCCGTCAGGTTGCAAATCCTGACGCCGTCAGAAATGATCTGACAGAATTCTCATGTTACGTTTCCGGAAAATTTTTGGAAAAACCTATACCTTACTTCCTGGAAATCCTGCAAAACATCATTATGACTCGATACAAGCATTTGACTCAAACAAATACTAATATGTATGTTAATTTATTATTATTACGATTCATGTTCATTTGTTCTAATAAACCGATTTGGATTTCCCTTACACTTAACTTTTGCAAAATACCTTTATATGTAGTTAAGACGAAGTTAAAAACAAGATAAAGCATTTTCACAAATTAGTTTTGAACATGAATCAATAATAATTAAATCATACACACGGAAGCAAATAAAAACAAACAAATAAATAAACACACAAAGCAAATAAAGCTTGGGTTGCCTCCCAAGAAGCGCTTTTCTTTATTAACGAGTCTTGTAGCTAGACTCAAAGTCACTCTATCTAGTGTCGCTTATGCTCACGTATCCGAGTGTGAGCCATCTAATTGTTGCCTCATCTTTCTTGTATTCATCATTCAGCTCCAAACATCCGTGATAATATCTCTTATTTTTCTCATGTGGATATTTGAGCCCCTTCCTCTTATCATTCTCACTTAACAAATCAAGAGGCACAAGTCTATTGCAAGATTCAATGGAGTAGTTCTTAAACCTAGGATGTGATCGGGGCATTTGGTAAACAAAATCTTCATCCCAATCCGAGAATGTAATTAACCCGTCCACAAGTTTTTCGTCAAGGTTGGTCAACCTTTTGAAGGGTTCTCCAAAAATGACTTGGGTTAATTTGTTATCAATGAATTATCCTAAGTTCTCCATAACCATAAAATCCACCAAATACACAAAACTTCCAACGAATACGTGTAGTGGCTTAATCCTAGCAACAATGTTATCTCATTGATATTCTAGCTCATCTACCATGATTTTATTATAATTAGCGCGAGAGATAATGTTCATAGGCAAAGATGAGTTAAGATAAGCATAAAAATCATGATAACCAATCTTACACGGAAATTGCATGTTAAAGAGGCTATCCTTTTCGATCTTAGTCCTAGGGTCAACATACTGAAAGGGATCAATTTCCTCTTTTCCCCATTCCTCGTTAACCACTTCTCCATTACCGGCATCCTCATCGGATTCTGAGTAGTAAAACGGACTAACATAGTCATTCTCGTGGTCAGACTCCTCCATCTCAGAATTGTTACCAAAGTGGTGGTCGGGTGAAAGGTTGTTTTCTACGATGGGGGCGGAAACGGGTAGTTGAAAGTTTGCACGGCGAAAAACACGAATAACAGGGATCAAGCGATCACTATTACTCATGAGGTAAGTGGAAGGTATCACAAACAAAAGTACAAAGAAATAAGATAGACTAATGAAAACCTAGAAAAATAAAATAAAAATCTCACTAGAAAGGAATCTAGTGAGTAGACCTATAAAATAAAAATTCAACCTAAACAATAACTATTCCCCGGCAGCGGCGCCAAAAACTTGATGCGTGGTTTTGCAACCTTACAACAGGTTTTACCTCTCAAGGGATCTCAAGAGGCTTGCAATCCCCACCAGGCAGTGTACCTGACCGATGTAGTATAGTGTAGTGGTAAGTACGGGGGATTGATCGTTCTCCACAGGGAATAGTGTCGTTAGGATTGAAAAACTACTCTAATAGGTCTAGGGGTGAGAGAAGATTCTTTTTTATGTTTTTATAATTTTATGAAAGCAAGTAAAATCTCGGGTTTGAAAGAGTGGGCGGAATTAGTTGCTAATCAACTAACCCAAATAACTACGAATGCAAATAAAATAAAATAACTGAAAATGAAAAGGTGGTAAAACTTATGTGGAGAGAAATGTGTTTACTTAGATTTCCTTACTCCCTAACTATCTTTTACCGGTTGATTAGTGTGTATTAATCACGTGGATGACGGGTGTATTCCTTAATACCAATCGTGGGGTGGCGTACGTACTTCCCCAACTCTACAAGCTCCTAGTTCACTCCTATGTCGAGCGGCTAAGAAGCTCCTAACATGGGATCACTAGAATTCGCTCATGCATTAAATACAACCATAAAAACCTTAGTACGCATTGGTTCATGTTTCTTAAGACGTTCAAGCAAGTTACCGAATAGGAAGTTAGCCTGATTTCTTAAGCCTAACATAGATGAACAATCATCCAATACAATTAATAACACACTAATAACCAACAATCAATAGCTAGGTTTCATTAGATCTAAGCAAACACAAGATAAATCTAGCCTAGCATGTTAAACAAAAGACAAGAACAAGATAGAATCAAACAACACATAGACATATTGAATGATTAATTGATAACTTATCTTCAATGTAACATGGAAGATCTCAAGGCAAAAAGCCTTGAAAAAGCTGCTAAAATCGTCTTAGGGTTTCCTCCCAAAAGGTTACACACAAAGTTCCACCCTAATGACAAAAAACTGCAAAACTATATATAGAGTTTAAGGGCTGATGGCGTCACGTTATAGATCCTGACGCCGTCACCTCGCCGCTTTTAGGGTTCCCGGATGGCCTTCCTGACGCCGTCCCTCTTTAGACCTCCAAAATCCGCTCTGGCTTATCAAGGCTTGACGCCGTCAGATTAGTGCTTGACGCCGTCCTTCTTTAGCTTAAGCCGTGACGACCTTGATCACATTAAAGGGTGACGCTGTAATACCTGAAAATCTGAAAACATGTAAAATGACCAAATTGCCCCTGCAAGTTTAAAAATTTAATTAAAAGCTTATAAAGTACCGAATCGATTCCAAACTTCGGGTAATGAACAAGTTACGATCCCAAATAATTTTGACAAACTCCATTTAATATTTTTGCAAGCTACAAAATTACTAAAATACCCCTAAGAGTGCCAAATGGAATTATATGATTTATATTGTGTTTGTAAATGTAATTAAAAGGCATTAAACATACAATTAAGGCCCAATAAATTTCCCCAACTAATATTTTCAGTTTTCTAAGCCCACCCCTCCCCCAAAAGTCCGGTCTTCATCCATTAATACCAATCCCTAATTTATTTCCTCCCTTTAACCCTAAAAAGATATTAGCCGCCACTCTAAAAAAATCACCCACACACCATCCGATTTTTCTGAGGAAAGGAGATAATTTTCTGGAGTTCTTCATAGTGCCAAGAAGGTGGTAAAAATAGCCACAAGGTTCTAGGGTCGATCGTTTGGTCTTGGTGAATTAATTGGTTCGAAAAACCCTAACCGAGCAACAAGAATTCATAGCGTGTAAATCCTTTGATCTATAATTTTTCTGGTAATTTTATAGCCCTCTCCTAATCATATATAACATGGGAAAAATAATGGAATCGACCCATGCATTGTATTTTGGCCGAATAGAAAATAATGGGTATACAAACCCTAAAATCAAAATCGGATTCTAATTAATCCATGCGATTTTTCTGAGTTTGATGAATAATTTTCATGGGTCCTATATACTTCTTATAACATGGGAAAAATAGTATCTTGAATTGTTTGGGTCGAATTCATAATTTTTGGAATATTGGTTATAATCGGATTTTTGAGAAAAAAATAAAAACGTGGACCAAAAATGTAAACCAATCGATCTAGGGTTTATAGTAGATGGATTCTGGTAATAATTGATGCACAATGATGATAAAATGATGGCCTAATGATTGGGGTTGCTAGGGTTTGATTTTGGTGAAGTTTTATGCAAACCGATTGAATAATTAATTGTTAAGGGGTGTTTTTTTAATTTTTAAAACTTAAGGGATAATTTTGTAAATCATTTTAGACTTGATATAGTTCGAATAAAATATAAAAGGAGGGTCTCATGTGTTAATTTTGCATATAAAGGGTTTATTTGATAAATATATATATTAGTTAAATCGAATTGAAAAGAAATAAAACTGAGGGACTAAATATGTAATTTCTAGAAACTTGGTGCTGTTTTGAGTAATAAATTATATTCAGGGGGTTATGTGTAATTTTGGTAATTTAATGGCTTAATATGTAATTGTTAATAATTAAAGGTTGAAATTGTAAATTAAAGGACTAAATATGCAACTTTGATAACTAGAGGGACTTGCTGTGTAAATTGTGAATGTTTAAGGGCGTGCTCGTATAACATGTTGAAATAGGTGTTCATTGTGTAAAATTGGGAAATTAAGGGTTTAAAATGTAATTATTGTTAATTTAAGAATCGAATTACAAGTTTGATAACTACAAGGACTAAAAGTGTAAGATACCGAAACTTTGAGGGGTTGTGATAACATGGATAAAAATGAAGGTTATTTCTGTAAATTGGTAAATTAAAGGACCTTATGTGTAAATGAAATCATGATAAGTGTTAAAGAGTAAATTATGTATTTATAAGGTTTAATTTTGTAAATTAATTAACTAGAGGGATGTAATGTGTAAATTATGAAACTTGAAGGGTTTGGCGTGCCATAATTAATTTATACGGTATTTTTCTGTAAATATAAGTGATGAAGGGCTTGAGGTGTAATTATTATGGAATTATGACTTAATATATACGTTTTGTAAACTTAAGGGACTAATTGTGTAAATTCTAAAATCTGAAGGGCTGAATGGTACAAGATGTAAACTCTGATGGGACATTCTAAATTTGGTAAAATAATAAGCTTGTTTGGTAAATATGGATATTGGAGGGATTAAATCATGAATTATGTAAATATAAGGTTTGTTTTATAAATGTTGTAACTAGGAGAGTATAAAGTGCAAAATTATGAAACTAAGGGGATTATGATGTCATTCTGAATAAAAAGGGTATTGAATCAGTATATTGAAGTATTTTCATGTTATACCTTTGAAATTGATGAAATTACAATTATAACCCTGAACTATGCAAACTTGTCATAATTAACCCTGAACTTGTGTAACTTGTCAAAATGAACATGTTTTCCATAATAAGCTAATCAAGGACTTAACTTGAATTATATCGTCTAAATATGGCTAAATATGGAAAAGATACTAATTCTGGAAACCTGCTAAAAGAATAGAAAGTTACTAAAAATAGAAGTTACTTATAATGGGAAGATAACTGAACCGCTTTCGTATTTCTGTCTTCAACTCCTTTAGGTTCAAGGAGGGAGTGATCTTGATCCCTGTCAGCTACTCTTTTTTTGTGCTTGCTATTTGAATAAGGTACAGATATTCTGCTTCTTTGATAAGAGGCCTTCATTCTCTGATTATGATTCATATTAGGGTTCCCTATACCATTGCTATGTTCCCTTCATTCATGAACTCCGATCTTTTGAACCATCATGATATTGAACCTTTTATGATTATGAACCTTTCATGCATGAACCTTTAATTATGAACCCTTGACCATGAACCTTTGCTTATGAACCTGTGCTTATGAACCTTGCTTATGAACTCTTGACCTTTATGAACCTATGATTATGAACTTATGAAACAAGACATTGACCTATGCAAGTAAACTAAATACATGATTCACAATACTTGACCTTGACCCTCAGTTTGATACTACGAGCCACTCACTAGGCATGAGGGTTTCATATCCATGTCAGTCGATGCACCGATGGCATGACTCTAGGGCAGGAGAGTGATGACCTGTCCCGTCCCTGCACGTTTATGTTTATGATTCATGTTTATGTAGAGGCAGATTATGGCCACCGGGGGCGTATGGATGCATCCTAGATTTGTTCATGTTCATTTTATGTTATGTTATTCATGGTGACTGATGGTGTGTGCGATACACGTCTTTCACACTTCGGGAGCTAGCTACTCCAACCCATGATTGAGGACACCCCTCATATTTACAGGATACCCATGATTGAGGACACCCCTCATATTCACAGGATACTAAGAGGTCTCCCCTCTGCATGTTTACGATTATGATCATGATTATGATTCATGTTATGTTATGGGCTCATAGTGGATTTCTGACTTCCTTTACCATGTACCCTTTTACCTTTTCTTATGATACCATGTACTCTTACCTTTCATCTTGATACCATGTATTCATGCTTCCACACTCTGTTACTCATGTAAATTATACATTATACTACTGTTTGTTACGTTATATCTGTTCACTGAGCTCTCGTAGCTCAGCCGCGTTTTCTTTTCCCGCGGCAGGTTTTAGTTGGAAGCTGGGTAAGAGTGAAGAGACTTTTGGACTTAGAAGACCTTGATAGTTATGCTGAAGTAGAAGTCATTAGAAGGATTGCATTTGCAGACTTAGTATTTAGTTTTTGGTTTCCTTTGTATCCTTGTGTATTCAGTATTTCATTTGTAACCTTTGAGAATCTTTGTATTACTATTGAATGTATGTTTTGTTTGGTCTGATATGAAGCCATTAATGTGATACTTCTACCCTTGCTGGGTTGGGGTGTTACAATTATGGTATCAGAGCGACAGGCTGCGATTCGTAATACATTTACCCTTGGCCTGTGTAAGTTAGGACCACTAAGTTTCCCTGTAAGCGCTCATAAGATAACCTATAAGATTTGCCTTAGGATCTCCCTATAGGAACCTAACTTTGACCAGTGAGGAATGGGTAGACTAAGACATATATGTGAGTATCATTTGCTTCCGCATCACTCTGATTCGTGCCCTTGCCTTTTGTTAAGCCTCATCAGAACTTTTCAGGAGTTAGAAGTTTTGAAACTTAAGCTTAGTGACCAAGTAAGTTTGGAATACCTCTGAAAACCCACCTGGATACCTTACACCATTTAAGTTTCATTTTCAGATTTTGACATCCACCTCCGATTTGTTTGATAAGCTGTTTAACACCTTTCCGACCATGTCGTAAGCCATTCAACCATAATGTGTTCGACACATTTTGCGAATTCATTGCTTATGCTGAATGTGAATGTATCGTCCGATACTACTTAGCTTTGCATAAATCCGTTACTACTCCTATGAGAATTCTGGTAATTATTAACCATGGATATAGGAAGTTATTTCCTTTCCTTTGAATGACGAATCTTGTTCTGCCAACCTTTTCCTTTGGAAGGATATGATGCTATGTTATCTCTGTATGGATTTGTTAACTGAGCATGATGATGCTAATAACGGATATTCTGCACATCTCACTTTTGACAAATATACGATGTTCGTATTGCTGATAATACACATCCTACTTACTGCTTATGCTAAGAAGCTGAACAAATCCCCACACTTGAATCATTAGTTTATCCATCTCAACACTTTTATTGAAACATGTGCTGGACTTCGATATATGAACTATCCGTCTGATTCGATGACTGTATTCGTTCTATGAATCTTTTGATCTTGACATGTCTTATTGTGTGGTCTTTTATGTATGGACTGGATGACTATTTGTAAAGCTGCCATAGACTACCGTATCTGAAATGTGATCTTAACAATCTATCTTACCCTATTTCGTTATGATGAATCTCTACACCTGAATCTGCTAAAGTTTTGCCACTATGGAAGCACCAACCCTGAACTCATATGATTATCAATTTTCCTGACAACCATTACTATTCACCCTTGGAAAGTTCCGCCATTAGAAATATTCCGTTGTGCGAAGATTTTCCGGTATTTCCGGTGTAATATGAAGTTTGCTCACCTCAGTGATTCTCTTGAAGTACTCTTGTTGGTCTATGAAGAAGAAGTATGTGACGACGTATCGACTATTGTGCACCTAACCGTACCACTATCAGTAATCGTTATCCGTTTTCGCACATCAATGATTGATTTGGTCTTTCTTTTGAAACTTCGTATCTCGTTGCATCGTGTTAAATTTGAAGGGCTGAAGCAGCAACCACAAGAACTTCTAAGAAGGGGGTTAACTAACCGAGAGTAACCTTTGTGAAGTAGTTCAGTCTTACTTTGAAGAAGAAGGAAGGCGACATGAGGTGTATGTGAAAATTTTTCCCCTAAACGATTTCAGAGACGGTCCTCGCGCTCGTTATAACCTTATGAGTTTGAGTGATGCCAATAGTATTGGCAAAAATGATTATGTCTTCGTGTGTTTTGGACAAATTGTCATAGTATGACATTGTGTTATGTCCAGAGAACGAAAGAAGAATATAGAGATTATTGATGAGACGACCACTTGTTCTGGAAGAGGAATTTGATTGACATTCAGAAACATTTGTAGACGACACTACCCGGTATATTGTGAAGACAGAGTTTTCCACAGGAAGAACCGAGATCGAAGACAGTTATCAGAGTGAGAAACTTGGTGGAAGAGTAGTAGAAGACGGTAGCGACGAGCATTACCAGGGATGAAGCATATAGGAAGAAGTGAGGAACTGGGATAATACTCAACCATATATTATGCAAACCGTGAAGATTACAGTTCGGGCATCAAGACAACCAGACCGTAGGAGACGAACCATTCAGCATATAATCCGGAGTCGACGGCGGTGTTTACCTTAAAACCTGGAGCTGCGTTAGAAGACCTGTCGAAGAAACGCAATCTTGTTTCCCTAGTCATTTTAGTGGTACTAAGATGAATTGATAGCTGAAGCAGGCTTGCGGATAGAGGGATGCACAGTGATCGTGTCAGAGACTACCGTTACGACGCCACAATATCAAGAAGAGCTGCCGAAGGCTTGAGGAACCAGACCCAAGTTTGTATTTACTTTTTCACCATGAGAGAAGATGGACAAGCGGCAAACTACTCCAACTTGGAAGAAATTTTAAAATTTTGTATATGAATGGACGGTTTTTGAGGCGGGTACTGGTGTTTAGACGAAATGATTCTGTAGAGGATGAAGCTATCATCGACGTATTCGTTTCCCCTCAACCTACTTAAATTCCGTTACCTGTTAATGAGGTCCTTTGAATGATTTGGTCCGCTGTTAGTAATTCCGTTCTGTGTTCATTCTGCGTTTGTTGAATAACGATTTGCATGAGAATTTTGAGGAGCTATGGAAGGAATTTTGAGATTTACGAATAAACGGATGATGAAGTAACCACTTATTTTTGGCTGAATGGATTTCGATGAGTTTTGAAGTCTTGGATCTATTAACGACGTACCTGAATTCTGATGGACATTTTTGGATTTCCGTTACTCTTCGAGTAAATTTCGTATTCTTAGTCATGATGTTTGACTTTGGTGACCCTGAGACTGTAGGTGGACTAGGTGGATTTAGATAAGCTGTGTTGTTCACGACTTGAGATAAAGTATGACCATAATGAGGGCATATTTATATGATGCTGGTATTATGACGCCTGATCAACGTGATAATACTTACATCATATAACGTGCACTTGTTGTGGGCATAGGATATTTCGAGAAGTGCCTTAGAACCTTAGAATTTCTGTTATCCGTTTGAGCTCATCCGCGTTTAGTGAGACTTTGGATTCATTCTACCTATCCATTTGATCTGCTGTTCTGGATATTCGACTTGGTACGTTTGGATGCTCGACGAGCGTTTTGCTGATCTCTGCACATCCGATAAAAATCTTAGATTTTATTGTAGGGCCTTCTGCTATTTGAGGATATCTAACAACATGCTTTCTGTCCGTATGGATTCGATCTGTTACTATATGAGAATACGCCTCTGTTCTGCTATATGTATACATTCCGCATTTGTTAAGTCTGTTCATTTTTGATCTGCTATGAGTTAAGATATGAGATGTTGGATTCTGAGAACAACAAGATTTGTTTGTTTGTTTATGAGAACACCTCTGGAAGGCTCTTTGACGCAGAGACTATTTGAAAAGAAGAAGAGTTACTTTTGCACCACCTCATGGTCGTTACGATTCGATGCATTCTCGTTTAATTCGCCTAATCAATTCAATGTAAACCCTACGTTTTGTTTGTACCTCTTCCTAGGGATTCTATTATCATCCGCATATTGGTACGTTATCTTTTGGATTCGCACTCAGCATAGTATGTGTCCCTGTTTTGCTTTCGATTCGTTTTATTCCTGACTCTTTGCAAATTTCGAGGACGAAATTTTTCTGTTAGAGGGGAAGAAGTTGTAATACCTGAAAATCTGAAAACATGTAAAATGACCAAATTGCCCCTGCAAGTTTAAAAATTTAATTAAAAGCTTATAAAGTACCGAATCGATTCCAAACTTCGGGTAATGAACAAGTTAAGATCCCAAATAATTTTGACAAACTCCATTTAATATTTTTGCAAGCTACAAAATTACTAAAATACCCCTAAGAGTGCCAAATGGAATTATATGATTTATATTGTGTTTGTAAATGTAATTAAAAGGCATTAAACATACAATTAAGGCCCAATAAATTTCCCCAACTAATATTTTCGGTTTTCCAAGCCCACCCCTCCCCCAAAAGGCCGGTCTTCATCCATTAATACCAATCCCTAATTTATTTCCTCCCTTTAACCCTAAAAAGATATTAGCCGCCACTCTAAAAAAATCACCCACACACCATCCGATTTTTCTGAGGAAAGGAGATAATTTTATGGAGTTCTTCATAGTGCCAAGAAGGTGGGAAAAATAGCCATAAGGTTCTAGGATCGATCGTTTGGCCTTGGTGAATTAATTGGTTCGAAAAACCCTAACCGAGCAACAAGAATTCATAGCGTGTAAATCCTTTGATCTATAATTTTTCTGGTAATTTTCTAGCCCTCTCCTAATCATATATAACATGGGAAAAATAATGGAATCGACCCATGCATTGTATTTTGGCCGAATAGAAAATAATGGGTTTATAAACCCTAAAATCGAAATCGGATTCTAATTAATCCATGCGATTTTTCTGAGTTTGATGAATAATTTTCATGGGTCCTATATACTTCTTATAACATGGGAAAAATAGTATCTTGAATTGTTTGGATCGAATTCATAATTTTTGGAATATTTGTTATAATCGGATTTTTGAGAAAAAAATAAAAACGTGGACCAAAAATGTAAACCAATCGATCTAGGGTTTATAGTAGATGGATTCTGGTAATAATTGATGCACAATGATGATAAAATGATGGCCTAATGATTGGGGTTGCTAGGGTTTGATTTTGGTGAAGTTTTATGCAAACCGATTGAATAATTAATTGTTAAGGGGGTGTTTTGTAATTTTTAAAAATTAAGGGATAATTTTGTAAATCATTTTAGACCTGATATAGTTCGAATAAAATATAAAAGGAGGGTCTCATGTGTTAATTTTGCATATAAAGGGTTTATTTGATAAATATATAGAGAGTAAACTACATTTTTGGTCCTCGTGGTTTACCGGGTATAACGGTTTTGGTCCAATAGTTTCAAACGTAACGGATCATGTCCTATTTTGTCTGACCCGTAACGGGTTTAGTCCAAAATCGTTAATGCCGTTAGTCAAACTTAGTTTGACCGTTAAAATAAAGGATACTTTGGTCATTTCACTCAAAATCATATCATTCTTTTCTTTCTATAAATCAAAACACAAAAAATCATTTCACTCAAAATCCAGATCGATCTACACAAACAATCACTCACAGATCTACACACTCACTCACAGATCTAACACAAAAAATCTACACAAACATGAAACCCAGATCGATCTACACAAACATTTCACTCTAAACTCACACTTTCATCACCTAAACACATTTTCATTACATTTGTAACCTAAACCTAATATACTCCGCCCCCATCTATTCTCTTCCAACTGCCTCTCACCCAAATTCATCGTTTACATCGAATCCAAAACTGAAACAATAATCCTTCAAGTTGATCATCACAAATGCTATCTCTACCATACCTTGACCTTGTTATGCTTCAGTGAGGTTATGCTTCAATAAAGATCGGTGAGGAATCATTCTTTCATTTAAAAGACTTAACTCGAAAGAATGTGATTGGTTCAATAAAAAATCTTTTTAAATATTGGGAAAACGATGAACCGTTCGGAGATCTTGTTGATTATCATGTCTTGTGTTTGATTGGAGATGGAAGAAGAGTTCGGTTTGGGTTAAAGAAGAAGAGTTCGGTTTGGGTTAAAGAAGAAGAAAGAAGGTGTCCACCATATGCAATGTTTGTAGGTTGTGGTGGTGGTGATGTTGGTGATACGTGGGGATGGTGATGGTGATGTTGGATAAGGTTTGAAGCTGCTGTGGTTATGGTGGTTTGGGTTAAAGAAGAAGAAAATGTTTGTAGGTTTGGGTTAAAGAAGAAGAAAATGAGGTGGTCTTGTAGTGGTGGTTGTGGTGGTGGTGGTGATGGTGATGGTGATGTTGGATAAGGTTTGAAGCTGCTGAGATAAAGATGGGTTTTTGTTTCTTGAGTTCATCTCATAAGCTTCTGAGATAAAGGTGGGCTTGGGGTTTTCATCTCATAAGCAATGCCCACTGGTCTGTCCATTGAGATAAAGTGGAGAGTGTGGTTAAAATGGCAAATAAATGGGAGCAGATTTGTTGGTATTTTAGATTTGTGGGAGCAGTTTCGAATAAATGTTAGACTTGCTGGTGAGGTTTATAATGGGAGCAGATTTGTTGGTATTTTAGATTTGTTGGTATTTATGGTACTTTAAAGTGGAAATTGTGTGTTGTCATAGCTTATTGGTTGCGTTGATGAGGATGGTTAGAGATAAAAGACACCCAAGTGGGAATTTGCCGGGGTTAATGCTGCTTAAGTCATTATTTGAACCAGCATATACGCTTAAACGCCTTGGTGAATGAATGTATATAGATGATGAAGTTCGATTTGGAGCCAAAGATGGTGCAAAAAAGATATCAAGATTAGGGCTTACAATCCCAATTTGTAATTGATTAGTGGTTGTTTAGATTTGGATGAGTGTATGTTTATTTTCGTGGATGTTTAGATTGTTCAGAATGTGTAGAGGTGTTGCAGAAAAATGGACTAAAAGTGTTACAAACATCCGAGGGTATTTTAGTCATTTCATTTTTTTTAACGAGTCAAACTGTTAGTCAACAAAAATTGGACCAAACCCGTTACGGGTCAGCGAAAATGGACGAAACCCGACACGTTTGAAACTATTGGACCAAAACCGTTATACCCGGTAAACCACGAGGACCAAAAATGTAGTTTACTCATATATATATATTAGTTAAATCGAATTGAAAAGAAATAAAAATGAGGGACTAAATATGTAATTTCTGGAAACTTGGTGCTGTTTTGAGTAATAAATTATATTCAGGGGGTTATGTGTAATTTTGGTAATTTAATGGCTTAATATGTAATTGTTAATAATTAAAGGTTGAAATTGTAAATTAAAGGACTAAATATGCAACTTTAATAACTAGAGGGACTTGCTGTGTAAATTGTGAATGTTTAAGGGCGTGCTCGTATAACATGTTGAAATAGGTGTTCATTGTGTAAAATTGGGAAATTAAGGGTTTAAAATGTAATTATTGTTAATTTAAGAATCGAATTACAAGTTTGATAACTACAAGGACTAAAAGTGTAAGATACCGAAACTTTGAGGGGTTGTGATAACATGGATAAAAATGAAGGTTATTTCTGTAAATTGGTAAATTAAAGGACCTTATGTGTAAATGAAATCATGATAAGTGTTAAAGAGTAAATTATGTATTTATAAGGTTTAATTTTGTAAATTAATTAACTAGAGGGATGTAATGTGTAAATTATGAAACTTGAAGGGTTTGGCGTGCCATAATTAATTTATACGGTATTTTTCTGTAAATATAAGTGATGAAGGGCTTGAGGTGTAATTATTATGGAATTATGACTTAATATATACGTTTTGTAAACTTAAGGGACTAATTGTGTAAATTCTAAAATCTGAAGGGCTGAATGGTACAAGATGTAAACTCTGATGGGACATTCTGAAATTTGGTAAAATAATAAGCTTGTTTGGTAAATATGAATATTGGAGGGATTAAATCATGAATTATGTAAATATGAGGTTTGTTTTATAAATGTTGTAACTAGGAGGGTATAAACTGTAAAATTATGAAACTAAGGGGATTATGATGTCATTCTGAATAAAAAGGGTATTGAATCAGTATATTGAAGTATTTTCATGTTATACCTTTGAAATTGATGAAATTACAATTATAACCCTGAACTATGCAAACTTGTCATAATTAACCCTGAACTTGTGTAACTTGTCAAAATGAACATGTTTTCCATAATAAGCTAATCAAGGACTTAACTTGAATTATATCGTCTGAATATGGCTAAATATGGAAAAGATACTAATTCTGGAAACCTGCTAAAAGAATAGAAAGTTACTAAAAATAGAAGTTACTTATAATGGGAAGATAACTGAACCGCTTTCGTATTTCTGTCTTCAACTCCTTTAGGTTCAAGGAGGGAGTGATCTTGATCCCTGTCAGCTACTCTTTTTTTGTGCTTGCTATTTGAATAAGGTACAGATATTCTGCTTCTTTGATAAGAGGCCTTCATTCTCTGATTATGATTCATATTAGGGTTCCCTATACCATTGCTATGTTCCCTTCATTCATGAACTCTGATCTTTTGAACCATCATGATATTGAACCTTTTATGATTATGAACCTTTCATGCATGAACCTTTAATTATGAACCCTTGACCATGAACCTTTGCTTATGAACCTGTGCTTATGAACCTTGCTTATGAACCTTGCTTATGAACCTATGATTATGAACTTATGAAACAAGACATTGACCTATGCAAGTAAACTAAATACATGATTCACAATACTTGACCTTGACCCTCAGTTTGATACTACGAGCCACTCACTAGGCATGAGGGTTTCATGTCCATGTCAGTCGATGCACCGATGGCATGACTCTAGGGCAGGAGAGTGATGACCTGTCCCGTCCCTGCACGTTTATGTTTATGATTCATGTTTATGTAGAGGCAGATTATGGCCACCGGGGGCGTATGGATGCATCCTAGATTTGTTCATGTTCATTTTATGTTATGTTATTCATGGTGACTGATGGTGTGTGCGATACACGTCTTTCACACTTCGGGAGCTAGCTACTCCAACCCATGATTGAGGACACCCCTCATATTTACAGGATACCCATGATTGAGGACACCCCTCATATTCACAGGATACTAAGAGGTCTCCCCTCTGCATGTTTACGATTATGATCATGATTATGATTCATGTTATGTTATGGGCTCGTAGTGGATTTCTGACTTCCTTTACCATGTACCCTTTTACCTTTTCTTATGATACCATGTACTCTTACCTTTCATCTTGATACCATGTATTCATGCTTCCACACTCTGTTACTCATGTAAATTATACATTATACTACTGTTTGTTACGTTATATCTGTTCACTGAGCTCTCGTAGCTCAGCCGCGTTTTCTTTTCCCGCGGCAGGTTTTAGTTGGAAGCTGGGTAAGAGTGAAGAGACTTTTGGACTTAGAAGACCTTGATAGTTATGCTGAAGTAGAAGTCATTAGAAGGATTGCATTTGCAGACTTAGTATTTAGTTTTTGGTTTCCTTTGTATCCTTGTGTATTCAGTATTTCATTTGTAACCTTTGAGAATCTTTGTATTACTATTGAATGTATGTTTTGTTTGGTCTGATATGAAGCCATTAATGTGATACTTCTACCCTTGCTGGGTTGGGGTGTTACAGACGCCATCAGATTTTTCATGCAAAATTCTCGGGCTTATCATGAGTAATTTTCACATCCACCACTTTTGCCAAGCCATGACGCTGTCTGGACCAATTCCTGACGCCGTCAAAGGTACTTTCCAGCGTAATTTTGAGACTTTGTCGTTTTCTTCACTTTTATGCTCCAAAAACGTCCAAAATGCTTCCTTTTCCAGATTTCTTCTCCAAAGTACCTAAAATGACAAAAGGAACGATTTAGGGCAATATTTGATCAAATAAATACGATTTAGGGCTTAAATGACCCCCTAAAAGCGGTACACTTTTCGCTTTATCATGATCAAACCATAAGTTATTACCGCATTGTAAGAAATCCTCACCTAAAACCTAAGTTTATACCTAGAATATCCAAATGTCACCTTAGAAATTCCTGACTTATCATGGGAATATGAACAAAAACTTTCTAATTCTTTTGAAAATAATCAGAGGGTGTCCGACTGTGTGACGAAACCATTATAATTGAACCATATAAAACTTTTTGAAGAAACATAAATACCATAATGACTGAACCAAGCATTACATCATTTGGTCCTCAATTATACATAGCCTAGCTACCTATGTATAATTTAGGAAAAATCATGTTATAAATGGAACAGTTATCTTTTCGAAGTTTTTAATAACAATTTTCATTCCAAAAAGACGGAATCTCGAGATAAAATAATTTGTTCATAAACCTCACTTTTAACCAACCCCAGTAAGATCTACACTTATTAACCATTACTCTCTTATACGAAGTCGAGGAAAAATACGAAGCTAGAAACTTTAAAAATTCACAACAATATGTGGAAAACACAAATAACATAAATTTTATTAGAAACCATGGAAGTTAATACATAGCGAGATGATTAACATCGGAAGTGCTAATAATACAATAAAAACAATATAAGGCATAGAATCTTCGATAGGTTGGCCTACCGTAGCAACAAAAACTACCACCAACCCAGCAATAGCAAGAGCCACCACAGGATGAATCATCTTGATTGTTCTGCGTCGAAAGTACAACAAAATATTAAAAGATACAATGAAACAAATTCGTAAACGTAAAAGAAAACGAGTTTTATTCCACACTTAATAAAGGTTACATAGAAACACAACAAGGACCCATTACAATCGACACTAGTTTAAAAGCTATTACCCCCAACACTTGTCCACCACAACTGCTATGATGGTGAGGGGTACGATGACCAGCAAATATCCGATCAGGTGGCCGGAATCTGCGTCGGGAAGGAAAGCTAAGCATGCGGCGGCAAAGGCGATGAACATGGTGGCGAAGACAATGGCGAACGGCGGCATGATTGTGTTGTGAAAAGTGGAATGAAAGGGATGGAGTGAAAAGGTGAAGTGGGGAAGAAAAAGAGGAAAAGTAAATAGGGTATTAATAGGGAAAAACTAGCCGTTATTTTACCATTCACGATCATTAAGTTTCAAATCACTACCATTAAAAATCCACTAGTCACGATCGCTAGAACACTAAACATTAAGTGTTAAATATTCCCTACTCCCGACCGTTACTTTCACTATTCGTAGCCTATGAATTCAATTGTTGACCAAACATTCGAATTTATTTCATCTAGTACGAATAAATCCAATTGAATTCCGTTTCCGCGATATTCAAATAAAAATTTCTCGACAACATTTTTCTATAAACTCTCACCTCAGAACACCACATTTTTCAACACCTATCACGGACTGAACTTCGGGACGAAGTTCAAAATTGAGGTGTGGATACTGTAGGATCCTACGAAAATCCATTATAATAATCCTCATTAATTAATATTAACCTCGAGTTACCGTTTAACAAAACCCATTTTTACGGGGAAATTAAAAATTTTCTCTTATTAGTATCATTACCACATTACGTTTTGACGGCATATAATAAATAACAACACTTACCTCGAGACTCAACGATTCATACAAAACACCATTTTCACTAAATTTAAATTCCACCAATTGTGATAAGTACTAATAAATCTTATACAATAAATATATTTAACTTCCTTAATCTCATTTAATTATCACTAATAATTTTCATTCCAATTAATACCTAAACTACACACCAAACGGGCCACAGAAACTGTCCAAGCCCATCACCACTACACGCACCACCAGCTGATGAAGCGAAAAGTGTACCGCTTTTAGGGGGTCATTTAAGCCCTAAATCGTATTTATTTTATCAAATATTGCCCTAAATCGTTCCTTTTGTCATTTTAGGTACTTTGGAGAAGAAATCTGGAAAATGAAGCATTTTGGACGTTTTTGGAGCATAAAAGTGAAGAAAACGACAAAGTCTCCAAAGCTGCTGGAAAAGTACACGTGACGGCGTCAAGGATGCTCTGACGGCGTCCGGCTTGGCAAAAGAGGTGGATATGACAAATACACGTGACGCGCCAGAAAGTTTTACAAAGGAAGTCTGACGGCGTCACCCTTTAAGGTGATCAAGGCCGTCACGGTTTAAGTTAAAGAGAGACGGCGTCAAGCACAATTATGACGGCGTCAACACTTGACGCGCCAGAGTGGATTTTGGAGGATTAAAGAGGGACGGCGTCAGGAAGACCATCCGGGAACCCTAGCCGCGGCGAGGTGACGGCGTCACCTCCTACAACGTGACGCCGTCAGCCCCTAAATTCTATATATAGTTTTGCAATTTTTAGTCATTAGTGTGCAACTTTGTGAGGAGAAACCCTAAGACGAATTTTCTGCCATTTTTAAGGGTTTTATACCCTTGGATCTCCCATGTTTAATTGAAGATAAGTAATCAATTAATCATTCAATATGTCTATGTGTTGTTTGATTATATCTTGTTCTTGTCTTTTAATTAACATGCTAGGCTAGATTTATCTTGTGTTTGCTTAGATCTAATGAAACCTAACTATTGATTATTGGTTGTTGGTGTGTTATCAATTGTATTGGATGATTGTTTATTGATGTTAGGCTTAAGAAAACTGGCTAACCTCCTATACGGTAACTTGCTTGAACGTCTTAAGAAACATGAACCAATGCGTACTAAGGTTTTTATGGTTGTATTTAATGCATGAGCGAATTCTAGTGATCCCATGTTAGGAGCTTCTTAGCCGGCTCGACATAGGAGTGAAGTAGGAGCTTGTAGAGTTGGGGAAGTACGTACGCCACCCCACGATTGGTATTAAGGAATACACCCGTCATCCACGCAATTAATTCACACTAATCAACCGGTAAAAGATAGTTAGGGAGTAAGGAAATCTAAGTAAACACATTTCTCTCCATATAAGTTCCACCACCTTTTCATTTTCAGATATTTTATTTTATTTGCATTTGTAGTTATTTGGGTTAGTTGACTAGCAACTAATTCCGCCCACTCTTTCAAACCCGAGATTTTACTTGCTTTTATAAAAAATATAAAAATAAAAAAAGAATCTTCCCTCACCCTTAGACCTATTAGAGTAGTTTTTCAATCCTAACGACACTATTCCCCTAGAGAACGATCAATCCCCCGGTACTTGCCACTTCACTATACTACATCGATCAGGTACACTGCCTGGTGGGGATTGCAAGCCTCTTGAGATCCCTCGAGAGGTAAAACCTGATTTAAAGGTCGCAAAACCACGCATCAAGTTTTTGGCGCCGCTGCGGGGAATAGTTATTGTTTAGGTTGAATTTTTATTTTATTAGGTCTACTCACTAGATTCCTTTCTAGTGAGATTTTTATTTTATTTTTCTAGGTTTTTCTTTAGTCTATCTATTTTCTTCGTGCTTTTGTTCGTATAAGATTTTCATTGACTATTCAGTTTGCCATTATGGAAAACGCGAATCCACCCCTTATACCTGACGAAATGGCTTTGTTGCGTAGACAAAATTGAGGATGAGATTAGCGAGCTCAGAGAGCTCAATAGAATGATTGATATAGAGCTTGATTATGCCTTGAACAACCTAGAAACCGCCATATACTCAGATAATTACTTAGAACGTAATAATCTTACGGTTGAGGAGTTGATTGAGAAACTTGATGAAGTGAAGGTAGATCCTAGGTTGGATGATTATTTCAATGAATACCCCACTACGGAGGAGATTGCTTACTATAACAACCTAGTTGATAACCCTCGACCACCTTTTGTTAGAATTGACCCAAAGATTAAGAGGGGTGATCCCGGGAATGTGAAGATACCATGTATGATTGGGTACCAATACGTTGAGCATGCTTACATTGACTGTGAATCCCCAACCAACGTGATATCCTCAGGCCTTTATAGCCAAATCATAAACACACCACTTGAGCCTAGGAAAGACCCCAAGTGCCCCGGCGGAGTTTGCAACTTCGTTGGAAGGATTAAGAACATGCATATCCTTGTTGGGAATTTTACCTTTGTCACCGACTTCATGATCTTAGAAGATTTGGCAAGTGTTGTTGACTGCCGCCTATCTCACGTGGTGTTAGGTAAGCCGTTTGTTGAAGCATCCAATTTAAAGTATGATCGTTTAAGAGGCACGGTTCAGTTTTATAATCACATAGATAGGATCACATATAGGATGCCTTATCGGGTAAATGAATTTCGTTTTGTGCCTCGATTTGACAAGGACAACATTGGTGCGATTGAGGACATCAATGATGAGGATAAAGAAAAAGGCATGGACTATGTTTGGAATAAGAGAAGCCTTTATTATAAAGATTGCTTGAACCTATGACCTAAATACAAAGTTGATATGGAGGTTGTTAGGATGATTAGAGGGGCAATTGAGAAGCAAAACGGAAAAACGTAGAACCCGTGACTTTGAGTCTAGCTACAAGACTCGTTAATAAAGAAAAGCGCTTCTTGGGAGGCAACTCAAGCTTTATTTGCTTTGTGTGTTTATTTATTTGTTTGTTTGATTTTATTTGCTTCCGTATGTATGTTTAATTTTTATTATTATTGATTCATGTTCGAAACTAAATTGTGAAAATGCTTTATCTTGTTTTTAACTTCGTCTTAACTACATATAAAGGTATTTTGCAAAAGATAAGTGTAAGGGAAATCCAAATCGATTTATTAGAACAAATGAACATGAATCATAACAATATTAAATTAACATACATATTAGTATTTGTTTGAGTCAAATGCTTGTATCGAGTCATAATGATGTTTTGCAGGATTTCCAGGAAGTAAGGTAAAGGTTTTTCCAGAAATTTTCCGGAAACGTAACATGAGAATTCTGTCAGATCATTTCTGACGGCGTCAGGCCTTACAACCTGACGGCGTCAGGTTTTAATTTTCTGAAATTTTTGAAATTTTTGTTTTTCCACCGGAATCATAAAAGGTTTTTACTAAATCTCTAACTTATAAACTCCAGGAATCTGCAAAATAATCATTCCACAAGCATTATATCCTTATATAGATTTATCCCGCCGATGTTATGAAGGTTTTTGTGTTTGTTTTCTCAGGTTTAACAGGTTATTTTGGACAAGGAAATGTATGTGGAATCTAGCTTTTGGCGATGCATTAGTCTTGGAGCTTCTAATTTCTCTTGGAAGAAGATCTAACCATGTTACCTCTTTATCCACCAAACGAATCAGGGGAGTATTTGATTTCATTCTTTTACCTTATTTACTTTTACATCTTGTTATTTGAATATTGGGGACAATGTTCATCTTAAGTGTAAGGGGGGGGGGGGGTAAAGTACGATACCTTAGAGAATGCTATTACGCTTGATTTTTGTTTGTTTAATGGTAGATGTGTAATAAAACTGAGTGAAATACATGTTAAGGCAATTTTAGCGCCAAATTTAAAATTTTTTACAACATATAGGAGTGAAACTTTGATCTTAATGAGCGTCTCATGGATAGGAGTTATATGACTAGCACAAAACCGTACCACTAAAAAAATTTTCCACCCCCAAATATGTGAGGTTCGTCCCTAGAATTGGTATGAAAAGCATTTGTTGACATAAATAAATGCCTAAAAACATTATCAATATTTATTCATATCTCTATGTTTTGATGATCACAAAATGTAAACTCATTAAAACATAAACTTATAAATTAAACAAGTGCTTAGTTGTAAATATTCACTTCTACAACTAAAATCACTTAAGGTATGAATGAACTAATGCTTAATGCATTATATGATCAAAGGAACATTTTCTTAATAACTAGATTTTTTATAAAACATCAAAAACATTTTATATATTTTTGAAAAACATTTTTGGTATTAAATAAAAATGTTTAATCTTTTATAAAAATATGAATTCAAAATTTTTAACCAAAATCAGTTAAAATGTTCCAGAAAAACCTTCCCCACAAAAGGACAAAATTGGCCAACGGACAGAAGGGGCGGCCCCCTTAATTTTACTAGGCGGCCCCCTTAATTATTAAGGGGACCGCCCCCTATTTAAGGGGACCGCCCCCGCTCCAGTAGGCTCCAGCTGTCCAGATTTTTCCCTATAAATACAAGCCTTCTCCTGGATTTTTCTCAACCCTTTTGCACTAATACTTTCTGTAGTAGATCTCATTTCATATCTTAGAAAAACCTTTGATCATGTAATCTTAAGCATTGGTTTCCAAGTGATCCAAGCTTCCACCATCCAAGTGCAAAAGAAGAATACTTCTATCAATCAAGATTAGAAGTATTACAACTTAGTATCATTTTGTTACTTAAGTTGTGTGTTTAACAAAGTTTGTAAATCATTCATTCATTTGTATGTAAGGTGTGTGTTGTAGATTAGTGTTGTGTGTAAGTAGTGAAGATGTTGTATAAGTAGTTGTGGTATAGAAGTTGTGAGGTCAAAATGTAGAAGTCGTGAAGCCGTGGTGTAGAAGTTGTGAAGTCGTAGCTTAGAAGACATGAAGTCCTTGTGTTGAAGTCATGAAGCCGTAGCATAGAAGCTGTGAAGCGGTCGTGTTAAAGTTGTGAAGTCCTAGTCGTGAAGTCCTAGTGTTGAAGTCGGGAAGCCGTAGCATAGAAGTGGTGTAGCGGTCGTGTTGAAGCCGTGAAGTCCTAGTGTTGAAGTCGTGAAGCCGTAGCATAGAGGTTGTGTAGCGGTCATGTTAAAGTCGTGAAGTCTTAAGTCATGAAGACATAGTGTTGAAGTCGTGAAGCCGCATCATAGAGGTTGTGTAGCGGTCGTGTTGAAGTCGTGAAGAAGTCGTGAAGCCGTTGTGAAGAAGTCGTGAAGAAGTCGTGATTAAGTCGTGTAGAAGTTGTGTTGTGAAGTTGTGAGATTGGTTCTAGCTACGATTAGAACTCGACATTTAGCTTTGTGTCGTTAAACCCGTGTAAGCCAAAGTTGTGTACGGTTTTCTCCGCCATAAGGGAGCTTATTGAAGTTGTGAAGAAAACTCTCGAGCAAGGTGTGCTCGGGGAGTGGAGTAGGGCAAGGAAGGTGTCCTTGTAGCTGAACCACTATAAATCTCTCGTGTCTCGGTTAGATCTTTCCATACCTTATTTATTTCTTTACTTGCATCGTCATTACTTTCATACACATAGGCTTATATAATTGCTAGTATTAATTAGAGGTCGACTTCACATAAAGATCAAATTGAAAATCCATTCAAGAAACCAAAACTTTTACAATCAATTTAAAAGAATACATATATAACTAATAATAAGATTTAAGTTTTATTTTTCATAACAAACTAGAGTCTAAAGTTTTTTTTAAAAGTATAAAACAAAGTTTTTATAATAAATTAAAAAGACGTAAAACTATTCAACCCCCCTTCTAGTTTTCCACAGCATTTATGCTATGATGTGTGTACCGGTAGCACTTAGATTCTAGAACTTGCGTTAGGACCATTCCGAGGCCACAAGTGAGACTACATTCGTGTAGTTAGATTTACTACATGATAAGAGGCATTAGGATTAACCCATTGTTTTACACCTGTGTTTTTGTTATAATTACATTGGCTACATTGGTCAAGTAATTCTCCCACACCCTTTGCGTTGTACTCATTTTTAGTACACGATACCCCTAGTACACCCCTCAGAGCCTATCTTTTCGTTTCTAACTTTAAGCATTTTACTTAAAGGAAGAATTTGTTACACCCCACTTAAATGTACACCCAAATCGCCTTAGCCTACCTTGTATGCACTCATCTTTAGTGCATTATTGTTACAACATTTGTTTAAACCCCAAGTTAATTATCTAATTGATTACATGGTTGCTAAGTCGAGTCATATCCTTGTACATATTGTTTTGGGACGATTGGGACTCATGGGTAAAGTACTAGTGTAATGGAGTAATGGGGAAGAACAACATTATTACCCCCGTATGTGCTAAATATTTTAAAAGTACTCCAAGTGTTTCGATTATCTTAATTCGAGTCATTAGAATAAGTTGATTGTAAAGTATGTAAAAGTTCAAGTGTAAGGGGAATCCGAGGCCCCTATGACGTATTAATTTGGATGGTAGGGCAAGAGTGTACCAAAAAAAAAAAAAAAAATCGAAAAAATCAAGAAAAATACAAAAAAATGAGAAAAAGAAAAGTAGAAAAAAACATACGGACTACCATCCCGTTTCATTTTATGTTTATTTTATATTTTTGTTATTTTGTTTTTAGCTTAAGTCGAGTCTAGTCTTGGCTTAGCAACGCCATATTGTACATGTAATTAATCAAGATCTTTAACTCGCCACCAGTAAAATATCCCTTATCCAACAAATCCGTGTTTATCATATCCCTACACCTAACGTTATAACCCGTTTAAAATCCCTCTTTGATAGTTTATCTTAGGTGCTTACGCCTAGTGGAGGAGGTTTTTGATCCTTTCCCAAGCCTATGGTAATCTATTTGCTATGACAGGTAGTGAGAGATATTATCCATTTTCATTTATGAGATATACTTTTATGACACCTGAGAGATGTGAGTATCTAAACACTACTTGTGAGGTGCTAGTTTGTAATCTCCGTGCTTATTATGATTAAAGTGGAACGACTATTTGTTGTAATTACTTTTATATTAGCGTTAAATGACCCCTAACTTGTATTTTGATTAGAATAAAAGCGCATTTGCTTGAGGACAAGCAAATCTCAAGTGTAAGGGTATTTGATGAAGCGAAAAGTGTACCGCTTTTAGGGGGTCATTTAAGCCCTAAATCGTATTTATTTGATCAAATATTTCCATAAATCGTTCCTTTTGTCATTTTAGGTACTTTGGAGAAGAAATCTGGAAAAGGAAGCATTTTGGACGTTTTTGGAGCATAAAAGTGAAGAAAACGACAAAGTCTCCAAAGCTGCTGGAAAAGTACACGTGACGGCGTCAAGGATTGCTCCTGACGGCGTCACGGCTTGGAAAAAGAGGTGGATATGACAAATACACATGACGCGCCAGAAAGTTTTACAAAGGAAGTCTGACGGCGTCACCCTTTAAGGTGATCAAGGCCGTCACGGTTTAAGTTAAAGAGAGACGGCGTCAAGCACAATTATGACGGCGTCAACACTTGACGCGCCAGAGTGGATTTTGGAGGATTAAAGAGGGACGGCGTCAGGAAGACCATCCGGGAACCCTAGCCGCGGCGAGGTGACGGCGTCACCTCCTACAACGTGACGCCGTCAGCCCCTAAATTCTATATATAGTTTTGCAATTTTTAGTCATTAGTGTGCAACTTTGTGAGGAGAAACCCTAAGACGAATTTTCTGCCATTTTTAAGGGTTTTATACCCTTGGATCTCCCATGTTTAATTGAAGATAAGTAATCAATTAATCATTCAATATGTCTATGTGTTGTTTGATTATATCTTGTTCTTGTCTTTTAATTAACATGCTAGGCTAGATTTATCTTGTGTTTGCTTAGATCTAATGAAACCTAACTATTGATTATTGGTTGTTGGTGTGTTATCAATTGTATTGGATGATTGTTTATCGATGCTAGGCTTAAGAAAACTGGCTAACCTCCTATACGGTAACTTGCTTGAACGTCTTAAGAAACATGAACCAATGCGTACTAAGGTTTTTATGGTTGTATTTAATGCATGAGCAAATTCTAGTGATCCCATGTTAGGAGCTTCTTAGCCGGCTCGACATAGGAGTGAAGTAGGAGCTTGTAGAGTTGGGGAAGTACGTACGCCACCCCACGATTGGTATTAAGGAATACACCCGTCATCCACGCAATTAATACACACTAATCAACCGGTAAAAGATAGTTAGGGAGTAAGGAAATCTAAGTAAACACATTTCTCTCCATATAAGTTCCACCACTTTTTCATTTTCAGTTATTTTATTTTATTTGCATTTGTAGTTATTTGGGTTAGTTGACTAGCAACTAATTCCGCCCACTCCTTCAAACCCGAGATTTTACTTGCTTTTATAAAAAATATAAAAATAGAAAAAGAATCTTCCCTCACCCTTAGACCTATTAGAGTAGTTTTTCAATCCTAACGACACTATTCCCCTAGAGAACGATCAATCCCCCGGTACTTGCCACTTCACTATACTACATCGGTCAGGTACACTGCCTGGTGGGGATTGCAAGCCTCTTGAGATCCCTCGAGAGGTAAAACCAGTTGTAAGGTCGCAAAACCACGCATCACCAGCCCAACTCCAAACTCAACTTTTCTTTTTATCATTTCATGTGGAACTCGACCAGCCAAATCCCCTCCAAAACGACCCTTGTTCTCTCGATCCTTAAATACGACACACACATATTTTTGCATCACCTCGACCACCACCCACTAGACATTGAACATGCGAGATTACAGATTTAAACACGAAATATTACTAGGATATTCAAAGCCAATTTGTTTGTCCCAAATCGTATAAACAAAATCTCAAAACACAACCATTTTTAAACCCGATTTTTTCCTACACGTTTCTAAGGACCATATTAATATTTTGTGATGTTAAAAAGGAGGTTAGAGCAGCAGAAGACGAATATGGCTCGCTAAGTACAATTGACTCTCATTTAAAATACAAACTTAACACAACTATAGCACAAAAACAAAAGATAAGGATTACCCACGTTTCATATCTATCAAATATCTCATTTTATCAGTAAAACCACCTAGGTATCCCCTCTCCTACAGTGCTCTTCAATAATTGAGTTGCAAGGGTAATATAGTCAATAAAAGTGTATAACTTCTCTATATATATCACCTTCTTCAGCCCACCTTGCTCACTTCCCACCAATTTCATCTCTCACTAAACACCTTAGAAACCCAGAAAACATATGTCACTCATTTAGGAAATATCGGATAAGAAATAAACACGTTAAAACATGGTTCAAACTTAGTTAATAAACTGTCTACTTCGTCCTTGTGATTTCATTCGAACACCACTGCCATCTTACCACCTCTCTTTCACCTCTCCCACTCTACACCACTCACATCTCACTCCCTCTCACTCACAAAATACTCTTAGAAAGCCAGGAGCCTTCTGTGACAACAAGGAAGAATTTTCGACTAAAGAAGGGTTACAAATATACACGCGTATAAGTTGTGCAACGAGGTGGGTTGCCTTCTTTGTGTTTCGATCATCCTCTCACGACTCTCTACCACCTTTAAGAGGTGTAGAAAGTGTCCTTAATCTCTTTTATTATCATGTCTCGCACTCCATATCTCACGTACACGAGTCACACATGCATGTTCCATTTTATATTCGGACGTATCATGTTACTAAAATGTTTATGTTAACTGAGTAAACTGCATGAGATCCACAACCCTCACTGTGGACAAGTTAGAAACTACTCACACCTTAGCTTACTAGTGCACGTTAATAATATTACATACCATGCATTATTCTTTGAACGTATAACACATCTTTATTTTGAACACACTGCACGCATAAACTTATTGTGAACCATGTAATATGTCGAACTTCCATTTTGGAGAACTTAAGAGTCACCACTCACTCACGTTTAACACATTTGTTGCATGCATACATCGAACACACATATATTCAACTCCCACGTGTAAACCGGAAAAACATTTGGATATAAAACAGTCCCTAGTAGCCTCAAAAACGACCTCATAACTCGACCTACGAACCAACGACTACACTTTACTTCCATACGACCTGTTAGACCAAATGACTAGGTACCATGTTTGTATAAACGACTCACCAAAATATCCAAGCTTCGACCCTCAAAAACGACCCAAGTGAAGCGCATAAATAAAACATGTCACACGTACAAACTCAAGTTGAAATTACCAAAAATTATTCCAAGTGTTTTTAACTTGAAAACTGCCTCGGCGTAGCCACAATCTACTCATTTATTTTCGGTTTTTCACACGCAAGGTACTAATATTTTTGCACCACACGATTGTTCACCTAGCAAACTATAAATTTCGTACTTACACTTTTTCATAACAAGCTCATATGAACTCTTAAAAATCTCCAATCCAAGCTGCCATTACTAAGGTTACTAAATTTCATTTTCAGAAAAATATAAATAGTTTTCGGTTCGGGCTAACTTAAAGCCCACTAAGATTTTGTGATTAATCAGTCCAACAGGCCCATGAAATACATTTTTAGAATCACAAAAATAGCCCGATTCCAGGCCCAAAACAGTTTACACGCCCTCGCCTCTAAAACTCTTAACGGGCCTTGTTCTAAATCGTTAATTGGCATAATAATGCAAAAATAATCCCTTTTCTGAAATAAGAAATTGAAATAAGTTAAAATGAACTTAATAAAGTTATAGAAATTTTCAGAATATTTTTCCCGTTATTTTTATGCAAAAAGGACTAAAAATGTAACGCGATCTAACTTGAGGGACTAAAACTGCCAAACTGTGAAACTTATGGACTGAAGCTGTGAAAACAGTTTATAGAGGACCTAAATTGACATATCATTGAACTCCAAGCCTTATATGGAAATATGGACAAGTTTTGGACTATTATTGGACTTTGACTTAAACGAAGGACTAACGATGTGACGCAATCGCAATTAGGGTAAAAAGAGTAACAATCTGGAAAGAACAAGGACCAATTAATTTACTTGACATTCTTATTTTATTTTCTATTTTTCACCCTTCACTTCATATGCATTTTACATTTTAGTTATGCATTATTTAATATTCGTTATTTATTATAACAAGGAATTTAGCGATTCACTTTGCATATCATTTCAGCATATTTTGAGAAGATAATATTTTGAGTCGAGTGACATAAGAATCAAGATAATATCATATATGATATTATATTTTTAACTTGAGGCATTTTAAGCATATCGCACTCATATCACCGATCAAATCGTTATACGATTTCTCACATCACACTCATTGTTAGTAGTAAGTCAGAATCTTAGACTTCCCTTATATTCAGGTTTTGTATCAAAGATGTTTCCGTGATCGTTTTCATAGATCTAATAATTCTATCTTGTCAGATACGCCCCAGGTGAGTCGTGGCCCCTACTTTTAACACTTGTTTTAATAACACTTTTGGGAGAGATACATGCTTTAACTGTTTTAAGTTACTTATTATATATTGAAAACTCTCATGATTTACTCAAAATCATCAACTATGCTTTACATATTTGAATCACCCTTTGAAAGGAATATATGCTCGCTTTATGTGCGAATTGCTTGCTTAGCTTAAACACTGAACTTGAAATATAACATTTTCAAACTACTTGACATAACACGATATTGAGATTCATTGTATGCATTCATATAACAAATGATTGTACTGTTAACTTTCCTATGATATTTCTACATTTCACTAGAAATAATTGCCAAGACTAAAATTACGCATATTTCATGAACCCTGAAACCTATATTGCCTAAGTTTACTTTATTGCCATAAAGTCCCTCGATCATGAGCCATTAATCACTGCGGTGAGCGCGAATATAGTGAACAGCTTCGAAACCTTTTAGAGGCTGACGACCTATCCCACTAAATACTTTGACGGAATGCCTTATGGTTAGTCGTATTTAGTCGTGATGCACTATATTTGAGAAAAATAGGAATTGGCAAATCACCTATTACATGAGGGCTTAAACACCCATCAGTAACCCTGATGGGACACCGCCGTTTTACGGAAAATTGTTAACGTTTTGCGTGTCATGAGGCTTAGGGCAATATAACTTTTGAATATATGAATGTTTCATATATATTAGGATACAACTGTATTTAGTAAACACCACTCCACACTGATAGATTTCAGACACTAGATTAATATTTTCACTATGTGTTATGATTATGAATCATGTACTTGAACCTTAGTTGTTATCACAAGTGATTTAATTGTGAATTCTACAAAAGACAACCCAAATTGCCTGGTATATCGTTACAATTAAAAGTTGACCCAACATTCTATTTTAAGCGTATAACAACTTAGCTCATCTTCATTTATAACTTGAAACTTATGATTCTGGAGATCATACAGGATTTTGCTTGTGGATTTTTATTCAACACAACTTGTTATTTATTTCATGAAGAACTATTATTTATTTCGATAATCACTATACACCTTTTAATTTCATTGAAAGAAAGTTATTCTCTATCAAACTCCACGAACTCACCAACCATTGTGTTGACGTTTTAAGCATGTTTATCTCAGGTAATTAACGGAGCAGGACAAGACACGGAGCGGGCATCTTATACTCTGATAAATAAACTGGTGTAAAATCAAATATGTCATTCTTTCCAAATTACCACACTTTTGTGGGATTTTCAAATCAGATATTTTTCTTTTATACCAAAACTATTATTTCGAATGACATATAACTTTCAAAACGCCTATTCTGGACCGTTTTTCTGAAATTTTAACTCGATCCTCACCGTAACACCCTAATTACTTTTCCGCTGCCACTAAACAAATTAGGGGGTGTTACAGATTGGTATCAAAGCTTATGGTTATAGAGAACCAAATGTTTTCAAACATCGAACTATAACCACACTTTCAAAATAAATGATTTTACACCTTATCATTTTATGCCTTCCGTGTCTGCAGACTGCTGTGCTCAGTATATTACCTACTAAGATTGTTTTGTACTAATCTTTACATGCTTGATGTATACTCTTCACACATTACACACTGCATTATTCACACTCAACGTTACATCTTAAACGTATAAATACTCATAATTACTATTTTCGATTGCTACAGTAACATGTCTTCCATACCAGTTGACATCGCTAAGATTACCCCTCCTACTACCCATGTATCACCTAGCTATCATATTACACCAGATACTGAAGATCCTTATGTACAAGTGTCACTACCCCAGCCCGACATAGAACTCACTCAGAAATCACCTCCGTCATCACCTACTCAATCACCTCCACGTCAAAAACTTAGGAGAGCAACCGAATCCTATTCAGATGAAGATCCGATTGGTGGTCAACCAACATTTGAATATGGACAGAGTTCACAACAAGAAATGACTTGGAAGAATGTTAACCTAAATTCTCCCCTACCCAATACCTCAGATTTCTCCATGCCAGATGCCCCAAACAATGCATCCTCACCCAATCCTCCTGACTACAATGTAGACACCCATGACTCTATATGGATTCACCTTCACCAACACACCAGCATACTAAACGCTCACTCTGAACAGCTAAAAGAGTTACAACCATTACGATTCGAATGGTATGACCGTAACATTGATACCCTGTTTAAGAGGACATATGCTGAGAGACGAGAAGTGTTTGGTTTAGGAGTTAATGTTGGTAACATGAAGGACAATTACGAACAAGAACTTAGAAACTTGGATGCCAGAACCCGCTGTTTGGGCAGAGGTCATACCCAAACACACATTAGGATTGAAGACATTGAAAGAGCATTATGGTTGGCTAGAGACGCAGCAAGAACCCAGAGCCAAAAGATTGCAGCTTTGGAAAACATGTTAGCTAATCAGATGAATGCGTGCCAGGAACGTTTCTCAGCCATGGAAGCTGCACAACTGGATCTTGAGGCAGAAGTTAGACGTTTACGTCAGAGACATAACTGATCTTAAGTATCGTTGTTGTACTCAATAAACCAAATAGTTTTGGTTAGTATTCCATGTATTTCGCAATAATTCTGTAACTCCTCCCACCAAGCCCTAGTATAGTGCTATAAGTACAAAGAGCCATGCAAAACCTCGCCATTTGTTACTCTTTTAGGTAAACAAATAACCCACGTAAATCAATGAGACATTAATAAAAGACCTTGTGTTGGTTGTTTTGCAAAAATCGATCAAACAAGTTATTAGAGTTATGTCGATTTTGATGATTGTATTCAAACTTACTATGACATTATCGGTGATTGTACATCAAATATACCACGACTAAACAATAAACCATAGAATTCCAAGAACAAATTTTCAGAAGAAAACTTGATGAATGAAGAAAAAGTTGTTGAACTTCAGCTTTTGTAGAAAAATCCGTTTATTCCTTAGCAATCCCATACCAAGAGATGATCATTATTTTACAATGCTAACCAGACACATCGTACTTCTACGATCTTCAGTTGGTTGCGATTTTGTATGGAGATCACATTGTTAGCAATAATAGGCAAATACCTTATTATTTGAAATTATTCTAATGATAAAGTGAATACTAAATCAGTGTTTCTCGTTGTAGTCATTGAAGATGGCCAACATGAGCAACACCCATACCCCCTCAGCACTTACCACAACCATGACTCCTAAAACCATCAGGGAATTTGAAAACAATATCGTTACAGTAGTACATGAAGTGACTACAATAGTTCATCCGAGAAACAACGACATAGACAAGAAAGAGAAAAGAATGGCTAAACCTTGCAAGCGTAACCATGAAAGTTTCATGGGATGTAGGCCAGTTTGCCTAAAGAATTCAAGAAAAATAGCCAAACCTATCCGCACATGTACTCAAAGAATTAGGCAAGATATTGCACTTAAGAAAAATAACCAAAAGCGAAAACTTGAGGAGAAAAGAACATTTATCCTCAACGAATGTGAATTTCACAACGACATCTGTACCCGCAATCACCTACAAGATCGCATCAACTACCATCGTCAACAAAGGTCCAGACAAGAAGTTGGAAAGAACGACGTAGCAACCCTTACTACTAGGGACAACTACCATGGGAAGCAGCCCTTGTGTCAGAAATGCAAGATGCATCATCCCGGACAATGCATTGCAAAATGCAGGAAATGCCGGAAAACAGGCCACAAGACAAGAGATTGCAAAGCCATGGAAGGAAATGAGCAACCCTCGTCCATAAAATGCCACGGATGTGGTGGAATGGGGCATTACAAGAGTCATTGCCCAAACTACAATGTCAACTGGAAGGCCAAGATGGATGCAAGAAAATGAAGACTCGTTAAAAGGCCCCAGTAGTATCGAAGAATGACCTCTATGTTAAGCAGATGAATGGATTCCTGCTGTAAAATAAATAAACTCTAGTTTAGGACTATCTAAGTTATATTTCCATTGTAAGAAATCCTCACCTAAAACCTAAGTTTATACCAAGAATATCCAAATGTCACTTTAGAAATTCCTGACTTATCATGGGAATATGAACAAAAACTTTCTAATTCTTTTGAAAATAATCAGAGGGTGTCCGACTGTGTGACGGAACCATTATAATTGAACCATATAAAACTTTTTGAAGAAACATAAATACCATAATGACTGAACCAAGCGTTACATCATTTGGTCCTCAATTATACATAGCCTAGCTACCTATGTATAATTTAGGAAGAATCATGTTATAAATGGAACAGTTATCTTTTCGAAGTTTTTAATAACAATTTTCATTCCAAAAAGACGGAATCTCGAGACAAAATAATTTGTTCATAAACCTCACTTTTAACCAACCCCAGTAAGATCTACACTTATTACCCATTACTCTCTTATACGAAGTCGAGGAAAAATACGAAGCTAGAAACTTTAAAAATTCACAACAATATGTGGAAAACACAAATAACATAAATTTTATTAGAAACCATGGAAGTTAATACATAGCGAGATGATTAACATCGGAAGTGCTAATAATACAATAAAAACAATATAAGGCATAGAATCTTCGATAGGTTGGCCTACCGTAGCAACAAAAACCACCACCAACCCAGCAATAGCAAGAGCCACCACAGGATGAATCATCTTGATTGTTCTGCGTTGAAAGTACAACAAAATATTAAAAGATACAATGAAACAAATTCGTAAACGTAAAAGAAAACGAGTTTTATTCCACACTTAATAAAGGTTACATAGAAACACAACAAGGACCCATTACAATCGACACTAGTTTAAAAGCTATTACCCCCAACACTTGTCCACCACAACTGCTATGATGGTGAGGGGTACGATGACCAGCAAATATCCGATCAGGTGGCCGGAATCTGCGTCGGGAAGGAAAGCTAAGCAAGCGGCGGCAAAGGCGATGAACATGGTGGCGAAGACAATGGCGAACGGCGGCATGATTGTGTTGTGAAAAGTGGAATGAAAGGGATGGAGTGAAAAGGTGAAGTGGGGAAGAAAAAGAGGAAAAGTAAATAGGGTATTAATAGGGAAAAACTAGCCGTTATTTTACTATTCACGATCATTAAGTTTCAAATCACTACCATTAAAAATCCACTAGTCTCGATCGCTAGAACACTAAACATTAAGTGTTAAATATTCCCTACTCCCGACCGTTACTTTCACTATTCGTAGCCTATGAGTTCAATTGTTGACCAAACATTCGAATTTATTTCATCTAGTACGAATAAATCCAATTGAATTCCGTTTCCGCGATATTCAAATAAAAATTTCTCGACAACAATTTTCTATAAACTCTCACCTCAGAACACCACATTTTTCAACACCTATCACGGATTGAACTTCGGGACGAAGTTCAAAATTGAGGTGTGGATACTGTAGGATCCTACAAAAATCCATTATAATAATCCTCATTAATTAATATTAACCTCGAGTTACCGTTTAACAAAACCCATTTTTACGGGGAAATTAAAATTTTTCTCTTATTAGTATCATTACCACATTACGTTTTGACGGCATATAATAAATAACAACACTTACCTCGAGACTCAACGATTCATACAAAACACCATTTTCACTAAATTTAAATTCCACCAATTGTGATAAGTACTAATAAATCTTATACAATAAATATATTTAACTTCCTTAATCTCATTTAATTATCACTAATAATTTTCATTCCAATTAATACCTAAACTACACACCAAACGGGCCACAAAAACTGTCCAAGCCCATCACCACCACACGCACCACCAGCTGATGAAGGGAAAAGTGTACCGCTTTTAGGGGGTCATTTAAGCCCTAAATCATATTTATTTGATCAAATATTGCCCTAAATCGTTCCTTTTGTCATTTTAGGTACTTTGGAGAAGAAATCTGGAAAATGAAGCATTTTGGATGTTTTTGGAGCATAAAAGTGAAGAAAACGACAAAGTCTCCAAAGCTGCTGGAAAAGTACACGTGACGGCGTCAAGGATTGCTCCTGACGGCGTCACGGCTTGGCAAAAGAGGTGGATATGACAAATACACATGACGCGCCAGAAAGTTTTACAAAGGAAGTCTGACGGCGTCACCCTTTAAGGTGATCAAGGCCGTCACGGTTTAAGTTAAAGAGAGACGGCGTCAAGCACAATTATGACGGCGTCAACACTTGACGCGCCAGAGTGGATTTTGGAGGATTAAAGAGGGACGGCGTCAGGAAGACCATCCGGGAACCCTAGCCGCGGTGAGGTGACGGCGTCACCTCCTACAACGTGACGCCGTCAGCCCCTAAATTCTATATATAGTTTTGTAATTTTTAGTCATTAGTGTGCAACTTTGTGAGGAGAAACCCTAAGACGAATTTTCTGCCATTTTTAAGGGTTTTATACCCTTGGATCTCCCATGTTTAATTGAAGATAAGTAATCAATTAATCATTCAATATGTCTATGTGTTGTTTGATTATATCTTGTTCTTGTCTTTTAATTAACATGCTAGGCTAGATTTATCTTGTGTTTGCTTAGATCTAATGAAACCTAACTATTGATTATTGGTTGTTGGTGTGTTATCAATTGTATTGGATGATTGTTTATCGATGTTAGGCTTAAGAAAACTGGCTAACCTCCTATACGGTAACTTGCTTGAACGTCTTAAGAAACATGAACCAATGCGTACTAAGGTTTTTATGGTTGTATTTAATGCATGAGCGAATTCTAGTGATCCCATGTTAGGAGCTTCTTAGCCAGCTCGACATAGGAGTGAAGTAGGAGCTTGTAGAGTTGGGGAAGTATGTACGCCACCCCACGATTGGTATTAAGGAATACACCCGTCATCCACGCAATTAATACACACTAATCAACCGGTAAAAGATAGTTAGGGAGTAAGGAAATCTAAGTAAACACATTTCTCTCCATATAAGTTCCACCACCTTTTCATTTTGAGATATTTTATTTTATTTGCATTTGTAGTTATTTGGGTTAGTTGACTAGCAACTAATTCCGCCCACTCCTTCAAACCCGAGATTTTACTTGCTTTTATAAAAAATATAAAAATAAAAAAAGAATCTTCCCTCACCCTTAGACCTATTAGAGTAGTTTTTCAATCCTAACGACACTATTCCCCTAGAGAACGATCAATCCCCCGGTACTTGCCACTTCACTATACTACATCGGTCAGGTACATTGCCTGGTGGGGATTGCAAGCCTCTTGAGATCCCTCGAGAGGTAAAACCTGTTTTAAAGGTCGCAAAACCACGCATCAAGTTTTTGGCGCCACTGCCGGGGAATAGTTATTGTTTAGGTTGAATTTTTATTCTATTAGGTCTACTCACTAGATTCCTTTCTAGTGAGATTTTTATTTTATTTTTCTAGGTTTTTCTTTAGTCTATCTATTTTCTTCGTGCTTTTGTTCGTATAAGATTTTCATTGACTATTCAGTTTGCCATTATGGAAAACGCGAATCCACCCCTTATACCTGACGAAATGGCTTTGTTGCGTAGCCAAATTGAGGATGAGATTAGCGAGCTCAGAGAGCTCAATAGAATGATTGATATAGAGCTTGATTATGCCTTGAACAACCTAGAAACCGCCATATACTCAGATAATTACTTAGAACGTAATAATTTTACGGTTGAGGAGTTGATTGAGAAACTTGATGAAGTGAAGGTAGATCCTAGGTTGGATGATTATTTCAATGAATACCCCACTACGGAGGAGATTGCTTACTATAACAACCTAGTTGATAACCCTCGACCACCTTTTGTTAGAATTGACCCAAAGATTAAGAGGGGTGATCCCGGGAATGTGAAGATACCATGTATGATTGGGTACCAATACGTTGAGCATGCTTACATTGACTGTGAATCCCCAACCAACGTGATGTCCTCAGGCCTTTATAGCCAAATCATAAACACACCACTTGAGCCTAGGAAAGACCCCAAGTGCCCCGGCGGAGTTTGCAACTTCGTTGGAAGGATTAAGAACATGCATATCCTTGTTGGGAATTTTACCTTTGTCACCGACTTCATGATCTTAGAAGATTTGGCAAGTGTTGTTGACTGCCGCCTATCTCACGTGGTGTTAGGTAAGCCGTTTGTTGAAGCATCCAATTTAAAGTATGATCGTTTAAGAGGCACGGTTCAGTTTTCTAATCACATAGATAGGATCACATATAGGATGCCTTATCGGGTAAATGAATTTCGTTTTGTGCCTCGATTTGACAAGGACAACATTGGTGCGATTGAGGACATCAATGATGAGGATAAAGAAAAAGGCATGGACTATGTTTGGAATAAAGAAGCCTTTATTATAAAGATTGCTTGAACCTAGGACCTAAATACAAAGTTGATATGGAGGTTGTTAGGATGATTAGAGGGGCAATTGAGAAGCAAAACGGAAAAACGTAGAACCCGTGACTTTGAGTCTAGCTACAAGACTCGTTAATAAAGAAAAGCGCTTCTTGGGAGGCAACCCAAGCTTTATATGCTTTGTGTGTTTATTTATTTGTTTGTTTGATTTTATTTGCTTCCGTATGTATGTTTAATTTTTATTATTATTGATTCATGTTCGAAACTAAATTGTGAAAATGCTTTATCTTGTTTTTAACTTCGTCTTAACTACATATAAAGGTATTTTGCAAAAGATAAGTGTAAGGGAAATCCAAATCGGTTTATTAGAACAAATGAACATGAATCATAACAATATTAAATTAACATACATATTAGTATTTGTTTGAGTCAAATGCTTGTATCGAGTCATAACGATGTTTTGCAGGATTCCAAGGAAGTAAGGTAAAGGTTTTTCCAGAAATTTTCCGGAAACGTAACATGAGAATTCTGTCAGATCATTTCTGACGGCGTCAGGCCTTACAACCTGACGGCGTCAGGTTTTAATTTTCTGAAATTTTTGAAAGTTTTGTTTTTCCACCGGAATCATAAAAGGTTTTTATTAAATCTCTAACTTATAAACTCCAGGAATCTGCAAAATAATCATTCCACAAGCATTATATCCTTATATAGATTTATCCCGCCGATGTTATGCAGGTTTTTGTGTTTGTTTTCTCAGGTTTAACAGGTTATTTTGGACAAGGAAATGTATGTGGAATCTAGCTTTTGGCGATGCATTAGTCTTGGAGCTTCTACTTTCTCTTGGAAGAAAATCTAACCATGTTACCTCTTTATCCACCAAACGAATCAGGGAAGTATTTGATTTCATTCTTTTACCTTATTTACTTTTACATCTTGTTATTTGAACATTGGGGACAATGTTCATCTTAAGTGTAAGGGGGGGGTAAAGTACGATACCTTAGAGAATGCTATTACGCTTGATTTTTGTTTGTTTAATGGTAGATGTGTAATAAAACTGAGAGAAATACCTGTTAAGGCAATTTTAGTGCCAAATTTAAAATTTTTTACAACATATAGGAGTGAAATTTTGATCTTAATGAGCGTCTCATGGACAGGAGTTATATGACTAGCACAAAACCGTACCACTAAAAAAAATTTCCACCCCCAAATATGTGAGGTTCGCCCCTAGAATTGGTAGGAAAAGCATTTATGCTATGATGTGTGTACCGGTAGCACTTAGATTCTAGAACTTGCGTTAGGACCATTCCGAGGCCACAAGTGAGACTACATTCGTGTAGTTAGATTTACTACATGATAAGAGGCATTAGGATTAACCCATTGTTTTACACCTGTGTTTTTGTTATAATTACATTGGCTACATTGGTCAAGTAATTCTCCCACACCCTTTGCGTTGTACTCATTTTTAGTACACGATACCCATAATACACCCCTCAGAGCCTATCTTTTCGTTTCTAACTTTAATCATTTTACTTAAAGGAAGAATTTGTTACACCCCACTTAAATGTACACCCAAATCGCCTTAGCCTACCTTGTATGCACTCATCTTTAGTGCATTATTGTTACAACATTTGTTTAAACCCCAAGTTAATTATCTAATTGATTACATGGTTGCTAAGTCGAGTCATATCCTTGTACATATTGTTTTGGGACGATTGGGACTCATGGGTAAAGTACTAGTGTAATGGAGTAATGGGGAAGAACAACATTATTACCCCCATATGTGCTAAATATTTTAAAAGTACTCCAAGTGTTTCGATTATCTTAATTCGAGTCATTAGAATAAGTTGATTGTAAAGTATGTAAAAGTTCAAGTGTAAGGGGAATCCGAGGCCCCTATGATGTATTAATTTGGATGGTAGGGCAAGAGTGTACCCAAAAAAAAAAAAATCGAAAAAATCAAGAAAAATACAAAAAAATGAGAAAAAGAAAAGTAGAAAAAAACATACGGACTACCATCCCGTTTCATTTTATGTTTATTTTATGTTTTTGTTATTTTGTTTTTAGCTTAAGTCGAGTCTAGTCTTGGCTTAGCAACGCCATATTGTACATGTAATTAATCAAGATCTTTAACTCGCCACCAGTAAAATATCCCTTATCCAACAAATCCGTGTTTATCATATCCCTACACCTAACGTTATAACCCGTTTAAAAGCCCTCTTTGATAGTTTATCTTAGGTGCTTACGCCTAGTGGAGGAGGTTTTTGATCCTTTCCCAAGCCTATGGTAATCTATTTGCTATGACAGGTAGTGAGAGATATTATCCATTTTCATTTAGAGATATACTTTTATGACACCTGAGAGATGTGAGTATCTAAACACTACTTGTGAGGTGCTAGTTTGTAATCTCCGTGCTTATTATGATTAAAGTGGAACGACTATTTGTTGTAATTACTTTTATATTAGCGTTAAATGACCCCTAACTTGTATTTTGATTAGAATAAAAGCGCATTTGCTTGAGGACAAGCAAATCTCAAGTGTAAAGGTATTTGATGAAGCGAAAAGTGTACCGCTTTTAGGGGGTCATTTAAGCCCTAAATCGTATTTATTTGATCAAATATTGCCCTAAATCGTTCCTTTTGTCATTTTAGGTACTTTGGAGAAGAAATCTGGAAAAAGGAAGAATTTTGGACGTTTTTGGAGCATAAAAGTGAAGAAAATGACAAAGTCTCCAAAGCTGCTGGAAAAGTACACGTGACGGCGTCAAGGATTGCTCCTGACGGCGTCACGGCTTGGCAAAAGAGGTGGATATGACAAATACACATGACGCGCCAGAAAGTTTTACAAAGGAAGTCTGACGGCGTCACCCTTTAAGGTGATCAAGGCCGTCACGGTTTAAGTTAAAGAGAGACGGCGTCAAGCACAATCATGACGACGTCAACACTTGACGCGCCAGAGTGGATTTTGGAGGATTAAAGAGGGACGGCGTCAGGAAGACCATCCGGGAACCCTAGCCGCGGCGAGGTGACGGCGTCACCTCCTACAACGTGACGCCGTCAGCCCCTAAATTCTATATATAGTTTTGTAATTTTTAGTCATTAGTGTGCAACTTTGTGAGGAGAAACCCTAAGACGAATTTTCTGCCATTTTTAAGGGTTTTATACCCTTGGATCTCCCATGTTTAATTGAAGATAAGTAATCAATTAATCATTCAATATGTCTATGTGTTGTTTGATTATATCTTGTTCTTGTCTGTTAATTAACATGCTAGGCTAGATTTATCTTGTGTTTGCTTAGATCTAATGAAACCTAACTATTGATTATTGGTTGTTGGTGTGTTATCAATTGTATTGGATGATTGTTTATCGATGTTAGGCTTAAGAAAACTGGCTAACCTCCTATACGGTAACTTGCTTGAACGTCTTAAGAAACATGAACCAATGCGTACTAAGGTTTTTATGGTTGTATTTAATGCATGAGCGAATTCTAGTGATCCCATGTTAGGAGCTTCTTAGCCAGCTCGACATAGGAGTGAAGTAGGAGCTTGTAGAGTTGGGGAAGTACGTACGCCACCCCACGATTGGTATTAAGGAATACACCCGTCATCCACGCAATTAATACACACTAATCAACCGATAAAAGATAGTTAGTGAGTAAGGAAATCTAAGTAAACACATTTCTCTCCATATAAGTTCCACCACTTTTTCATTTTCAGATATTTTATTTTATTTGCATTTGTAGTTATTTGGGTTAGTTGACTAGCAACTAATTCCGCCCACTCCTTCAAACCCGAGATTTTACTTGCTTTTATAAAAAATATAAAAATAGAAAAAGAATCTTCCCTCACCCTTAGACCTATTAGAGTAGTTTTTCAATCCTAACGACACTATTCCCCTAGAGAACGATCAATCCCCCGGTACTTGCCACTTCACTATACTACATCGGTCAGGTACACTGCCTGGTGGGGATTGCAAGCCTCTTGAGATCCCTCGAGAGGTAAAACCTGTTGTAAGGTCGCAAAACCACGCATCACCAGCCCAACTCCAAACTCAACTTTTCTTTTTATCATTTCATGTGGAACTCGACCAGCCAAATCCCCTCCAAAACGACCCTTGTTCTCTCGATCCTTAAACACGACACACACATATTTTTGCATCACCTCGACCACCACCCACTAGACATTGAACATGCGAGATTACAGATTTAAACACGAAGTATTACTAGGATATTCAAAGCCAATTTGTTTGTCCCAAATCGTATAAACAAAATCTCAAAACACAACCATTTTTAAACCCGATTTTTTCCTACACGTTTCTAAGGACCATATTAATATTTTGTGATGTTAAAATGGAGGTTAGAGCAGTAGAAGACGAATATGGCTCGCTAAGTACAATTGACTCTCATTTAAAATACAAACTTAACACAACTATAGCACACAAACAAAAGATAAGGATTACCCACGTTTCATATCTATCAAATATCTCATTTTGTCAGTAAAACCACCTAGGTGTCCTCTCTCCTACAGTGGTCTTCAATAATTGAGTTGCAAGGGTAATATAGTCAATAAAACGTGTATAACTTCTCTATATATATCACCTTCTTCAGCCCACCTTGCTCACTTCCCACCAATTTCATCTCTCACTAAACACCTTAGAAACCCAGAAAACATATGTCACTCATTTAGGAAATATTGGATAAGAAATAAACACGTTAAAACATGGTTCGAACTTAGTTAATAAACTGTCTACTTCGTCCTTGTGATTTCATTCGAACACCACTGCCATCTTACCACCTCTCTTTCACCTCTCCCACTCTACACCACTCACATCTCACTCCCTCTCACTCACAAAATACTCTTAGAAAGCCAGGAGCCTTCTGTGACAACAAGGAAGAATTTTCGACTAAAGAAGGGTTACAAATATACACGCGTATAAGTTGTGCAACGAGGTGGGTTGCCTTCTTTGTGTTTCGTTCATCCTCTCACGACTCTCTACCACCTTTAAGAGGTGTAGTAAGTGTCCTTAATCTCTTTTATTATCATGTCTCGCACTCCACATCTCACGTACACGAGTCACACATGCATGTTCAATTTTATATTCGGACGTATCATGTTACTAAAATGTTTATGTTAACTGAGTAAACTGCATGAGATCCACAACCCTCACTATGGACAAGTTAGAAACTACTCACACCTTAGCTTACTAGTGCACGTTAATAATATTACACACCATGCATTATTCTTTGAACGTATAACACATCTTTATTTTGAACACACTGCACGCATAAACTTATTGTGAACCATGTAATATGTCGAACTTCCATTTTGGAGAACTTAAGAGTCACCACTCACTCACGTTTAACACATTTGTTGCATGCATACATCGAACAACATATATTCAACTCCCACGTGTAAACCGGAAAAACATTTGGATATAAAACAGTCCCTAGTAGCCTCAAAAACGACCTCATAACTCGACCTACGAACCAACGACTACACTTTACTTCCATACGACCTGTTAGACCAAATGACTAGGTACCATGTTTGTATAAACGACTCACCAAAATATCCAAGCTTCGACCCTCAAAAACGACCCAAGTGAAGCGCATAAATAAAACATGTCACACGTACAAACTCAAGTTGAAATTACCAAAAATTATTCCAAGTGTTTTTAACTTGAAAACTGCCTCGGCGTAGCCACAATCTACTCATTTATTTTCGGTTTTTCACACGCAAGGTACTAATATTTTTGCACCACACGATTGTTCACCTAGCAAACTATAAATTTCGTACTTACACTTTTTCATAACAAGCTCATATGAACTCTTAAAAATCTCCAATCCAAGCTGCCATTACTAAGGTTACTAAATTTCATTTTCAGAAAAATATAAATAGTTTTCGGTTCGGGCTAACTTAAAGCCCACTAAGATTTTGTGATTAATCAGTCCAACAGGCCCATGAAATACATTTTTAGAATCACAAAAATAGCCCGATTCCAGGCCCAAAACAGTTTACACGCCCTCGCCTCTAAAACTCTTAACGGGCCTTGTTCTAAATCGTTAATTGGCCCAATAATGCAAAAATAATCCCTTTTCTGAAATAAGAAATTGAAATAAGTTAAAATGAACTTAATAAAGTTATAGAAATTTTCAGAATATTTTTCCCGTTATTTTTATGCAAAAAGGACTAAAAATGTAACGCGATCTAACTTGAGGGACTAAAACTGCCAAACTGTGAAACTTATGGACTGAAGCTGTGAAAACAGTTTATAGAGGACCTAAATTGACATATCATTGAACTCCAAGCCTTATATGGAAATATGGACAAGTTTTGGACTATTATTGGACTTTGACTTAAACGAAGGACTAACGATGTGACGCAATCGCAGTTAGGGTAAAAAGAGTAACAATCTGGAAAGAACAAGGACCAATTAATTTACTTGACATTCTTATTTTATTTTCTATTTTTCACCCTTCACTTCATATGCATTTTACATTTTAGTTATGCATTATTTAATATTCGTTATTTATTATAACAAGGAATTTAGCGATTCACTTTGCATATCATTTCAGCATATTTTGAGAAGATAATATTTTGAGTCGAGTGACATAAGAATCAAGATAATATCATATATGATATTATATTTTTAACTTGAGGCATTTTAAGCATATCACACTCATATCACCGATCAAATCGTTATACGATTTCTCACATCACACTCATTGTTAGTAGTAAGTCAGAATCTTAGACTTCCCTTATATTCAGGTTTCGTATCAAAGACGTTTCCGTGATCGTTTTCATAGATCTAATAATTCTATCTTGTCAGATACGCCCCAGGTGAGTCGTGGCCCCTACTTTTAACACTTGTTTTAATAACACTTTTGGGGGAGATACATGCTTTAACTGTTTTAAGTTACTTATATATATTGAAAACTCTCATGATTTACTCAAAATCATCAACTATGCTTTACATATTTGAATCACCCTTTGAAAGGAATATATGCTCGCTTTATGTGCGAATTGCTTGCTTAGCTTAAACACTGAACTTGAAATATAACATTTTCAAACTACTTGACATAACACGATATTGAGATTCATTGTATGCATTCATATAACAAATGATTGTACTGTTAACTTTCCTATGATATTTCTACATTTCACTAGAAATAATTGCCAAGACTAAAATTACGCATATTTCATGAACCCTGAAACCTATATTGCCTAAGTTTACTTTATTGCCATAAAGTCCCTCGATCATGAGCCATTAATCACTGCGGTGAGCGCGAATATAGTGAACAGCTTCGAAAACTGTTAGAGGCTGACGACCTATCCCACTAAATACTTTGACGGAATGCCTTATGGTTAGTCGTATTTAGTCGTGATGCACTATATTTGAGAAAAATAGGAATTGGCAAATCACCTATTACATGAGGGCTTAAACACCCATCAGTAACCCTGATGGGACACCGCCGTTTTACGGAAAATTGTTAACGTTTTGCGTGTCATGAGGCTTAGGGCAATATAAATTTTGAATATATGAATGTTTCATATATATTAGGATACAGCTGTATTTAGTAAACACCACTCCACACTGATAGATTTCAGACACTAGATTAATATTTTCACTATGTGTTATGATTATGAATCATGTACTTGAACCTTAGTTGTTATCACATGTGATTTAATTGTGAATTCTACAAAAGACAACCCAAATTGCCTGGTATATCGTTACAATTAAAAGTTGACCCAACATTCTATTTCAAGCGTATAACAACTTAGCTCATCTTCATTTATAACTTGAAACTTATGATTCTGGAGATCATACAGGATTTTGCTTGTGGATTTTTATTCAACACAACTTGTTATCTATTTCATGAAGAACTATTATTTATTTCGATAATCACTATACACCTTTTAATTTCATTGAAAGAAAGTTATTCTCTATCAAACTCCACGAACTCACCAACCATCGTGTTGACGTTTTAAGCATGTTTATCTTAGGTAATTAACGGAGCAGGACAAGACACGGAGCGGGCATCTTATACTCTGATAAATAAACTGGTGTAAAATCAAATATGTCATTCTTTCCAAATTACCACACTTTTGTGGGATTTTCAAATCAGATATTTTCCTTTTATACCAAAACTATTATTTCGAATGACATATAACTTTCAAAACGCCAATTCTGGACCGTTTTTCTGAAATTTTAACTCGATCCTCACCGTAACACCCTAATTACTTTTTCGCTGCCACTAAACAAATTAGGGGGTGTTACATAATACATAAGAGTTTTTAATATAGGTTGAATGGTAAATGAGAAAAACATAGACTCCAAAGCATGCAAGTGACTCTACGATCCATGTATCCACTATCGCCTTTCTAACCTGAGATAAACATGCTAAAAAGTGTCAACACAAAGGTTGGTGAGTTCATAGAGTTTAGTTTAAAATGTAAAATATTGAATAAAGATTTCACAGCAAAGGCCTTGTAAATCCACTCAGTTGCAACTTCTGCCCATTCAAAACTTGCAACCTGTGTGTTTACAACCCATTGCTAAAATATAGAATAAGTATGACATGAGTATATACGATATATGTAAGCACTTAATGTAAAGCATAACAGCAAACTGAACCTCACGACTAGAATAAATAAGTATCATGAATAAACTGGATTATATTCACCCAAGGTCTCGAATAAGTGTTGGACACAAGGGTGGGGGTGTCAACCCGATAGTACTATCAATACCTCTCCAACGGCTCCATCCAGGAGTTAAACAGTTGCTAAGAATAAAGTGTAGAAATGTAGAATAAGTGTAACACATTAAGGCATATATCGTAACTATATTTCATGTCCAAAAGTATCATAAGTAAAGCGTATCATAAGAGTATAAATATTTTGAATATAAAACAAGTAATTGAGCATGTATCTCCCCCAAAAGTATTTCAAAACATATAAAAGTAGGGGCTATGAAACTCACCTTGATTAGTCTGAATGATAAACGAATTTAACTAAAGTTGATAAACGTCTCCGGCACTCTTCCTGAATTGGTATGTCAAATTTCAGTAATCATTTCTGATGATTATATGTTTATTTGTTCTTTTCGTTTCGTTCTTATGTTTTCTGTTTATTCGTTTGTTCGTTGATTCGTTAATAAAATAAGCGTATTATGTTAATATTAGATTGGAAAATAAAAATATAGAAATGATAAAAATAATAGTTAGGAAAAGTTACACTTTAATCCCTAAGGTTTGGTCAAATGACAGTTTATACCCTGAACTTTTGGAAAATGACAGTTTCTACCCTTAAGTTTCAAAAATGTCATTTTCTACCCTTTTTATTTAATATTGTCAAAAATGACCCTTGATAATAAATGTTTACAAAATCAGCTCATAAAAACTTTTATTACTTGAAAATAAAACATATGAAATAAGTGACTTAAGCTAAAGTTTTGGATGCGAACAACTTTACAAATAATCGATCATTTTACGTACTGTCTGTTCCTATGAAAAATTAGCCAGTTCGACTCTAGATATGCCAAGTTTCGTATTTTATGATATTCATTTGCTATTCGAAATATTTGGTCAAAGTCGCTAGGTTAGAACAAGTTTTAATGAAAATCTGAAAATTGGTTTTTAACCTTAGCGATGGGGTGGTTTTTAAGATTCAATAACTTTTTACTCGATTGATCGTTTTACAAAATTCTTCTTTCTAAAATAAGTATGCTAGGTAAACTTTATTATGCCAGAAATACATAATTTTTAGAGTACATATGAGTGTCGAAAACTGGGTTGAAACTTAGGCTACTGGTCGACTATTATTGAAATATCATAACTGGAAATCAAGTTTCTATTTCAGCGATATGACACAAACTTTGGACTTAAATATCTTTTGACTCGATTAACCATATTACGTGATTTTTCTTCCTAATCAAAGCTTGCTGGGTGGTCTTTAATCATGCCAAAAATCAGATTTTATGGTGCTTGTTTAAGGGTCGAAAACTGGTCTCAAAATCAGTAAGTTGAGTTGACTTAAAAAAAAATAGTAACTGGAAATATTAGGTTTAGTTTTAGCGATATAGAGTGGATTTTAGGACTCGATATCTTTACGAAAACTTAATCATTTTTTATGATTCTTTTTCCTAACTTTAGCTAGCCAGGTGAACTTTAAACATACCAAATTTCAGAATTTATAGAAGTCGTTTGATGGATGGTTTTTAGGTCGAAAGTTAGCCCTGTGGAGCATGATTTGCTCGACAGAAACCACAGATAAAAGACCCGATTGGGTTTTAGTGTTTTTAAACGTTTGTAACTCAATTTTTATGCATGCTATGTTAATATTACATATATTCTAACATGTTTCATGAGTTTGTGATTTGTTTAAGCAAATATTCGAACATATAGGGGTGTTGATATTTACTGATCAAACAGAAACAAAGCAAGGAAATGAAAATTTGATGTTTTTGATTATGTTTGTTGTTAGGTATTATGTATTAGTGTGTTTAAGGATAAAGAACATAACTAAAACTGAATTAAAAGAGATTAGTGATACTTACTTAGTTTGTGGGTTCGACTAGGGTTTTATGATTCTTGGGTTCAACTCTTGTTATCCTCTTCTTCTTGGCTTACAAGGGTTTTATTAAGAGTGTTATTGGGGCTGTGGTGACTGAAATGGGGAAGTATTGAGGCTGTGAGTTTCTGTTCGATTGGTTTAGGGTGAATGGAGAGGGTCTTGAGTGCTTCCTATTTATAGAGGGTGGATTAGGGTTTTCTAGATTTTTGTTGGTGTGAAATGTGATGATGTGGCTGAATTTGGTTGAAGGAAAAATGTGAGGAGGAGGGAGGGAGATCGTGTAGCTTGTGAGGGTGTAGTGATGTGTTTGGTTTTAATCCATATAAGTGCTAAGTTCTAGAGGAGGGGGGAATGTATGTAGTGAAGGCATTATGTAGAGATAAATCTAGTTATGTTGTTATTGTATTCGAACCAGATTCTAGAGAGGGAGTTCGATTGGGCTTAAGATGGTAGTACTTAGGGTTTAGGAAGTAGTACTTTAGGGTTTAGGGTTTGAACTAAATTAGTTTTGAGGTAAATATTGATATGGATTTAGTTTAGAAATATATTTATATACATAAATCGATTTGTATGTAAATTGAGAAGGAAAATGGGTTAGGCTTAAGAGGATGGTAACACATGCTTAATAGGGTTGTACTATTATTTAGAATATAGGAAAAATATAGTTTTAGTAATTTATTAAGTTATAAAAATTATTTGTTAATTTTTATTAAGTTGAAAAGTAAATAAATGGGATTTTTGGTTCTTGTGCATTAAGCACTTGTACTTTGGCTTAAAAGACTTGCAAAAATATTTAAGGAATTTAGGAAAAATAATTTATAAAAGTTATGCATAAATGGTTCGTAATTTGTGCTTTAAAAATAATATAAATAAGATTTTTATAAGGATTTTATAAATAAATTGTTTCCATGCATAAAGAACTTGTACTTTAGCTTTAATAACTTGTACAATTAATATTTTGTAAAAATATTGTATAAATAATTTAGGGTTTATGAAGTTTGTACATAAAATCATAGTTTTGTGGATTTAGAGTTTTATCGGGAGCTAAAATAGAATTAGGGTTTCTATTGCTTTAGTGACTTGTACTTTAGCTTAGATGAGTTGTATTTTTATGTTCTGAGGTTTAGTTATTCATATTTGGCGTTGTGATGATTTTAAGGGTTTCCTAGAAACTCTATTCAGATAATGAATGTTTTGTTTATACGTTCGTTAAGAAATTATTGTAAAATGGTAAATGGTATATTGTTATGTTTTCATATAAATATGTTTATGAAATAAACATTAGGTTTGTTAGGCAGGTCTGTGTGGGAGCACATTTATCAAGGATGTGAGCTACGTCACATAAGATAGGAGATACAATAAAAAAAATTTATCCGTGGAAAAAGGATAATAATTCGGAAATTTTACGAGTGGTTACAGGCCATCTCCTTATCACCATCACAAACTCTATCTTCATTCCAAAATAAAAACCCAGAAAAAATGAACATAAATAAATACCAATTTCACATTCACACATGACTGACTAAAATACCTTCTTTTAAATGTGCGAATGTGCGAGTCCTATTTTTTTTACAAAATCAAAGAGATCTAACAAAATCAAAGAAACAAGACCAAATTGTTATTATATTTTTTCAGAATATATCCTTATACAAATTACAAGTTTCCATATACAAATTAGATTTGAATCTTTAATCAAGTCCTAATAACACATCCACCAAGATCTTCTATCCTTAAGATCTTCAAAAAAAAAACCTTGACAAATCCACCAAGATCATCAATAAATCTTCAGCAATCAATATAATCCCAGTAGATCCATCATCTTCTTTGACAATTATTAACACTATCAATCAAAATTTAAATTAAACCTTCACTATACCTGTATTTTGGAAACACATATAATCCGGCAACAATTGGTTTCTTCGATTAAAAAAAAAAAAGAAAAAAAAAAAGCATACCAAGAACAGATCTGCTATCCATCACCATATGATCCATATCCACCATATGAAGCCTTGGGTTCTTTCGCCTATAACAAAATTGATAGGATCACAATTACAACAGATATTACTTGACCGAACCAAAATCTAAAACAGTTAAAACATAAATTGCCCATTGAAACAACTCCAAAGCACCAATAATCATTATACAGTATCAAACCAGAAAGTATTCAAACAAAATTGAAAATCTCCTGAATGTTTTTTTATGGATTAGAATGGAAAAAACCTCACCGTAGACACAATGTTGTTGATCATGATCCTTGCAAGATTGATATTCCTCCGAGTACCACTTATTTGAATGTGTTTAAAATGTTAACATTAGCAATATGTTGTGTGTCCACCACATCCACCGCCATATGGTCCATATCCACCACCATATGGTCCACTATATCCACCGCCATATGGTCCATATCCACCACCATATGTCAGTATTGCCCATTTCAAAGTCTTGTGTATCAATTTTATATTTGAGTTTGGAAGAAGATATGGATGGGGCTTCAATTTTAGATCTAGATCTGAGTTTTAGATCTTAGTATGTGTGATGATAATTATGTGGTGAGTTTTAGATCTGAGTTTGTGATGTTGATGGTTTTGTATAAGGAGATGGGTATATTAGTCATTTAAGCAGTCAAACCCCCACCAACCCCACCTAACCACTCTACTTTAATATTAAAATAGTGGACATGTGTCAAAGTTTTTGTGGATTCGCACATTCGCACATGACTCTTTTAGGAAAAGATATTATTTTCATCCTATTTTTTGAAAAAAGTTTTTTTTCAAGTACCATTTTGATAATTAACTCTTAAAAGTACTCATCTTTGGCAAAATTTATGTAAGAAGTTATCAAAATTTAACTTGGCGGGATGAATGAGTTTAAAGTTTGCTTTCAAATTCGAGATCCTCCATAAACTTGCAAGCAGTGGGCTACTCTTACAAATCAGTCAAAAGAAGGATTTTGAAGATACCAACTGAGTGTTACTTATCAAAAACGTAAACCAAAGTTAAAGCAACTAAAAAACGTACATAAGACAAAAATAGTTAACAGCTAAACTAAACAACTACTCGTACTTACTCCGTAAGAAAAAGGACTAAGAGCCTGTTTCTTTTTTCTTTACCGTAAGGAATTGGGCTCACTATGATATTTAATATTGTCTCTTTATTGCGTGGGGGCCATTTATTTCTTTTATTCCGTCTATATCAATGAAGGATGCAAAGTGATATCCTCCTCATCCAGAGGCTAAACCAGACATGGACCCACATGGTCCCACTTGTACTCAACAAAAAAGACGAAGATATGATCATATTTGTTTTGGTTTTAATAACCATCTTTTAGATTTACATAAAAATTTCAAATTTTACAAAAAAGAAAAAAAAAATAATAGATAATGTAACATTATGCGTTCGTTTACATAAATATATATAAAAAATAATTCAAACGGTTATATAAAGATAGCAGAGAAAACCAATGCTAGTATAATCGGGCATAATTCACGACCCTTAACGGCTTGTTTACTAAATTAAGTGGCTTGGATTTATTACCATATTAGCTACTTTTGAGAAAGAAGTTTTGGTGGACCTCCTTATTAAGATGAATTAAGGGATTGGGTCCACTCATTAAATGAAAAGTAAACACTTCTTAAATAACATAAACATATTTAGCGCAGTCTATAGACTTAAACATGACATGTTGGAATGATAGCTAGAACAAGAAACTTCATACTTGGTGGTACCATATGCTCACTAAAAAAATACGTACATAGTAAACCGTAACCGCTACCATCTTCAATAGAAATCGCAAAAGGAAATTTTCGCCATTAAAAATAATTATTTTCTTAAAACTTTCACCGGTATGTTCACGCTACTATATTATTGTCGAAAACTAAACACTGTCACCGCTATATTCATGATTGACGATTTATTATAACATTTTTTTCGATAGATGTATTATAGTATATATGGCTGAAATTTGAATCTTATTAGATACAACGCCTGAGGATCTGTTGAGCATCATTTGTCATCGAAATTTGTTGAAAAAATTATTCGCCGTCAACATTCTTTCGCGCTAGACACCGCTGCCGCTAGGCGTGGGTACTCGGCTAGTCATGTATAAAACCATATTTTGTATTACAAATCCCAATTATTTATATTTTCAAATCGAAAACCTAGCCCAAACCCACAAAAACAAATACACCAAAAATGAAAAAAGATGAATATTGTGGGGCTCAAATATAACTTGAGTTTAAAAAGATAATAATATTGTGGGGCTCAAATATAACTTGTGCTCCAAGAGACGCATTTGAATCACTAAAATCTTACTAGTAATTAATTGCAACTTTCCTTTTATAAAGTGACAGACAAGCCGTGTTGAGATCATCGAATCTAAAGGCCTGTTTCTTGTTCAAATTTCAAACATAAAAAACTGAAAACCACTAGGAGTATTAAGGTAATACCATATTTATTTTTTTCTTACTCAGTCAGATCTTAGTTTGTTTTTAATGATTGATATGATGGTGTGAGACTGTGAGTGTAGTTCAATGAAGCAACCAGTAGCAGGAGGAGGTGTGCAGTTAGCATCAATTGATGAGCAGAATCCTTTAAACCAATCTCAGCAAGATGTGGCTGTTCCAATTTCTGCACTTGCTCAATCTTTACCACCTAGGTTACCTCTTCCAGATCTACTACAAGAAGGTCTCTTTTTTTCTTTGACTTTCTTAGGTCTATAAGATGGGTTTTTTTTCTTAGCCATGTGTTTGTGATATGAATCTATCACATACGAGGCTCGTATCAATTCATAAGTCCAAGTGTAGAGCTGGCTTATAAGAGAAGGGGACACCTAGATTTAAAACCACCATCCAGTCACATACTTGGTCGATGTGGGATCGTAACAGTTTGGATGCGAGCTTATGGAAGCTTGAGCTTTTACAAGCTTATATAATAAGCTTTGTTTGACAAACAAGCTAATAGAAATGAGTAGAGCTTGTATTTGCTATTTAGTTAAATTACTTAAATAACTATCAAAATAGTATGGATGAATAAACAAAAGTTTGGAATATAATTAAATTTAATTTGATGTCTTGTTATGTAATTTTTACAATAATAAGTTCTATCTATAACTAATTCGCTAAGCTTGAGCTTTAGCTAATTTCGACAAACACACCATTGTGCTTGGATGCTTATGCCGTATAAATGCAATTAAAGGAAAATGTTTACTTATTTGGTTAGAAAAGTAATTTTATTTGAGTTAATACATATGATAGTTGCTCTACTTTCCATGAGAGCGTACCTTGAGGTGGAAATAATCTTTGCTTATCATATCATTTTTATTTCAATGTGACCAACACAACCAAATTATCGATTGATGCTCAAATCTCAATCATGGTGTGTATAATATTGCAATTATATCTTGAATGAATAAAGCATTAACTTTGCGTTGACATTAATGTTTTTTAGGGAGTAGAGAAGATTACATAAAATTTGGTATCCCTCTTTATGAAGCCTCAATTAAAGCCGACTGGGGAGCTGCTAAAAAAATCCTCGATGAAAAACCAAACTTGATAAAGAGCAGTATCACTGAAAATGGCGAAACAGCACTTCACGTCGCAGCATCAGCAAAAAGAACCAAACGGGTGGTAGAGTTCGTTAAAAATCTGGTGGTTAGGATGGATAAAGATGACTTGGAACTTAAAAATAACAGTTCCAACACCGCCCTTTGTTTAGCAGCGGCAGCTGGAAATGTTGAAATGGTTAAGATTATGGTAAAAAAGAACCCTGGGTTGCTGGTAATTCCTGGTAGTCAACAAATGATGCCACTTTATATGGCCGCCTTATTTGGAGACCATGATGTGGTGAAGTATCTCTATGACGAGTCCAAGAAATTGAGTGATGATGGGTGGACTCCTCAGAATCGTGCTTGGCTTCTTCAGAAATGTGTTGAGGGCGATTTGTTTGGTAAGCATTTTAGCATGTTGTTATTACAGGTTTCCTTTTATTCTTGCATGGTATTATCCGTTACAATGTGATTGTCAAATGTTTTTCAGATATTGCACTACGGATAGTGGAAGACCGCCCAGAACTTGCTAGTAATGGGAGTGTACTTGGAATATTGGTTAAAAAGCCTGATGTATTTTCTGGAGAATCATCAAATTTTATCAAAAGGACAATCAATTGGGGTAAGCATCTTTACTCCAAGATCTATTATACATCATACATGTCAAAATAAAGGTTCAGTTTGAATATATAGAGAACCAAACCTACTAATTTGTAAATTCGAGTTTTTAATATATGTTTTAGGTATGTCATAAAAAGAGTTAATTACAAAAATGGTCATTATGGTTTGCTGGTTTTTGCAGTTTTAGTCACTCACCACGTTCAGTTAGGTTTCAAATAGTTACGGATCCAGTCCAATTTTGGCAAACCTTAGTGACCATTTATCCAATTTTGGTAAATATTGGGTTAATCCCAATCTGCTGTACAAAGTTAGTTATAGTTAGTTATAGGTAGTTATATGGCAGTTATTGTGAAAGGACACAACCCTTGGTTCAGTCGAACCATCACAACCTTTCACTCATACCTTTTCATTATGTATAAATATATAGAATATGTAAACAATCAGATGATGATCACAGATTAATAAAAACACTTGTATTTCATAGTTGCAATTCATAAACCTGTTTCTTGGTATATTGTGACTAAGTTAGATCATAGATCCGTGAGAAAGGCCAACAATTGGCATCAGAGCTTGGTTTGGTTGTTAACCAAATCATCATATACCAGAAATACAAAATCTTTTCATTCCTGTTTTGAATCAAAACCGTATCGTTTTTTTTCGGCCAAGTCAAACCGAAAAAACCCCAAAAACCAAATTCAAAACAGAAATCCATATTCAATCGGACAACATAAGTCATCATCAAGGGGCAACAAATCGATTCAATATAAACAAGGAACAAACACACCTGTTTTTTGAAGAATCAAGACTCGCACCCTTAATTGAATCATCAATTGATTCAAGTTGTCCATAGAGGCCTAGATAACATTCGGTATTAAGCAAATCCCCAAATTGCGAAACCCTAATTTCGCACAAAATCAGAAGGGATTACTTTGGTTCAAGAAGAACCCACCAACCGAAGAGAAGAGAAGGTTGTACCAGCCATATAATCGGCGGTTAACCACCACAAGAAGTGAAGAAGACGGACTAAAGTCTCAAGAAGAGACGCGTTTTTTTTTTTATCTCCAAAGGAAGAAGAGAGGCGCCTGCTTTAGAGCATCACCAGGAACCAACAAAAAGGGCTACGGGTATATTAACCCACCAGGTTCCAAAAATACAGAACACACCCTCCACCTTTTATTTTTTATATAATATATATTAGTATTCTTGATATATATTGTATAGATTTGTAGGAAAAGTTACTTCCTTTAATTTTTAAGTTGGTACTTTTCGAGTTTTTTAGAAAATATAATAACCTAGTGATTACACTGCTTGTTATATTAGAAGGATAATTTAAGGAGTAATTAACCTTAGGTTATTCAACTTAGAATATCAAATCTCCAAGGATAGTTTTTATTTGAAAAAAAACTAATCCCCTTAAGTTATAGTTAGCCTATAAGGCACAAAACAAAGGAGCTCGCAAGAAAAGAAATTTCGAGACACTTAGTGTTAGATATTTATTTGGAGATTTAGTCAATATCTTAGAGATATGACGAAAGATAGTGGAGAAAGTGCAAAGAAAGAAGTACTACTAGTACACCTCAATTCCAATGTCCGATGCTAAAACCCTCGAATTACTCATTATGGGCAATTCGAACGCAAATCATTCTCGAAGCGAATGGTTTATGGGAAATGATAGAGCCGTTAGGAACGACTCAAACCGACAACAAGAAAGATAAGACTGCTATCGCATTCCTTTACCAATCTTTACCCGAAGAACAATTGCTTCAAATATAAAAACACAAAACCGCGAAAGCCATATGGGATGCTTTGAAGACTAGACACATTGGTGAACAAATAGTTCAACAAGCAAGATTACAAACACTCAAATCCGAATTTGAGATGTTACATATGAAGGAAGACGAGACAATCGACACCTTCACCGGAAAGATAACAACAATAGTAAACAAAGCTGCTAGTCTAGGGCACACAATTGAAGATCAAACAATAGTACGAAAACTATTAAATGTTGTACCCGATAGGTATCTGCAAATAGTTGCATCAATAGAGCAATATTTTGATCAAGTGAAATGACAATGGAAGAAGCAATTGGAAGACTCAAGACATATGAGGAAAGAATTAAGTACAAGAAAGGTAAACAAGTGGACAATCAAGAGAGACTGATGTTCACACGACATGAAAATAAAGGAAAATATGTTAGAGGACGTGGACGTGGAAAGAATAGATTTTCACAAGGAATGAACCACGAGAAGTTTAAGGAAGAGAGGAAAGATGGAGAAACCTCTCATAGAAACTTCAATAGAAGCAACTTCAAGAAATCAAGCTATGATACTAGCAAATTACAATGTTTCAAATGTAAGAAGATAGGGCATATTGCACCTAACTGTCCTCAAAGGACAAAGGCAAATGAGCAATCTAATCTTGTTGAAGAAGACTTAGAACCAACCCTATTAATGGCAATATTCGAAGACTCAGATGAAGGGAAACAAGTAAAAGAAGTTGAAGATCAAAAGGTCTCACTACATGAAGAAGATGTAGGATATAAAGAGACAAATATGGATAGTCTATGGTATTTAGACAATGGAGCTAGCAACCATATGACTGGAGTGAGAGAACACTTCAAGGAGTTAGATGAGAAGGTCAGTGGAAAAGTAAGATTCGGAGATGGTTCACACATAGAAATCAAAGGAAAAGGTTCAATTTTAATAGAATGTGATGACGAGAAGCAAAGAATTATATCACACGTATATTACATTCCTAGCTTGAAAAGCAACTTATTGAGCCTTGGACAATTTACTAAAATAGGTTGTAAGGTAGTAATGGAAGACGACGAATTACGACTTTATGACATGGATAACAAAATCTTCATGAAAGTTACGCGACAAAGAAATCGACTATATAAAGCAAGTCTAAGGATAGGCACACCTGTCTGCCTACTAGCAAATTTAAAGGATAATACATGGTTATGGCACGCAAGACTAGGACATCTCAATTTTGAGTCACTAAAATCAATGGCTCAAAGGGATTTAGTTCATGGAATACCTGCCATTAAACATACAACACAAATCTGTGATGTTTGTTTAATTGGTAAACATAGTAGAGCACCATTTCCAAAAGGAGCAAAAGCTAGATCTACTTCACCTTTAGATTTAGTATATGGAGATTTATGTGGACCAATCACACCACCGACACCTTCTGGAAAGAAATACATATTCTTGTTAGTAGATGACTACTCAAGATATATGTGGGTGTATTTCTTAAATACGAAAGATCAGGCATTTGATACTTTCAAGGAATACAAGAAGACGATAGAAAATGAGTTAAGGACAACATTAAAGATGTTGAGAACTGATCGTGGAGGAGAATTCACACAATATTGTAAAGAAAATGGCATAGCACGACAACTTACCGCACCTTACTCACCGCAACAAAATGGAGTAGTTGAAAGAAGAAATAGGACAATTATGTCTACAACAAGATGTATGATGAAAGCAACGAACATGCCACAAAATTTTTGGGCTGAAGCTGTTAGACACGCCATATACATCTTAAATAGCGTTCCTACAAAAGCATTAGAAGACATTACTCCATATGAAGCAATTAAGCGAAGAAAGCCAAACTTAGAGAATCTAAGAGTTTTCGGCTGCATAGCATATGCAAAGGTACCATCACAACATTTGACGAAGTTAGATGATAGAAGCAGTAGAATGGTATACTTAGGAAGCGAACAAGGATCAAAAGCCTACCGACTTTTTAATCCAACAACACAAAAGATATGTGTTAGTAGAGACGTGAAGTTTAAGGAGAATGAAACATGGGATTGGAAGGAATACATGAGTGAGCACATTAACGACGAACCCGAATGGACTGACTTCAAAATAGAAAATCTTGAAGCCACAAATGAACATCATGATCAAGGAACTCAACCAGATGACAATGAATTCCCTAACAATGATGATGAAGGATATACAACATCAACAAGCTCTCCCTCACAATCTCAAACACTTCACACACCATCAACAAGTTCATCACAAGTAAATTCTCAAATTACACCCAATACCTCAACACAATCAATCTATCAAAGTGATAGTGGTTCAATCTCAACCACAAATTCACATTCACACTTTGATCATACACCGTTGAGAGGTTATAGAACTTTAAATGACTTATACGAGAACACCGAGGAATTATTATTGGCTGAAGATGAACCCAAGAATTACAAGGAAGCGTCAAGCGATCAAAAATGGATTGAAGCAATGAAGGTCGAGTTAGATTCCATCAATAGGAACAACACATGGGAATTAACCACACTACCCAAAGGACATAAAGCAATTGGTTTAAAATGGGTATTCAAGACCAAGAGAGATGCTAATGGAATTATAGTCAAGCATAAAGCAAGATTAGTAGCAAAAGGCTACATACAAGAGCATGGCATAGACTTTGAAGAAGTATTCGCACCTGTAGCAAGGATGGAAACTATACGTTTACTACTCGCCATAGCTGCTAACAATAAATGGGAAGTACATCACCTCGACGTAAAATCTGCATTTCTACATGGAGAATTAAAAAAAGAAGTGTATGTTACACAACCCGAAGGATTTATACAGAGAGAGCATAATGGGAAAGTTTATAGACTTATAAAAGCTCTATACGGTCTAAGACAAGCACCACGTGCATGGAACATAAAGTTAGACAACACCTTAAAGTCATTAGATTTCAAGAAATGCGTACTAGAACATGCTATCTACACGAAGGCATCAAAAGACTCAATACTTCTCGTAGGAATTTATGTAAATGATCTAATCATCACTGGTACACCAAAGAAAGAGATTGACAAATTTAAAGCTCAAATGGAAGCAAAATTTGAAATGAGCGATCTTGGATTATTAGCTTACTATCTGGGAATAGAAGTCACACAAACTGGGGGTGACATATCAATAAAACAATCAGCCTATGCAAGCAAAATCTTGAAGGACGCTGGAATGCTAGACTGCAATGAAACACAAATTCCAATGGATCCAGGAACAAGACTGACAAAGGACACTGAAGGAACATTGGTCAACTCAACTGAATATCGAAGTTTAATTGGATGTTTAAGATACCTGCTTCACACAAGACCCGACTTAAGTTATCCTATTGGATTACTTAGTCGATTTATGCAAGAACCAAAAGCGCAACATATGAAAGCTTTAAGGCAAGTACTACGCTATGTAAAAGGAACAAAGGATTATGGTATCACCTACAAACATAATGGAGGAAACAAGATACAAGGATTCAGCGACAGTAGTTATGGAGTCAACACTCAAGAAGGAAAAGGAACTACTGGAATAATATTTTACTATGGAGAATCACCAATTAGCTGGAGCACACAAAAACAAGCCACTGTAGCACTATCATCATGCGAATATGAATTTATTGCAGCAACAGCAGCAGCAACACAAGCATTATGGTTAAAAAGACTACTAAGCAGGCTTACACACTCGAAGGAAGAAAAGGTTATAATAATGGTTGATAACAAATCTGCTATAGAACTGATGAAGAACCCCGTATTTCATGGAAGAAGCAAACATATTGATACAAAGTACCACTTTATAAGAGAATGTGTTGAAAGAGAAGACTTACAAGTTGAATTCATAAGTGGAGAATATCAAAAGGCTGACATACTCACGAAAGCACTACCGAAGATCAAGTTTCTAACAATGAGACAACTTATTGGAGTTAAAGATCTACGACAAAGCGATTGTGATTAAAGGGGTGAATATTGGGTTAATCCCAATCTGCTGTACAAAGTTAGTTATAGTTAGTTATAGGTAGTTAAGTTATATGGTAGTTATTGTGAAAGGACACAACCCTTGGTTCAGTCGAACCATCACAACCTTTCACTCATACCTTTTCATTATGTATAAATAGATAGAATATATAAACAATCAGATGATGATGACAGATTAATAAAACCACTTGTATTTCATAGTTGCAATTCATAAACCTGTTTATTGGTATATTGTGACTAAGTTAGATCATAGATCCGTGAGAAAGGCCAACAGTAAACCACAGTGACCATTTATGTAATGAAATTGGACTGGATCCGTAACCATTTGAAACCTCTGCAAAAACCAACAAACCATAGTGACCATTTATGTAATTCACTCCTAAAAATGCTTTTAGTCAAATACCCTTAATTACAACTAACGGAATTATTATTAGAATTTCTACCATACGAACATCATCTTCAAATTTTCGAAATTAAAACTTAAATGTATAAGATCCGTGTGGTATGTTAAACATTTGCCAGTCATGATAGTACCTTTTTTTTTCTGTTTTACCAAGTAACTAGTATACAACTTCATCGATCTATTATTAGTCACAACTAATTTTTTTCGATTATTTTGTCTTCTTTTGTTGTTTGCAGTTTTAGAATTTGTTGGACCAAAGGTAGGACGTCCCAAAAAGGATACTGGAGCATTGCAGTTACTAAGAATCATTTGGAAAAATATTGCAAAAAAGTCTAAGAAGGAAATTGATGATATACTTAGAGGGCCGGTTGATCCGATCAAGAAAGATGACAGGCTACCTTATGGAAAGGATGATCAACAATTGCACCTGCTAAAAGTAATTGCTAAACATGTTATTAAAATACCTGCGGAAATTCAGAAGATAACCGCAGGACCTTCTGGTAAAATAACAAGGGCACCATCAATGCCAAATACAAAGAAAACATATTCTTCCCGTATGCTATTTGTTGCTGCAGAAATGGGCAATACCAAATTTATAGTTGAGCTCATCCGACTATATCCTGATCTGATATGGAAGGTCAATGATAATAACCAAAGTATATTCCACATTGCTGTCAAACATCGCAATGAGGGCATCTATAACCTATTGTACGAGATAGGCTCAATGAAGGATCTAATAACTCCTCTGCGAGATGAAAATGACAACAACATGCTGCATTTAGTTGGTAAGATTGCAAAGAGAAAGCGACTTCAGGATGTGTCAGGAGTCGCTTTACAAATGCAACGAGAACTATTATGGTTCAAGGTACGTTTTTCTCTGCAAGCTTCTTGTATTAGTAAACTTTTTTTTTTTTTTTTTTTTGCTTTATATTGCTTTATTTTTTCTTTTGATCTTGAATATTTAGTACTCGTATAACCTAACATTATCAACCTGTACTCTATTTGGACTGTAGGAAGTAGAGGCCATGATCCCCCCCATCCTATAGAGAACGAAAGAACAAAGATGGTCTAACACCACATGAGTTATTCACCAAAGAACATAAAGATCTAGTTGCAAAAGGTGAGGAATGGATGAAAGGAAAATCTAGTCATTGTATGGTGGTTGCAGCGCTTATTGCCACCATAGTTTTTGCCGCAGCTTTTACAGTTCCGGGTGGATACAGCCAAGGTGGTACGGGTCAAATCTTGGGTATCCCTATCTTCCATTCAAAAGCAACATTTATTGTCTTCGTAGTGGCAGATGTCATTTCTCTTTTCTCATCTGCAGCTTCAATTCTCATGTTCCTATCTATCCTCACGTCCCGTTATGCTGAACGTGATTTCTTACAATCATTACCTGAAAAGCTGATGTTAGGTCTAACAACTCTCTTCTTATCTATAACAACCATGACAGTCGCTTTTAGCGTCAGCTTTTTCGTACTATACGATAATGGTTTTATTTGGATGCCAATCCTTATCAGCCTGTTTGCGGTAATGCCAGTCTTACTATTTGCTTGGCTTCAATATCCTCTCTTAGATGATGTACGACTCTCGACATATGGCTCTAGATATCTCTTTAGGCCCAAGAAACTTGTTCTTTACTATGAAGAACCCAAGTTCAAATCGTTTCTAGGGCACTTTTCAAAATTTCGCTTCTTTTCAAAATTTTCTTAGCTGATAAGATTTGTACTAATGGCTTTGTAAACTTTAGTAGTATTGTGGGATCTGGATACGAGATAGTACATTTTAAATATCTGTGTATGAATAATTTGTAACATATCCAAATTACATTCGGTTGTCATATGTTTACAGGCTCTGTTGTCCCAAATGCAAATCTTCTTGAAACTGCGTTTGGATGAACATTGGAATTCATTTTTAACGTATTATTTTCAGGGCCGTCTCATTGATTTGGGTGGCCCGGTGCGAAACTACGAATGAATCCTTGTAAATCACGAAAGCTTAGCTATTATAGAAAATTCAAATCATAATATACTTAGACATGCATAAATACTAATGGTTATACTAAACCAGAGGTCTCCTCACATAATATTTTAAAAAGGATGTAAAAATTCAAGTTAGATATGTATAAATACTAATGGACATACTAAATCGGAGGCCCCCTCACAAATGGTGGCCTTGTGCGGTTGCCCCACTTGTACATGCTAATCACCGCCACCGATTATTTTCTTATGAGGTGATTTTTGCATTATCTGCAATTCCACATTGTCTCTAATTATATTTGAAAGCATGGCCTTTCAATGTTTCAGGTTTGAGTCGATATTAATTCTTTTGGCTTAGTAATCAGGGGCGGATCTATTTGAGGGCCAGGGGGGCCAGGGCCCCCCTGGTTTTTCGCTCCGTAGTGTTAATTTATCCGTATTTCGTCCAAAAAAAATTATATTTACTAAGTCGGCCCCCTCGAATTAGAAGACCCTAATATAATGATAGGACAAAAAAAATTTCGGCCCCCCTTCTAAAACCTTCAAGATCCGCCACTGTTAGTAATCATTTCTCATATTGTTTTTCATATTCTTGTTTATTAGAGTATGTTTCTGAGTTGTCTAAGACATATGATTCCGGTATCTTATGGATCAACTCATTTCTCTGTTAGATCGTTAACTTTAGCCGTTAATGATCTAATCTGTATACGAGGGTACTGCTGATTTCTTGTATTTTTTTTAATAGTTCAAACTGCACATACCAACCATTCATACTATCAAGTCAATCGTTCATTGGTAAATAAATTTCCATGTTTGTCATGTACTCAACTTAGTTCAACACGCATATCACTTATATTTTTAAAAATATATATTTGGTTGCTAGAAATCCAAATGATTATATCCATATCCCAGATACAAACAAATCATGCAAAAATCCATTTTTGGTGTCTTTCTTTGTTCAAGATTTGCATCAATCGCTTCTCTTTTCAGTTTGTAATCAAATTAGATCGCTTTGATACCCATAATATTCTACTTCTGTCCAGTCTTGGTTAGATAAAAAAGAATGTAAACACAATGTACAAAGTGCCACCTACTAGAAAATTACTTATCCACACTATAAATCACTTTCAACATGAATTATGATCTACATTTGAGCCAAGTCAGTAAACGAATGAATGAATATAGGGCCTCTACATGATCAGTTTAGGGTTTCTTGTATGCTGATATAGGAAAAAAAATATGGAGAGCCGATTGTATAGTTTTTACTTTTAGGGTTTTATGAGAGCAAAGTGATATACGGTTGAAAAAAAAACTAGTGGGGAGGTAAAATGGGGAAGTGCCGAAATTGTTGTGAGTGATTTGAGGATGAAGTCATCACAAAATATTGACCAAATCCTCAATATGATGTTGTGTAGAAACTCTAAAATATAATCAGTCCTATAATAACATATATAACGTGTGATATTCTAAAAGGAGAAAAGAGTGTGCCGAACTTATTAGACTTAGGTTATAGAATTTCGTCTTTGTAGCTTTTAATCACCAAGTATAGTCCAAATTTAATTTGTAAGCGTATTTCGAATGTTCAAAAATCTTTTAACTTATTCGTTTTAAACGTTCAAAGGTTATTCGGATTTTAGGTCGTTATAATTCTTCCCATCTAAAAAGAAATTTTCTTCCTCGAAATTGAAGTTGCGAAAGTTAGACGGATACACACTAAATCACAAAAAGAAATAAAAATAATTTGCCTCACGCTCGGAGAGGTTCTTCCAAAAGATCTTAACGAACGGAATTGTTTTGTTTCTCATGACCTGATCCTGACGCTCCAAAATGGCCTCAGGCTTTTCAACAAAAGACGAATCTTAACGAATCTGATCTAACGAAACCTATATGAAGCGGATGATAGTTGTAACTTCTCAAGATATCCGATGATCCCAATAAGTTCAAGTTATATGATGTAACTATTATCCTTATAACCAAATCAAAACAACTTCACATCCAGATGGTAATCTTGATAGCTCATCAAGGAATACATCGCGAACAATTTCAAACAACCGAATAACTTTCGAGGCGAGTTTCGTCAAACGAAGCATCTTCACAATCGCGAGGAATTAACGTACGAGTTTTCAAAAGGCGATCATAATTGTTTACTAGGTTGGGAACCATGGTACATAATTTTGAGTTTCTCAAATCGCTGAAGATAACGAATCTAATATGACTGTTGTTAGCATCTCGATGCTTAGTCAACAATTCCATATTCAGAATAATATCGAATCAAACATTCCCAAAAGAAACAGATTAGCAGAACGAAATTTATCTTCAAAACGTACTGAACAATTCCGATACTCGTGACGGATAATCACAAGATTTCTCATAGAGATGGAACTAGGTATAGCAAATTCTAATAGTGCAGAGGGAACCTTAATATGCTTAGCAATAGCAAGAGACCCCACAGAATGTGTCGAACACATCGGATTCATACATATACGAATTCTCTAAATGAACGAAAAGGTATCTAAACGAATAACAAACGAATCAAAGATCGAAGTTCGAAAGAATGTGATAACCTCAGAAAGTGAAACCTGTAAGGCATGTAGGATCCCAAAAAAATCCATTATAATAATCCTAATTAATTAATAATAACCTCGAGTTACTGTTTAACAAAACCCATTTTTACGAGGAAATTTAAATTTTTTCTCTTATTGTTATTATTATCACGTTACGTTTTCGCAACATATAGCGACACATACCTCGAGACTCAGTGATTCACAAAACTCCATTTACCCTAAATCTATATTACACAAATTACAAATTATAGTTAAAACTACTAAACCTATAACTTGATTACAATTATACATTAATCACATTTAAATTTCACTAGTTACAATTACATTTCACTAACTACACTAAATTGCACCAAATTAAACAATCAACACAAATCAACCGGACCCTCAGCCCAACCCATTCTGCCATACCAAATGTTCACAGCCCAACTCCAAACCCAATCTTTCTTTTTGTTATTTCATGTAGGTCGACAGCGAAACACCTCCAAAAACGACCCTTGTTCTCTCGATCCTTAAACACTACACACACATATTTTTGCATCACCTCGACCACCACCCACTAGACATTGAACATGCGAGATTACAGATTTAAACATGAAGTATTACTAAACTACTAAACCTATAACTTGATTACAATTATACATTAATCACATTTAAATTTCACTAGTTACAATTACATTTCACTAACTACACTAAAATGCACCAAATTAAACAAGCAACACAAATCAACCGGACCCTCAGCCCAACCCATTCTGCCATACCAAATATTCGAAGCCAATTTGTTTGTCCCACTTCACACCCAAATCGTATAAACAAAATCTCAAAACACAACCATTTTTAAACCTGATTTTTCCTACACGTTTCTACGGACCATATTAATATTTCGTGATGTTAAAAAGGAAGCTAGAGCAGCAGTAGAGAAATGTGGCTCGCTAAACCCATTTATCATTTATTTAAAATACAAACCGAACACCTATAGCACCACAACACACAAGATAAGATTTCCCATGTTACCACATCTATCTAAATATCTTATATTGTCAGTAGAATCACTTAGGTGTCCATTCGGCTACAGTATCCTTCAATAATTGATTTGGGAAGTCAAGAGTCAATAAAAACGTGTGAAGTTCTCCTATATAAGCTACCCTTCATTTGGCCACCTACACTACTCACCTCACCCTTCTTTCACTCTCACTAAACACCTTAGAAGTCCAGCCACTCTTGTCTTAACCCAGGAAACAACCAAGCAAGCAGAAGACACGTTAAAAATATAGTTCAAACTTAGCTAGTCAACTGTCTACTTCGTCCTTGTGATCCTTCGAACCCCACTCAGTTTTCAATCTTATCATTCCCACTAATATCCTTAGAAGCTCAGAAGTCATACATCTCTTGCGGAGCAAACGAATAAAAGCAACCCAAAACGTAAAGACGTAGCTCGAGTTAGCAAGACCACTGTCCTCATTCTTGTACTCTATTCGACCCCACGCAAGTCTCCACCACCTTTAGGGGTGTAGTAAGTGCCTTAAAACCCATCTCTATTCCATTGTGCACGCTAGTTAGTCACCATGCATCATTTCATCATCTCACTCGATCGTATATATTGACACTTAATTATTTTACATGCATCATTTTAAGTAACTCACCCAAAAAGTGGTAAGTCTTCACTGAGAAGGTTTAAGAATAACCACTCACCTCATTTTTACGTTTAAGATATGATCACGCCATGCATCATTCTTACTCGAACGTATAACATTTTTATATGTTGAAAACACAGTAACCTATTTTGAAACATGCATACTGTCGAACTCATTTTGTGGAGTCTTAATAATCACCTCACACCATTCTTATGTTTAAATACTTGCCTTGCATGCTACTTAATTCTCACGTGCAACTAAAACTCGAAAGCACTTAGAAAGATCTCAAAAGTTTGAATACATAAATAACCCAAGTCGCCTAGTAAGTAACTTCACATCTCACGAACCAACTAAGTGGCTATACGTTTTCTTTACACTACCTGTTAGACCACACTACTAACTACACTTTTCGTATAAACGAGCTCAAACTAAAAATAAAGTCAAACCGGGTGAAAACCACTTAGAAATTTTCCAAGTGTTTTCATCCTGTAAGATTGTTCGAACTGCCCACAACATGACCAACTATCTTCGAATTTTTGAATATAATATACCAATGTCTTTGCACCATTCGATAGTTGACCTAACAAACTACATGTTTCGTATTTTAAGTTCATCCTCATAAGCTCATTTAGGCAGTCGAAATTATTCAAACTATACCAGTATCGCTAGTTCTAAATTTCATAATTTTTCAGAAATTATTTAAATACCGGTTGGGCTAAAATTCAAGCCCAATAAGCATTTGAGTATCAGCAGTCCAATAGGCCCATGTGATACATTTTCAAACTCATAAAAATAGCCCAATTCCAGGCCCAAAACAGTTTACACGTCCTCGCCTCTAAAATTCTTAACGGACCTTAAGTTGACTCGTTAACTGGCCCATTAATACAAAAATAAGCTCTTTTCTGGAATAACCACTTGAAATTAGTTATAATGAACTTAATTAAGTTATAGAAATTTTTAGAATACTTTTCCCATCGTTTTTATGCAAAAAGGACTAAACATGTAACGCAAATCCACCTTGAGGGACTGAAACTGCCAAACAGTGAAACTTGTGGACTGAAGCTGTGAAAACAGTTTATAAAGGACTGAAATTGACCAATGATGTAACTCCAAGCCTTATTTGTACTATTGGACAAGTTTTGGACTATTATGGACTATGGACTTAACCGAGGACTAACGACGTAACGCAAGCACAGTTAGGGTAAAAAGAGTAACAATCTGAAAAGGACAAGGACCAATTAATTTCACTTGACATTCTTAGTTTATTTTTCATTTTTACCCCATCACTTCATATGCATTTTACATTTTAGTTATGCATTATTTAATATTCGTTATTTATTATAACTAGGAATTTAGCGATTCACTTTGCATATCATTTCAGCATATTTTGAGAAGATAATATTTTGAGTCGAGTGACATAAGAATCAAGATAATATCATATATGATATTATATTTTTAACTTGAGGCATTTTAAGCATATCACACTCATATCACCGATCAAATTGTTATACGATTTCTCATATCACACTCACTGTTAGTAGTAAGTCAGAATCTTAGACTTCCCTTATATTCAGGTTTCGTATCGAAGACATTTCCGTGATCATTTCCATAGATCTAATAATTCTATCTTGTCAGATACGCTCCAGGTGAGTCGTGGCCCCTCCTATTTTAATACTTGATTTATACTCTTTTGGGGGAGATACATGCTTTAACTATTTTAAGTTTACTTTCATACTTTGACAAATCTCATGATTTACTCAAAATCATTAACTATGCTTTACGTGTTTGAATCACCCTTGAGAGAAATATATGTTCGTTATATGTGCAAATTGCTTGCTTAGCTTAAATACTGAATTTGAAAGATAACATTTTTAAACTACTTGATGTAGCATGGTACTGAGACTTATGGTATGCATTCATATAACAAATGAATGTACTGTTAACTTTACTATGATATTTCTACATTTCAACTGGAAATAATTGCCAAGACCAGAATATGTATATTTTATGAACCCTGAGACCTATATTGCCTAAGTTTACTTTATTGCCATAAAGTCCCTCGATCATGAGCCATTAATCACTGCGGTGAACGCGAATATAGTGAACAGCTTCGAAACCTGTTAGAGGCTGACGACCTATCCCACTAAATACTTTGACAGAATGCCTTATGGTTAGTCGTATGTAGTCGTGATGCACTATATTTGAGAAAAATAGAAATTGACAAATCACCTATTACATGAGGGCTTAAACACCCATCTGTAACCCTGATGGGACATTGCCGTTTTACGGTAAATTGTTAACGTTTTGCGTGTCATGAGGCTTAGGGCAATATAACTTTTGAATATATGAATGTTTCATATATATTAGGATACAGCTGTATTTAGTAAACACCACTCCACACTGATAGATTTCAGACACTAGATTAATATTTTCACTATGTGATATGATTATGAATCATGTACTTGAACCTTAGTTGTTATCATATGTGACTTAATTATGAATTCTACAAAAGACAACCCAAAATGCTTGGTATATTGTTACTCCTAAAAGTTGACCCAACACATCATTTCAAGCATATAACAACTTAGCTCATCTTCATCTATAACTTGAAACTTATGATTCTGGAGATCATACAAGATTTTGCTTGTGGATTTTTATTCAACACAACTTGTTATTTATTTCATGAAGAACTATTATTTCGATAATCACTATACACCTTTTAATTTCATTGAAAGAAAGTTATTCTCTATCAAACTCCACGAACTCACCAACCATTGTGTTGACGTTTTAAGCATATTTATCTCAAGTAATTAACAGAGCAGGACAAGACACGGAGCGGGCATCTTATACTCTGATAAATAAATTGGTGTAAAATCAAATATGTCATTCCTTTCAAATTACCACACTTTTCTGATTTTCAAATATTTCACATTTATACCAAAACTATTATTTTGAATGACATGACTTTCAAAACGCCTATTCTGGGCCGTTTTCTAAAAATTTAACTCGATCCTAACCGTAACACCCTAATTACTTTTCCGCTGCCACTAAACAAATTAGGGGGTGTTACAGATTGGTATCAGAGCCTATGGTTATAGAGAACCAAATGTTTTCAAACATCGAACTATAACCACACTTTCAAAATAAATGATTTTACACCTTATCATCTTATGCCTTCCGTGTCTGCAGACTGCCGTGCTCAATACATTACCTATTAAGATTGTTTCATACTAATCTTTACATGCTTAATGTTTACTCTTCACACATTACACAACGTATTATTTCACACTCAATTTTACACCTTAAACGTATGAATATTCATAATTACTATTTTCGATTGCTACAGTACCATGTCTTCCATACCAACTGACATCGCTAAGACTACCCCTCCTAATACCCATGTATCACCTAGCTATCATATTACACCAAATACTGAAGATCCTTATGTACAAATATCACAACCTCATCCCGACATAGAACTCACTCAGAAATCACCTCCGTCATCACCTACTCAATCATCTCCACGTCAAAAACTTAGGAGAGCAACCGAATCTTATTCAGATGAAGATCCGATTGGTGGTCAACCAACATTTGAATATGGACAGAGTTCACAACAAGAAATGACTTGGAAGAATGTTAACCTAAATTCCCCCCTACCCAATACCTCAGATTTCTCCATGCCAGATGCCCCAAACAATGTATCCTCACCCAATTCTCCTGACTACAATGTAGACACCCATGACTCTATATGGATTCACCTTCATCAACACACCAGCATACTAAACGCCCACTCTGAACAGCTAAAAGAGTTACAACCATTACGATTCGAATGGTATGACCGTAACATTGATACCCTGTTTAAGAGGACAGATGCTGAGAGACAAGAAGTGTTTGGTTTAGGAGTAAATATTGGTAACATGAAGGACAATTACGAACAAGAACTTAGAAACTTGGATGCCAGAACCCGCTTTTTAGGTAGAGGTCATACCCAAACACACATTAGGATTGAAGACATTGAAAGAGCATTATGGTTGGCTAGAGACGCAACAAGAACCCAGAGCCAAAAGATTGCAGCTTTGGAAAACATGTTAGCTAATCAGAAGAATGCGTGCCAGGAACGTTTCTCAGCCATGGAAGCTGCACAACTGGATCTTGAGGCAGAAGTTAGACGTCTACGTCAGAGACATAACTGAACTTAAGTATCATTGTTGTACTCAATCAACCAAATAGTTTTGGTTAGTATTTCATGTATTCGCAATAATTCTGTAACTCTCAGAAATTGTAATCGACTTTTAAGCTATGACAGTCTTGTTCTATTTTATCGTTCTGTTGTAAACAAACTCCTTCCACCAAGCCCTAGTATAGTGATATAAGTACAAAGAGCCATGCATAATTTCACCAATTATTACTCTTTTAGGTAAACAAATAACCCACGTAAATCAATAAGACATTAATAAAAGACCTTGTGTTGGTTGTTTTGCAAAAATTGATCAAACAAGTTATTAGAGTTATGTCGATTTTGATGATTGTATTCAAACTTACTACGACATTATCGGTGATTGTACATCAAATGTACCACAACTAAACAATAAACCATGGAAATTCCAAGAGCAAATATTCAAAAGAGAACTTGATGAATGAAGAGGAAGTTGTTGAACTTCAGCTTTTGTAAAAGAATCCGTTTGTTCCTTAACAATCACATATCAAGAGATGATCATTATTTTACAATGCTACACAGACACATCGTATTTCTATGAACCTCAGTTGGTTTGATTGTGTATTAAGATCACATTGTTAGCAATAATATGCAAATACCTTATTATTTGAAATTATTATAATGATAAAGTGAATACTAAATCAGTGTTTCTTGTTGTAGTCATTGAAGATGGCCAACATGAGCAACAACCATACCCCCTCAGCGCTTACCACAACCATGACTCCTAAAACCATCGGGGAATTTGAAAACAATATCATTACAGTGGTACATGAAGTGACTACAATAGTTCATCCGAGAAACAACGACATAGACAAGAAAGAGAAAAGGATGGCTACACCTTGTAGAGACAACCATGAAAGTTTCATGGGATGTAGGCCAGTTCGCCTAAAAGATTCAAGAAAGATGACTAAACCGATCCGCACATGTGCCCAAAGGATTAGGCAAGATGTTGCACTTAAGAAAAATAACCAAAAGCGAAAACTTGAGGAGAAAAGATCCTTTATCCTCAACGAATGTGAGTTCCACAATGATGTTTGCATCCGCAATCATCTACAAGACCGCATTGACTATCTTCGCCAGCAAAGGCCCAAACCAGAAGCTAGAAGAAACTGTATCACCAACCCTAGTGACGAAAACAAATACTGTGGAAGAAAACCTCTATGCCCAAGATGTAAGTTACATCACACCGGGATTTGCACTGCTAAGTGCGGGAGGTGCAGGAAAACAGGCCATAAGACAGGAAATTGCAAAACCATGGAAGGAAATGAGCAACCATCATCCATAAAATGCCATGGATGTGGTGAAATGGGCCATTACAAGAGTCATTGCCCGAACTACAAAGCCCATTGGGAGCCCAATATTTGTACAAGGGAATAAGAACTCGTCGAAGAATCTCAAATGTGTCAAAGAATGACCTCTATGTTAAGCAGATGAATGGATTCCTGCTGTGAAATAAATAAACTCTAGTCTAGAACTATCTAAGTTGTATTTCCATTTGTACTTTGCCTTAGGTATGATGGATGTAACCTAAGTTCAACAACTATCGTTCTACCGTATGAATCTCTACTTTGTAATATTTCCATGATAATTATAATCTATGTCTATTTCCATTTCTATTCCACCTCTCTACTCATAGCCATCATGTAACAATACACTAATATTACCCTAAGGATTTAATTATCTCCATTTTGACTAAGCCATAAGCTGATATCATTTTGTAAGAAATCCTCACCTAAAACCAAATTTTATACCAAAGATATTCAAATATCACTTTAGAAATTCCTGACCTATCATTGGAGTATGAACAAAAGCTTTCTAATCCTTTTAGAAATAATCAGAGGGTGTCCAACTTTGTGACGGAACCATTATAATTGAACCATATAAAACTCTTTGAAGAAGCATAAATACCACAATGACTGAACCAAGCGTTACATCATTTGGTCCTCAATTATACATAGCCTAGCTACCTATGTATAATTTAGGAAGAATCATGTTATAAATGGAATAGTTACTTTTTCAAAGTTTTTAATAACAATTTTCATTCCAAAAACAGAATCTCGAGACAAAATAAATTGTTCATAAACCTTACTTTTAACCAACCCAGTCAGATCTACACTTATTACTCATTACTCTATTATACGAAGTCGAGAAAAATACGAAGCTAGAAACTATAAGAATTCACAATAATATGTGGAAAGCACAAATAACATAAATTTTATTAGAAACCATGGAAGTTAATACATAGCGAAATGATTAACATCGGAAGTGCTAATAGTACAATAAACACAATATAAGGCATAGAATCTTCAATAGGTTGGCCCGCCATAGCAACAAAAACCACCACCAACCCAACGATAGCAAGAGCCACCACAGGATGAAGCACCTTGATTATTCTGGAAGATAAATAAAAGCGAACCATTAAAAACAATAACTAAACATAAAGACAAACGAGATTTTATTCCACATTCATTAAGAGTTACATCGACACACAACTAAGATACATTCTAAACACACTAACTCGAGATCCTCACCCCAAAAACTTATCCACGTTAATCGCTAAAATTGTGAGGGGTACGATGAACACCAGAGATGCGATAAAGTAGTCGGAGTTTTCGTCGGGGAAGAAAGCCAGATACACGGCAACAAGGACGATGTACACGGTGGCGATAACAATGGCGATCGGCGGCATAGTATATTTTTTTAGGAGAGATGAAGTAAAGTGAAAAAGGTGAAGTGGGGAGGAAAAAGGGGAAAAGTAAATAGGGTATTAATAGGGAAAAACTAGCCGTTATTTTACTATTCACGATCATTAAAATTTCAAATCACTACCATTAAAAATCCACTAGTCTCGACCGCTAAAACACTAGACATTTAGTGTTAAATATTTCCTACTCTCGATCGTTATTTCACTATTCATAGCCTATGAATTCAATTGTTGACCAAACATTCAAATTCATTTCGTCTAGTACAAATAAACTTAGTTGGATCTCGCCTCTTTGATATTCAAATAAAAATCGCTTGACAACATTCTTCCATAAACTCTCATTCCTGAACACCACATTTTTCAATACCAATCACGGACTGAACTTCGGGACGAAGTTCAAAATTGAGGGGTGGATACTGTAGGATCCCACGAAAATCCATTATAATAATCCTCATTAATTAATAATAACCGCGAGTTACTGTTTAACAAAACCTATTTTTACGGGGAAATTTAAAATTTTCTCTTATTGTTATTATTATCACGTTACGTTTTCGCAACATATATAAAATAGCGACACGTACCTCGAGACTCAGTGATTCACAAAACTCCATTTACCCTAAATCTATATTACACAAATTACAAATTATAGTTAAAACTACTAAACCTATAACTTGATTACAATTATACATTAATCACATTTAAATTTCACTAGTTACAATTACATTTCACTAACTACACTAAATTGCACCAAATTAAACAAGCAACACAAATCAACCGGACCCTCAGCCCAACCCATTCTGCCATACCAAATGTTCACAGCCCAACTCCAAACCCAATCTTTCTTTTTGTTATTTCATGTAGGTCGACAGCGAAACACCTCCAAAAACGACCCTTGTTCTCTCGATCCTTAAACACTACACACACATATTTTTGCATCACCTCGACCACCACCCACTAGACATTGAACATGCGAGATTACAGATTTAAACACGAAGTATTACTAGGATATTCGAAGCCAATTTGTTTGTCCCACTTCACACCCAAATCGTATAAACAAAATCTCAAAACACAACCATTTTTAAACCCGATTTTTCCTACACGTTTCTAAGGACCATATTAATATTTCGTGATGTTAAAAAGGAAGCTAGAGCAGCAGTAGAGAAATGTGGCTCGCTAAACCCATTTATCATTTATTTAAAATACAAACCGAACACCTATAGCACCACAACACACAAGATAAGATTTCCCATGTTACCACATCTATCTAAATATCTTATATTGTCAGTAGAATCACTTAGGTGTCCATTCGGCTATAGTATCCTTCAATAATTGATTTGGGAAGTCAAAGAGTCAATAAAAACGTGTGAAGTTCTCCTATATAAGCTACCCTTCATTTGGCCACCTACACTACTCACCTCACCCTTCTTTCACTCTCACTAAACACCTTAGAAGTCCAGCCACTCTTGTCTTAACCCAGGAAACTACCAAGCAAGCAGAAGACACGTTAAAAATATAGTTCGAACTTAGCTAGTCAACTGTCTACTTCGTCCTTGTGATCCTTCGAACCCCACTCACTTTTTATTCTTATCATTCCCACTAATATCATTAGAAGCTCAGAAGTCATACATCTCTTGGGGAGCAAACGAATAAAAGCAACCCAAAACGTAAAGACGTAGCTCGAGTTAGCAAGACCACTGTCCTCATTCTTGTACTCTATTCGACCCCACGCAAGTCTCCACCACCTTTAGGGGTGTAGTAAGTGCCTTAAAACCCATCTCTATTCCATTGTGCACGCTAGTTAGTCACCATGCATCATTTCATCATCTCACTCGATCGTATATATTGACACTTAATTATTTTACATGCATCATTTTAAGTAACTCACCCAAAAAGTGGTAAGTCTTCACTGAGAAGGTTTAAGAATAACCACTCACCTCATTTTCACGTTTAAGATATGATCACGCCATGCATCATTCTTACTCGAACGTATAACATTTTTATATGTTGAAAACACAGTAACCTATTTTGAAACATGCATACTGTCGAACTCATTTTGTGGAGTCTTAATAATCACCTCACACCATTCTTATGTTTAAATACTTGCCTTGCATGCTACTTAATTCTCACGTGCAACTAAAACTCGAAAGCACTTAGAAAGATCTCAAAAGTTTGAATACATAAATAACCCAAGTCGCCTAGTAAGTAACTTCACATCTCACGAACCAACTAAGTGACTATACGTTTTCTTTACACTACCTGTTAGACCACACTACTAACTACACTTTTCGTATAAACGAGCTCAAACTAAAAATAAAGTCAAACCGAGTGAAAACCACTTAGAAATTTTCCAAGTGTTTTCATCCTGTAAGATTGTTCGAACTGCCCACAACATGACCAACTATCTTCGAATTTTTGAATATAATATACCAATGTCTTTGCACCATTCGATAGTTGACCTAACAAACTACATGTTTCGTATTTTAAGTTCATCCTCATAAGCTCATTTAGGCAGTCGAAATTATTCAAACTATACCAGTATCGCTAGTTCTAAATTTCATAATTTTTTAGAAATTATTTAAATACCGGTTGGGCTAAAATTCAAGCCCAATAAGCATTTGAGTATCAGCAGTCCAATAGGCCCATGTGATACATTTTCAAACTCATAAAAATAGCCCAATTCCAGGCCCAAAACAGTTTACACGTCCTCGCCTCTAAAATTCTTAACGGACCTTAAGTTGACTCGTTAACTGGCCCATTAATACAAAAATAAGCTCTTTTCTGGAATAACCACTTGAAATAAGTTATAATGAACTTAATTAAGTTATAGAAATTTTTAGAATACTTTTCCCATCGTTTTTATGCAAAAAGGACTAAACATGTAACGCAAATCCACCTTGAGGGACTGAAACTGCCAAACAGTGAAACTTGTGGACTGAAGCTGTGAAAACAGTTTATAAAGGACTGAAATTGACCAATGATGTAACTCCAAGCCTTATTTGTACTATTGGACAAGTTTTGGACTATTATGGACTATGGACTTAACCGAGGACTAACGACGTAACGCAAGCACAGTTAGGGTAAAAAGAGTAACAATCTGAAAAGGACAAGGACCAATTAATTTCACTTGACATTCTTAGTTTATTTTTCATTTTTACCCCATCACTTCATATGCATTTTACATTTTAGTTATGCATTATTTAATATTCGTTATTTATTATAACTAGGAATTTAGCGATTCACTTTGCATATCATTTCAGCATATTTTGAGAAGATAATATTTTGAGTCGAGTGACATAAGAATCAAGATAATATCATATATGATATTATATTTTTAACTTGAGGCATTTTAAGCATATCACACTCATATCACCGATCAAATTGTTATACGATTTCTCACATCACACTCACTGTTAGTAGTAAGTCAGAATCTTAGACTTCCCTTATATTCAGGTTTTGTATCGAAGACGTTTCCGTGATCGTTTCCATAGATCTAATAATTCTATCATGTCAGATACGCTCCAGGTGAGTCGTGGCCCCTCCTATTTTAATACTTGATTTAAACTCTTTTGGGGGAGATACATGCTTTAACTATTTTAAGTTTACTTTCATACTTTGACAAATCTCATGATTTACTCAAAATCATTAACTATGCTTTACGTGTTTGAATCACCCTTGAGAGAAATATACGTTCGTTATATGTGCAAATTGCTTGCTTAGCTTAAATACTGAATTTGAAAGATAACATTTTTAAACTACTTGATGTAGCATGGTACTGAGACTTATGGTATGCATTCATATAACAAATGAATGTACTGTTAACTTTACTATGATATTTCTACATTCCAACTGGAAATAATTGCCAAGACCAGAATATGTATATTTTATGAATCCTGAGACCTATATTGCTTAAGTTTACTTTATTGCCATAAAGTCCCTCGATCATGAGCCATTAATCACTGCGGTGAGCGCGAATATAGTGAACAACTTCGAAACCTGTTAGAGGCTGACGACCTATCCCACTAAATACTTTGACGGAATGCCTTATGGTTAGTCGTATTTAGTCGTGATGCACTATATTTGAGAAAATAGGAATTGGCAAATCACCTATTACATGAGGGCTTAAACACCCATCAGTAACCCTGATGGGACACCGCCATTTTACGGTAAATTGTTAACGTTTTGCGTGTCATGAGGCTTAGGGCAATATAACTTTTGAATATATGAATGTTTCATATATATTATGATACAGCTGTATTTAGTAAACACCACTCCACACTGATAGATTTCAGACACTAGATTAATATTTTCACTATGTGATATGATTATGAATCATGTACTTGAACCTTAGTTGTTATCATATGTGACTTAATTATGAATTCTACAAAAGACAACCCAAAATGCTTGGTATATTGTTACTCCTAAAAGTTGACCCAACACATCATTTCAAGCATATAACAACTTAGCTCATCTTCATTTATAACTTGAAACTTATGATTCTGGAGATCATACAGGATTTTGCTTGTGGATTTTTATTCAACACAACTTGTTATTTATTTCATGAAGAACTATTATTTCGATAATCACTATACACCTTTTAATTTCATTGAAAGAAAGTTATTCTCTATTAAACTCCACGAACTCACCAACCATTGTGTTGACGTTTTAAGCATGTTTATCTCAGGTAATTAACGGAGCAGGACAAGACACGGAGCGGGCATCTTATACTCTGATAAATAAATTGGTGTAAAATCAAATATGTCATTCCTTTCAAATTACCACACTTTTCTGATTTTCAAATATTTCACATTTATACCAAAACTATTATTTTGAATGACATGACTTTCAAAACGCCTATTCTGGGCCGTTTTCTGAAAATTTAACTCGATCCTCACCGTAACACCCTAATTACTTTTCCGCTGCCACTAAACAAATTAGGGGGTGTTACAAGGCATTACTACAAAATTCTCAAAGTATTCTAAACTTATTTGATCACTAAACTTATGTTGCGTATCTTGCTAAATTTTCTAAATCTCCGGAACGAATGATCTTATAAAGGCTTAACTGAAATCAGAGGCATAAATCAGAGTGGTGCAGAAGAAAGATATCTAACAAATGCCTTATCATATAATCTACCCAATCCTCACCGGTCACAACTAATAGTTTTTGCAGGGGAAACCTAAGGCAAAATTTCAAAGGTTGTTCCATAAGCTCCTACAATGCAAACCTAAGGGTCCAAATCTTCACAGGCCATAACTTATGTGCTACAAGTCGAAGCCTGAGCTCTGATACCATAATTGTAACACCCCAACCCGACAAGGGTCAAAATGCCACATTATGGTGTCAACAGAACAAACGCAAGCGGAATACTTTTATAAATACTAAGGTTACAAAAGTTCAAAATGAAACTAAGGACATGATAAGTCTAAATCATACTGACTATCAAACTAGAATACAAATTTGAATCAAATAGATAACTCCAAAGTCTAATCCAAATGCAAATGGAATCTATCGTCAGGGTGGTCCACTAAGAGCTCCTATGCACACTTCACTCAATCCCCAGCTTCCAACCTAAAACCTGCCGCAGGAAAAGAAATGCGACTGAGCTTAAAAAGCCCAGTGAACAGATATAACGAAACAAATAACTGATAATAAGATAATCAAAACGAATACGGATCAAATTAGGTCAGATCAAAGAAAGGGAAAGAGCCTGCTGAGAAAATGTCAGGTGAAACAGAATACGAAACGCATATGAATCAGATACTGAATCAGAGTGCATAACAAATATCAACCAATATAGGATCGGAGTGCATTGCCCAACTGCCTAAGCATGATACATGAATAGGCCAAATAATCATATCATAATCATATCACAAATCATATACCGTCAATTCCAAAAGTTGTACAAGTAGCTGCAGACTCCAATGTACCAAAATGTGATGGGGTGTAGGAACACACACCAACCAATCACCAGATACAGATACAGATTCCCTAGGATGCATCCATACACCCCCTGCAAAACAAATCATATATAAACACCTGCTCATGACAGGTATATACACATATCATAATGGACAATGTGCACAAATATCATAACAGAACAGAAGGGGACGCCGTGGATCAACCAATATAGGATCGAAGTGCATTGCCCAACTGCCTAAGCATGATACATGAATAGGCCAAATAATCATATCACAAATCATATACCGTCAATTCCAAAAGTTGTACAAGGAGCTGCAGACTCCAATGTACCAAAATGTGATGGGGTGTAGGAACACACACCAACCAATCACCAGATACAGATACAGATTCCCTAGGATGCATCCATACACCCCCTGCAAAACAAATCATATATATACACCTGCTCATGACAGGTATATACACATATCATAATGGCCAATGTGCACAAATATCATAACAGAACAGAAGGGGACGTCGTGGATCAATCACACCTCCACAGAAAGTGTCATGCCACCGGTGCCTCAATGACATGGCAATGGTACCTCCATGGCTAGGAATACAGATACAGAAGCTGGGCAATACAAGAGCAATCATAATCATAATCATAATCATATCGAATCAATCATATCAAATACTGAACTGAAGCATATCATATCAAATACTGAACTGAATCATTTCAAACGGATAACCAACGAATATCAGAATGAGATAGCAATTCAAATATCAGAACGAATAACAAAATGGATATCAAGGTAATAACGGATAATCATATCAATGGATGCCCTTACTAAAAAAGGATGAAATATATGTACCTTAGCAAATGAACGAAAATGGAAATGAAATGACCACAAGAACAAGAGTCACTCCTTCCTCTGAGAATCTACATGAATTAGGATCATAAGTTATTTATTAACCCATTATTAAGCTTATATTCCGGTTTAACACTTGTAGCTATTCAGATTACATATGTAGGGTTTCTTGCTATTTATAGCAGCTTTCCATATTTAGTAACTTAGAGTTACATTCATAATTAATAAAATTTAGGGTTTATAGGTACTTCCAAATCATACATCACTTAAATAGGATATATTGGAGAATCTGGATCACATTCTTATGATTTTTAAGGCCTGCCAATTAAGCTCCAAAAATTTTGAAATAATTACATGTGATTCTCATATTAGTTTTGTGTCTTCAAAATTTTTTGTAGATTTTATTATCAAGTATAAGTATTGTTTCAAAAATCATCTTTCCAGACCTACCGAGAAAATTAAATGCAGATACACACAGAAAGTTTGCCTTTAATTAACCTATTTCGACACTTCCAAAAAAAATCCACAAAAATTCCAAGAACTCACGCATAACTTGAGTATCACCCCAGTAAAAGGAGAGCTCCTAACTCCTTGTGGTTTGAAAATTAAAAATTATAAACATCGACTGATTTCCAGACTCAGATTCACAATTTTGACAACTTATGTTCCAACAATGAAAAAGCTTACTTACCGACCTCTAATTGTTACGAACCTTATATTTCCAGAAAGTAAACAAGTAGTACTTATGTTTAGACTAAAAAAATCACTTAAACACACGTTGGCATCTTCAGTTTGGACACTCATCAATCCAACCCAAATTCTGCATAGATTTCACGAGACACAAAAGGGACTAACGAGACCAACACAAGACCAAAAGGACCCAAGTCTTAACCAAACCATTACCACGCCTCATAACCTTTTCAAACCAGTTTGTAAGCATGTTTTAAACCTTATTTGACCCACCCAAAACTCACGCACAGCTACACCATTTGACAGCTACAATAACGACACCAAAACATAAAATAACAAGGCAAACAAACCCTACCCTCAACCATATTCAGATCCAATATATATACACATTCATATAGGTTTAATACATCATAAAATACATATGTTTTCCAGCCCTTGATGATCACATACACAATACACACACAAACATATAATAACGAGCCAAAAATAGATCACATAAAATAACACCAAACCGAGCCCTAATCCCACGAATTGAATGTGTACGCCCCATCATTAATATCTTTAGGGTATTTCCAGGTTTTATGTCACGTATTAAAGAGCATTAAATGATTAAACTAGGGCTTGTATCACCCACGGATTCGAATGACAAAACAGAATCTTAAATCGACATATAGCTTACATATTTTCATGATTACCACGTTCATATTACGAGTTTCAAATCTGATTATATGTACGTATATATACAGGTCGTATACTTATGAAAACAAAAGAATTAGAGTACCTTAAGTCGGATTCAAAATGGATCAAAAGAACAACGAATCAAAACCCTTCGAATAACACCCACACGATCACACCAATATTACACCAACGATCACTAACCCTTCCTTGCTAAACCTTCGTACTTCTTGGACCTTGAGAGAACTAGAAGACCACTGATTCTTGGGATATGTTTAGGGTTTCTTGTATGCTGATATAGGAAAAAATATGGAGAGCCGATTGTATAGTTTTTAGTTTTAGGGTTTTATGAGAGCAAAGTGATATACGATTGAAAAAAAAACGAGTGGGGAGGTAAAATGGGGAAGTGCCGAAATTGTTGTGAGTGATTTGAGGATGAAGTCATCACAAAATATTGACCAAATCCTCAAAATGATGTTGTGTACAAACTCTAAAATATAATCGGTCCTATAAGAACGTATATAACGTGTGATATTCTAAAAGGAGAAAAGAGTGTGCCGAACTTATTAGACTTAGGCTATAGAATTTCGTCTTTGTAGCTTTTAATCACCACGTATAGTCCAACTTTAATTTGTAAACGTATTTCGAATGTTCAAAAATCTTATAACTTATTTGTTTTAAACGTTCAAAGGTTATTCGGATTTTAGGTCGTTATATCATGTATCAGATAAACAACACGTCACTCGTTTGTTTATGTGATCAATATGATTATGTCATAGATATTATCATAATTAGTAGATATAGAACCACATTGTCTAGTAAGGAAACGTACATCACTATCCTTAAAAACACAAGTGTCTACTTTCGGAAAGTAATTATCTCAAGACATTCTAGAGATAATCTGGGTTACTACCAAGATGACGAAGCTTGTAGCTCTCACTGAATTACAGGTCATTACAATAATTCATTATTCAGTAATTACAACACAATGCTCTCACTGGATTTGACAACATTATAAGTGTTTCATAACTAGTAAAAGCAAATAGTGTGCTATTTACTTTCCTACACCTTTGAGAATACCCATACATAACAATTACTTAGGTACTAAAAGAATGTATTCTACTCAGTAAATGATGGACTATCCATCAATGCAATTAATTTAAAAAATTGGGCGTGCAATTTCTTCCTTAATAGGTCTACCATCCCCACAATGGTATGTAACACCTTTAAATGGTCAAAACAAAACAACTAGATAAAATATACTAGTTTGTCTTTTACCATTTTGCGGTAATTAGTCTAGCTTCTAATTTAATAACTCAGAAAATGTGCAATTTTCTTAACTATTAAAGTTTGCTACGAGTTATTTCTTAGAATTTAGACAATTCTAATTTTCCAATCATATCTTTCTCATTCATGAAAAAGAATATGATTAAGTCTCACGCTTTTCTCATGGAAAGGAGAGTAGGTTTATCCTTTTAGTAAAAATTGACTCTAGCCAAAACCCCCTATGGGTGTAGATCAATTTACCAATAAAAGAATATCTCACGTTTACGGTTTAATGTTGCATTAATACATTAAAAGAATTTACAAAATTCAATTTTAGTATTTTCGATAATACAATCTTTAAGAAAATTAAATACCCATTGGTTTATATTCATATGAACCATAGAATTTTCTTAAAGCTAGGATCCTAATTGACATAATTCCATTACATCAGTTGATCTGCTAGTAATGAAAGTATTCAACAAGGTAATTGTCGAACAATAATTGGCAAACAATTTCCAATTCCTAGATCATTATGGGATTTATATTTTCAAACAATTTCCAATATAAGCATGTTTTATCCCCATCTTATGCCTTGAGTCCAAGCTCTCACTTACAACTTAATTAAGTCGTCTAATTAAAAAACTGTAAATTACCATAGTCCCATTACATCAGTTGATCTGCTAATAATGAAAGTATGAAATTTACCTTTCCATTATAATCTAGTCCAAGCTCTCACATGACTAAATTACAACTTCAAGTGTTCTTTTAATTAGATGACATTAACTTAATTTTAAAGGGTACTAGATTTTGATGTTTATAATCAAAATATGTATGAAGAAGCATGCATACATCTTCGTATCATAAGTTTTTCAAAACCTTTTTATTTACAAATTTTAAGCTAAGATTTAAATCAACAAAGTTTTAATTGAGGTATTGGGTTTACCAATCAAAGAATTACCTACAATTATCGCCCACTATATCCTACTACTGCATGAGTCAAAAGACCCAAGTTATTCGGATAATTATCACAAAAGGGGCGCATGGAATTTAGGTTAATTCACCCTTAAGGTGAATTTGTACATAAAATAGTTGTACTTGGTAGCTCCAATTTGACGCACAAAGGAGCGTAGAAACAAAGGTCAGAGCGAATCTTATTAAAAACCAGTTTCTACTTAAACCCCTCTTATAGTTTGTCACAATTGGGTGAGCCGTTCGTACTATTGGTACAAAACTCAACAATCAATTAAAAGTTTATGACTTTAAGTCTTAAAAACTATGTTATAAATTATAACCTTGCTAGTCTCGCCTGGGAGCAAATTACCATGCGAAGCGAACCACTATCGGCACATAAGACATTGCAAGATTCATAATTTATTACATTAAGTTTCACCATTATTTAGTCCATTTATTTTCTATTCAAAAATTACCCTTTTTGCTTAAAACATGTCATATAATTAAACAAAAACAAGTAATAATAAAAATAAACAACTAAATAACGCACATAACTTAACAATTAATTATGTAAACAATTAGCCACATGCAAACTAATTCGATAAACCTATTAATAATCAATTCTATGTTTAATTATGCATATATTTAACTAAGACTATCACTTACAATGGTAAGTGAGCCACATGCATCGACGTATCGATTGCGTTAGTCATAATTAAATACAAACCACATTGCACATAATTGATTACTTAATTAATTGGAGTCTTCCCCAATTCGACATCTATCAATTAAATAACATGTGAAAAACAATTAAATCATCACAATAATGAATACATGCCAAACATGCACGTTTGCATGGATTATACCTAACAATTAGCAAATTGCCACAAGATCACTTACAAACACATAAACATGTTAAACCTCGGGTTTCTAATCAAATTAAATTACCAAACACAAACCCTAAAAAATAATATTAGGCAATCGGCCTAAAAAAAATTAGGGTTTGAGTTGGAATAAACCCTAAATCGACAACATGTAAAACACAATCAAGATTCATTTTTTATTATTATGTGAGGTTTTTATCTGTCCCATTCCAAGTAAGAAAAAAATTATGTTTGTAAACCTTGATTATATTTTTTGTATTCCATTTGTGTTATTGTACGTGAGTTCTTTAGTTCTTTCAAAGTATCTCGATAATTATGTTGTAATATTATCAAAGGGTTTGTAGCCTTATGGTAGATTGTGTGAGATGATTCCCAACCAAAAGGTTATGAGTTCACGTTTTGTTAGTTACAATCTTCTTTAACTTCGAGAATCTCCAACTTAGGGTGTGTTTGGTGCAGAGCGTTTAGGAGCATTTAGGAGCGGTGAGCGGTGAGCGTTGTGATTTTTAATGCTCGTTTGGCAAGCAATAAGTAGCTTTATCTATTTTTCTGAATGCTCCTTTTTCAACGCTCCATGAAGTAGCATATGAGAGCGTTGAACATTTAGGAGTTGTTCTACACATTATAACTACAACTACAACTATCTTACCAAACGTTTTTATCGAAAAATACAACTATTGCTCACAGCTACTGTATTTTTGCCAAACGCACCCTTAAAGTAAAAGAGAATGACAGGTTTTTCTGCCTATGAATCTCACGCAGCACTAAAGACCACTAGTTAAACCACTCATTTGCTCACTTGGATCCCAGTAGATCTCCTTTATGGTTATTTTTACGGAGCAAAAACACAAAAACAATATATCCGCATGTTTCACAAGTAGTTCCACTCCTCTAACCATTTCTAATCGCTTCTCTACACATTAGTGAATCTCTCCCCTTCTCCTTCCGGCTTCCGTTACCAAAATAAATAGTTTTGGTAATCTCAGAAATTACAGACACAAATGAAATTTCAAAATAAAGACAAAACAAAAGTTTTGCTTGTTATTTATTTAATTTTTCTTTTCTACTTTTTTTCTTTTAACTTGTGCACTGTATAAAATTCATATTTTTTAAATTGGTATATGAATCTAATCTATACTATAAAGGAAAAACAAAAAATATTGAAAGTGCAAAACTGAAAAGTATTGAAAGAAACTTAGAAAATTAAAGTAACTATTGAAAATTGGAAGATAATTAAAGTAACTATTGTAGGCTGGAATGCATGGCTGGAAACTACTGAAGGAAACTGAAAACTGAAAACTTGCGACTGGAATTAAAATGCAAGGATAGAAACACAATTTGCTAGACACGAAAAGTATTGAAAGGCTGACTTCTTGCCAAGCGGGAAAATTCAATTTTTTCATTGCCTATATAAACAACCTCAACGTGTTAATTAATTTCATATTTCATTAAACACAATCTTTTATTATTATTTTCGTTTATAACACATAACCAATATTATTTTCATTTAGTTTAAATCGTGTTTAATCCCCAAATTCTTAAACTTATATTATTTTTCATTTATAACTCATAATTTTTTTTTATCACTATAACTATCTACCACTATAAAATCTCGTTACTATGTGCGGGTATTCATCTAGTCTTCATAATAGTACTCCTCCAAAAGTTGAAGAATGGTGGGATCACCCTGTTCCCCCAGGCAATGAGCACCTGTCCCAATGACTGTACTTATCAGGAGGTGGGCTTTAAACTCTGAACATTTTCTCCAATAGGCCACTCGTTGACCAGTCAATCTGAGCATTTGCAGTGGTGGATGGTACCAATTGAAAGCTTTTAGACCAATGGAGAGATTCGAACCCCGGTCTATTGACACAAGGTTGGAAGCTCTTACCATTGGACTAAAGTCCCATTGCATTTCTAGTACTCCATATCATCCACAATGCGTCGAGTCATCCCATTTACTCCCTCCGTCCCATAGTAAGTGTCCACTTTCCAAATGCACAAAGTTTTAGGAAATTCCACTAACTACACTCTCCACCAATCAAATATCACTATTACCCACTAAAGTCTCTTCTCATTGGTTGAAAATATTCTCTGGACACTTAATTTGGGACATCCCAAGATTCCATTATGGACACTTAATATGGGACAGAGGTAGTAATACATTTTCACATCAAGTAACCTTTTACATGTACTAAAACTGTTACAATTTAACAAGAAAATTAAAATCATTAGATCACTGTGGAAACCGTAGGGGGGGTGAATACGTTTCCATTTAAAAATTTAAAACTTTTGTATCAAACTCCCGATCAAGTGTGATGTGATATGAAAAGTGTCAACTATGATCATATAGCATCAAGAGATGAATATAATAAACTACAACATATGCACAATCAAACCACGACACATAGATAATCAACATAACATAAGCAACTAGCCACACAAGCAAAAACGCAATGCAAATATAAAGCGATAAAGAATGAAATAAAAGTAAAGAGACAAGTAAGAAGGCGCAAACCGGACACGGTGATTTATAGTGGTTCGGTCACGAAGCTCCTCTTCGCCCTACTCCACTCCTCGAGTACCCAACTCGAGAGTTACTTCACTAATCAACAAACTCCCTTCAGGCGGAGAAAACCGTACACGTCGCTTAACTTGTTTTCCGACACTAAGCTAGATGTCGAGTGCTAATCTTAGCTAGCACCAATCTACCACGATCTACCCGATCTACACCGTATACGTCGCTTATCCTATTTCTGACACTAAGCTAGATGTCGAGTGCTAATCTTAGCTGGCACCAATCTACCACGATCTAACCGATCTACTTGATCAATACACACGAGCCCAATGGCTTCAAGAGATCTCCAAGATCTCGACAAGATCACAATGATCTTCCCTCACAAACTCTCAAAAGAAAAATGATCTTGATATATGCTATGATACAATCAAGAGTGTAACAAATGTTACAAGACCTAACAACTACAACTATTGTATCTTCTTGGATACTTTGAGTTCTTCTCTTGCAAATGAAGAGGAATGATAACACTTTGTATCTACTTGGATACTTTGTGTTCTTCTCTTGCTAATCAAGAGGGATGACAACACTTTGTATCTACTTGGATACTTTGTGTTCTTCTCTTGCTAATCAAGAGGGATGACAACACCTTGTATCTACTTAGATAATTTGTGTTATTCTCTTTCTAATCACGAGGAATGAAGAGGATCACTTGAATGGAGGATTGGATCACTCTTAAACAAACTAAGACTCTCCAAATGATCAAAGAAAGTCATCTAAGTGAGGAGGGATTAGACCAGAGAAAAGTGACTAAAAAAATCAAGTTGGAAGTGTGAAATGGTCCACTATTTATAGGCAAGGGAAAAACTAGCCGTTACAGACCCACGGCTCCACTAATTGTCAGACGGTTCCACTAAATTTAGTGGAGCCGTCGGTACTTTAGTGGTATCGTGGACGCTCCTTCGTTTGTCTTTAGTGGGGAAGGTTTATTTGGGAATGTTGGAGCTGTTTTGGGGGGAAAATTGACTGTTGGGATTTTTTGACTTATTTTTCAAAATAAAACATTTCTTTTTAATTCAAAAATAATTTGTAAAATATATTTTTGGAAAAATGTTTTGTCACATTAAAAATGTGAAGTTTAGAAAAATATAATCCCTTGATCATTTGTCAAGTAGTAGATTTGTTTGTCCATACCTTGAGTGATTTATGTCGGGATGGAAAACTACGACTTCGTTGAAGCATACTTGAGATGTCGGGAGGTGTTGATGTAAGTATGCATTGATGATTTGTGTTTACAAGTAACTTGCACATTTTACGTTATGTATTACAGGTTACATGTTTGTAATTATTAAAACCGAAGAAATCGTTTAGTTTAAATATCGTAATATTTGCACTAACAATCTTCCCCTTTTTGATGATGACAAATATGTAAACCGTAACACATAGTAAAATGTAAAAGTTACCTGTTTACACTCCCTTCTCCCCTTTTTGTTGAATCAAAAAGGTAGTTGCCTCGAGCGCTCCCTTGAATTCACTCCCTACTCCCCCTTATTGCACTACTATCCTTTCTCCCCCGAAAGGCGAGCTTGCATCATCCCAGTGAAGTCTTCTATCACCACTTATGAAGACGACTCCATGCTATGTATTCAAATACCCCCGAGCTCCCCCTAGCTCAATGCTCCCCTATGGTGACTTAATCCCCTTGTTTGTTTTACCTTAGTATCTAGCGGATCCATGGATCAAATTCTTACAAAGGCTTTTCCTACATCAAGGGTTAGCTTCGTGCAACATAATATATAAAAGAATAAGAGCAGCATTATAGGGATATAATACACATAGCAAGACATGCATGGGTTGAAGGTTCTTAGACTAACTATCACTGTCAAGAGTGAAGTGTAGCTAAAAGGTTTGAGTGGGATTGATATAAGGGTTGAATGTTTTGAAACTAAATATCACTATCAAGAGTGAAGTTTAGTTATAAGGGTTGAGTGTGATGATGAATGATATAAATGTGAGGTTTGAAGATGAGATGCAAGATAAGCTTGCAATGGTGAGGCCTTATAAAGGCAAGAGGTGTGGTTGTAGGGGATAAAGAATGGGATGACCCATTAGTGATTGTGGTGATGGTGATAGTGATGAGGATGATGTGTTAGTGCCAAGTTCAAAGGGTGATGTTAAACCCGTTTCCCGGGTATTGGGACCCCACCCTAGATGAAAATAGATAAGGGCCTTTCTTGATTAGCTAGTCAACATTTGTTGCGTAATGGTCAAACCCGATAGTCAAAATATGACTAATGTGGTAATGTAAATATGATGTGTAGCTAAAGGGGCCTAAGTTGTCATTGTTGTAAGTATGTTATAAGTTAGTTGTGGCCAAATTAGAAGGAATGGAACTAGAAGGGCCATTCTTGCCATAAGCCCAAAGATGCCACCTAACTACCTATATCTAGGATTATCTAGACAATTCTCTCATTATTGAGAGAGAGTGAGAAGGCCGGTTTTATTGAGAGAAAAAGGGAGGGAAAGAGAAGTCTTGGTGGCTTAAGAAAGAAGATGATCAAGTCTTGATGTTTATAGTCTTCCCTAGCTATGATCATTGCAAGTAAGTGTCTATGATCTTGTTGTTAGTGAAGTTATAGTTTATGAGTAAGTGGGAAATCATCATATGATGTGGGTGAGATCATATGATGATTTGGTTAGGAAGATGATTATGTTTTGATGGGTTTTGATAACCCTTGTTATGTATTTTATTATTATGTTGTTAGGTTTTGGTTAATTGTAGAAGATGATGATGATGATGATGGAAGATTATGATGATGATGATGTTCTTGGTATTGTTTAGCTTGGACTAAGGTAAGTAAAATGATGATGGCATGTGTTATATGGATGTCTAACATGTATGTGTTATGTATGTTTGTGGTTAGTGATAAGAGACTTGATATGTGCTTATATGCTAGAATGAGTATGATCTAAGTGATGAATTTGGTGGTGAGAGTAAGTGATGTTAGGTGTTTATGCAAGAAATGGGAAAGTGGAGTTGCTAAGTAAGTGTTTGGATATATGTGATGCTTATGTGTTTGATTGAAGTATGATGGTACGTGATTATCGTTTTACTTACTAAGCGTAAGCTTATTCTTTTAGTTGTTAATGTTTTTGTAGGTTTATGTGCGGCGAAATGTAAGGACTTGGACTATAGCCTAAGGAATTGGAAGCGGATTGATAGGTGAATTGCAATTAGGAGCTTAGTATAGAATACCGAGCTCCAGTGTCAAGGTTGTACCCCCGAGAGTCTTTTATTGATTTGTAAAGTGTAGTCGAGTGTCAATTTGTATGTTAGAAAGGTCATAACGATTTGGGAGTCTAACGATGGGTCAAAATGTGTTTTAAGTGTTTTTGAGTAATGATAATGGGGTGTTTGGTTTAAGCGTGTTCGTACCCATTTTGGAATGTAACGGGTCAAGTAGTTTTGGAGTATGTCTAGTATGTTTGTTGTAGTTTGTGTGTCAAAGTGAAGGATGTTGGAAATGGTTTTAGCATCAAAATGGTATTGAACGGTTTGGGTGTGTAAAGGTTAAAATGTGCAGGTTTTGCTGCAGGGTTGTAGTTACGGCGTAACCATGTTATGGGTTACGGCGTAACTACAACACCGTAGCAACCCATTTTTATTGTATTTAAGTTACGGCGTAACTACTTCTTGTAGTTACGGCGTAACCCTTGTGTTGCTAAAATTTCGGCGTAGTTGATTATTCAACTACGGCGTAGCTACTTCAATTCAGATTTGATAACTTTCTAAATGTTGTACAAAGCAAACCATAAGTCATTGGTGGTCGTACCAACTATCGTTTAAAAAGGCAAATGAGTCTAGTTCTAGTTAAAAAGGGTCCCAAAGTCTTAATGTTCATATAATTTTGTAAATGGTCAAAGGGTTACAAAGTGTCCGTTAATGTGAAGTCGTTTTCGCGCAAAAGTTTTAAATTTTTGGTCTAATCGGGCACGGGGCGTAACAACTTGGTATCAAAGCCTCGGTTTAAGTGAATTAGGTTTTCTTTAGGATTGCCTAGACTTAAACCACTCGTAGAAACCTTAGACGTAAGTGATAGTTGCACGGAAAATTAATTGCTATGTGTTAGACGAATTATGATTTATGTTAGTGGAGCTTGATGAGGATAGGTGATATATGTATGTTATAGTGTTGTTGAGTATGAGATGCAAGTCCATGGGGACTTGAGATGTTTAAATCATTAGTTGGCCGAGCACCTCGGTTGGTGCCGGTGTTGATATTGTGATTATGTGATGTAAGTCCGTAGAGGACTTGAAATGTTTATATGATTAGATAGCCGTGCACCTTGGTTGGTGTCGGGGATTGTATTGCGATATGTGAATGTATGATAGAAGTATAGTGATGGATTGCGGGTAGCAAGGCTAAGAGGTATTAGAGACGGGATTAGTAAGTGAATTATAGTTTCATGATGCCTTAGTTATAAGGTAGATTGGTAGTTATTGCTAGTCAATGTGATGATGCTTAGACATGGATGGTTTATGCAATGTGATATATGAGCCATAGACTTTATGCTTTGATTTTGATTTTGAATGTTTTAACACTTGTTGGATAAGTGTTAAGTGTTATGGTATGATTTATTTTGTGATGTTAAGTCTATGGTAAGTTTATTGTATGTTTAAGTTTTATGTGATGTGCTTGAGAGCACGATTGTATAGTTAGTGTATGAGTTAAGATAGATGTATTTGAATGCATGTCATGTGTTGACCTAGTTGTGGTCGGTAAAGCTAAAAAGCAAACATTGATACGTGGAAAGAGTTAAGAGGCATGGTAATTGTTTGGTAAAGCATGAATGCTTAGAAAGCGTGAGGCAAGTAAGAAATGAATAATGAAATATGTTTATAGCTTAATGCTTAAAAAGATTGAAATAAGTAAGAAGTGAATAGCGAAGTATGTTTGTAGTTTGATGTCTTGAGAGGCATGATTGATATAATAATGATTTGATGCTTGAAAGCATGATTTCTTACATGAGTAACTAAAATGAGAAAGTTAAAGAGTATAGTTAAGACGTGATGAGATCATGTGCATATAAAACATGAAAACCAAAATGTGTTAGTAACGAATGAGTAGAAGAGATGAATGATTTTCAGATCGTGCTACAAGTCATAAGAGACTTGAAGTGAGCTAGAAAGAATTGTAAAACGTGAATGAAATCATGTTGAAATATCTATATTGAAATGTGTATGATGAGATTTATGTGAGTGCGATAGAATAAACCTATGTAAGGTTTATATGCGTAAGCGTTGAATAGACTAAAATGAAGTAATAGTATCAGTTGAGAATATGGTCGACACGGGGTTGACGGGTAATAGTAAAAGTGCGTTGTAAAAACACATAGAAATGTGTAAATAGTAATGGACAAATATTATATAGAACTTGTCTAAAATAAAGATGACACGTAATGAGTTGTTGACGAACGTAAGAATGAGTTTATAGTTGGGCCGTAGATGTGTAAGTAAGTGGATCAACGTAATGGTAAACAACACAAGATTGTGTATGATAAAAGAATAGAAATAGCAAGATAAGAAGAGAGATGCTAAATGGTATTAGGGATGGGATCAATAAGTAACTTAAGGTGTTAAGGCATAAATAATGAAACGTGATGACGAGAAGTGTACCAAATTATAATGTATAATGATAAGATGAACTTGACACGCTAAATGTTAAGGGTTATTGACATAAGGAAAATAAATAAGATTAAACAATGACGTTTTAAGTGTAAATCGTAATGATATTAAGCGTACTAAGGTAAAGTGCGAAAGGACAAGATGAAACTAGCAAATTAATGATTAAGTGTTTAAAGACTTGAAGATTAAAGAATGAGGATAGGGAATGATGGCATAAAATGTGACCAACATATGGTCTCATTATATATAGTGTCTAAAGACTAATGTTAAAGTGGTATAGAAACGGGGTGATGGTAAGGTAAAACATGGGAGGCCTAAGTGTGAACGTGAAGTTGTGATAAAGAGGGTTGGCATATAAAGGATGGAAACTAAACGAAAAAGTTTAAATACTAAAGGATAGATGTGATAAGCTAAGAAATGTAAATGAGAATGAGATGAGTAGGTAGGAGGATTGAGCATGTGCATGAACGTATAGTAATGATAACGATGTTATGATGATATATAATGAAAGTAAGAACGACTTGGCGTATTGATTGATAAATGTCTAATAAACTAAAAGTTATAAAACGGGATTTACGCAAAAGGATATGTGAATAATGACCAAGAGCGGCATTTCTCTAAGTGCATAGATAAGTAATGAGATGAGCTAAGTACGGAAGCCAAAATGTAATGAAATATTGTGTGGTAAACGTAACGAACTTATGTAATGGAATGTGTACCAAAGAAAAAGTAACGCTAATGAAGGCGTTATATGAAATGATCCATGAAGAGTACATATGTAAAAAGCGAGATGAAATTATATCGCTTAAATACATAAATAATTTAAGAAGTGAGATAAGGTTATGAGAATAAGAGTGCGATGAGTCAAGAATGTAAGAGAGAAAGAGATGAGTATGCATGAGGTTAGGGTATTGTCTTAAAATCATTATATTACGGCTAAAGCGATTAGCGATAATTATTAATAATGAATGCAAATGTTACAATGGACGATATATGTAAAGTCTATAAGTAAAAGAGTGGAGTAGACTAACGTGTAATGTAAAAAGGTGGAAATGATTAACGCGGGTTAAAGAATGTAAGTTAGAGTGAAAAGTGTAACGACATGGAAATTGTGTGAGTAACTAAAATGTACAAGAAGAATAAATGATGCTAATGAACGAATGAAGATTTACCTATGTAAGGTTTAAAAATGGAAATAGTCGGGTAGACTAAAGGGTGAGGTAAAAAGGTGAGAATGATTAGAGCGGATGTGGAAAGTAAGATGATAAACACATAGAAGTGTGTACTTATAATAAACAGGCTCATATGCTCTATGCGCTTGCGTTTACTAAAATAAATGGATGAGATAAGGTGTGTAGGATAAAATGTTAAGGGCTTGGATCCGATGTTAGAATGTGAAAGTGGTGAAGTGATGAATGTTAATGATCCTTCGGGATAAATGTCAATGATCCTTCGGGATGAATGTTAAAGGTGGTATCCTTCGGGATGACCAAGTCAATGAATGATAAAGAATCCTTCGGGATGTGTTAAAGATCCTTCGGGATAAAACGTATTGCCTTCACCGGCAAGGATTGCCTACATCCTTGGCATGTGTAAAAGTCCTTTCGAGGAAAATGTTAAAGAAAAATGGATCCAAGCTAGAAAATGAAAAAGTTTAAATAACGAGTGAAATATAAAATGAAAATGAAATAATAAAAGTTAAATTGGGAAATAGGAGTAGTAGTGTTATGTTGGGAGTACATAACCATGAGTTTATATTTCCTGATTTACATCGATTGGGACGCCTCTCCATGTAAATGAGGAATTATAAATGAGTGGGCTTATGTGTTACCAACACGGCACGAGTAGGGTTAGAGAAGTAGAAAGCGGGAGTCTAGAGTTAGCTGAGAATTATAAGGACCAAGATAGGAGGATTAAGATTAGAGTACGTCTTTTAGTGAGGACATATGAAAAACCTATGTTAGAGTGAAAAAGTTTAAGTTAGCAAAACGAAGGACTTGTAATGATGTTTTAAAATGTTATAATACGTAATTATGACGTGGTGCAAAATGTGAGTATGGAAATAGTTGATGATAAATATCATGTGTAATGTGACGATAAATGTTAAAGTATAGTGCTATGAAGCCATTTCATGTGGTAGTCTTTGAGACTCGTAAGATAAGCGAAAATGACGTGAAGAAAGGAGAAGAATAAATGAGAAAATTGTAGAGATGTAAAAGAAGTGATTAAGTAGTGTTGATAGAGCGTGAAAGCATTAGCCAAATGTAATTATGTAAAGTCGAATAACACAAGTTTCTTAAGTATCAAGTAGTCAAAGAATGAGAATAGATGATAAAGCAAGTGAGAATGTGGTGTAATGGTAATAGAACGGACTAAAATGATAGCTAATTTTAGTGAGTATGCCTATTTTTGTGTAATAGTCAAGGTAAGAGTTGTATGGTTATAAAAGTAAGCGAAATGTAATGTGAATTAAGAACATGTGGTGTGTTATAGTGCGTATGGAGTTGCAAGATCATTCAGATCGTTGCACTAAATAAAATAGGAGTTAAGGTGTTTGGAATGAGGTGAATTATGTTACTAAGTGTAGGATAGTAAAGAATGATAGATTTCGGGGGCGAAATCTAAATAAGGGGGTAGAATTGTTAGACCCGTTTCCCGGGTATTGGAACCCCACCCTAGATGAAAATAGATAAGGGCCTTTCTTGATTGGCTAGTCAACATTTGTTGCGTAATGGTCAAACCCGATAGTCAAAATATGACTAACGTGGTAATGTAAATATGATGTGTAGCTAAAGGGGCCTAAGTTGTCATTGTTGTAAGTATGTTATAAGTTAGTTGTGGCCAAATTAGAAGGAATGAAACTAGAAGTTCCATTCTTGCCATAAGCCCAAAGATGCCACCTAACTACCTATATCTAGGATTATCTAGACAATTCTCTCATTATTGAGAGAGAGTGAGAAGGCCGGTTTTATTGAGAGAAAAAGGGAGGGAAAGAGAAGTCTTGGTGGCTTAAGAAAGAAGATGATCAAGTCTTGATGTTTATAGTCTTCCCTAGCTATGATCATTGCAAGTAAGTGTCTATGATCTTGTTGTTAGTGAAGTTATAGTTTATGAGTAAGTGGGAAATCATCATATGATGTGGGTGAGATCATATGATGATTTGGTTAGGAAGATGATTATGTTTTGATGGGTTTTGATAACCCTTGTTATGTATTTTATTATTATGTTGTTAGGTTTTGGTTAATTGTAGAAGATGATGATGATGATGATGGAAGATTATGATGATGATGATGTTCTTGGTATTGTTTAGCTTGGACTAAGGTAAGTAAAATGATGATGGCATGTGTTATATGGATGTCTAACATGTATGTGTTATGTATGTTTGTGGTTAGTGATAAGAGACTTGATATGTGCTTATATGCTAGAATGAGTATGATCTAAGTGATGAATTTGGTGGTGAGAGTAAGTGATGTTAGGTGTTTATGCAAGAAATGGGAAAGTGGAGTTGCTAAGTAAGTGTTTGGATATATGTGATGCTTATGTGTTTGATTGAAGTATGATGGTACGTGATTATCGTTTTACTTACTAAGCGTAAGCTTATTCTTTTAGTTGTTAATGTTTTTGTAGGTTTATGTGCGGCGAAATGTAAGGACTTGGACTATAGCCTAAGGAATTGGAAGCGGATTGATAGGTGAATTGCAATTAGGAGCTTAGTATAGAATACCGAGCTCCAGTGTCAAGGTTGTACCCCGAGAGTCTTTTATTGATTTGTAAAGTGTAGTCGAGTGTCAATTTGTATGTTAGAAAGGTCATAACGATTTGGGAGTCTAACGATGGGTCAAAATGTGTTTTAAGTGTTTTTGAGTAATGATAATGGGGTGTTTGGTTTAAGCGTGTTCGTACCCATTTTGGAATGTAACGGGTCAAGTAGTTTTGGAGTATGTCTAGTATGTTTGTTGTAGTTTGTGTGTCAAAGTGAAGGATGTTGGAAATGGTTTTAGCATCAAAATGGTATTGAACGGTTTGGGTGTGTAAAGGTTAAAATGTGCAGGTTTTGCTGCAGGGTTGTAGTTACGGCGTAACCATGTTATGGGTTACGGCGTAACTACAACACCGTAGCAACCCATTTTTATTGTATTTAAGTTACGGCGTAACTACTTCTTGTAGTTACGGCGTAACCCTTGTGTTGCTAAAATTTCGGCGTAGTTGATTATTCAACTACGGCGTAGCTACTTCAATTCAGATTTGATAACTTTCTAAATGTTGTACAAAGCAAACCATAAGTCATTGGTGGTCGTACCAACTATCGTTTAAAAAGGCAAATGAGTCTAGTTCTAGTTAAAAAGGGTCCCAAAGTCTTAATGTTCATATAATTTTGTAAATGGTCAAAGGGTTACAAAGTGTCCGTTAATGTGAAGTCGTTTCCGCGCAAAAGTTTTAAATTTTTGGTCTAATCGGGCACGGGGTGTAACAGGTGATGAAGGTGATAGGGTTAGTGTAAGAGCTAAAGGTTGTGGTGAACTTGGTGGAGGTAAGGATGTGGAAATCCTAAAGGTGGAGGATGGATTCAAATTAAGATTGGTGGTATTGTCCTATGGTGTAGTGAGGGAATCCTATGGTGTATGTGAGTTTGCAAAATTTTGCAGGTTTGAGGTTAGGGATGCAGGGATCAGGAGGGAACAGTGAAAATTCATAAAACATAGGCACGGTGCCACTAAATACCACACGGTACCGTTAAATTTAACGGTGCCGTGGGCTATTTAACGGTACCGTGACCTGGAAGTCACGAATTTTCCTGTGCAGCCTAGTTCTGGGCAGCTAAAGGGAAGTTTCCTAGGGAATAAGAACCACATTAATGTGTTCTTGATAGTGTTTGGTAAAAGGCTATTTGAGTGTGTTTTCGCTCCCCCTTAATCTATGACCATCCGGACAAGATGCAATAGATAAATAGGAAAACAAACGTTGACGGAAGCGATGAGCTTAGTAACGTCATGACAAGTGGTGGATAGCATACGATAAACTTCACCTTTGAAGTCACGTAGCTCTTCTCAATCATTGTGAATATTCATAGAATATTATGATGAGGCATGTGATCACGTGGAGATATCCTAAGGGTTAAGAAGATAAAATCTTCAAGGTTGTGAGGTTAGTGATAAGGTTCTAGTGGGGTTATCTATGTTGATGAAGAAGGGTTATCTCAACGTATCCTAGCGGTTCTTCGTTTGAAGTGTGTGGAAGATGAGTGGGATGCGGAAGCATTGATAATGTTTAGTACCATGCGGAAGTGAAAGGGTAAAAGGCTAAGGAATCAGATGATAGATAGAATCTATTTTGATAGGAGACGGTTTTGATAGTGTTGGTGAGAATTAAAAGCAAGATTTTTGACAGAGAAATTTCACATATGTTGTGATTTTTCTGGACCTTAGATTAAAAGAATTTATACCAAATAAATTCCTTTATGAATGAATCCAACTGGATTCGGTGAACGTTGATCGAGAACGAGAGATGACATTTAATTGCATTTCGCAAATTAAATATACTTTAAATATTTCGGATGAAATATTTAAGTTGTCATTAGAATTTAAGAGGACTTTACGAATAAGTCTCGCTGATTTAGTGAGACTTTTCGATACGAGGAGAGAATTTATACCTAATAAATTCTTTGAACGGTACTGGACGAGAAGAGATGACTTTTATATTTCCGAGGAAATACATAGGTAGTCATTAGAGTGATGTGAAAAATGACTCAATATTTCCAGTGAAATATTTAAAGAGTCATGAGACGAGACACACGAGATGACTTCAATATTTTCAGTGAAATATTTAAATAGTCATAAGATTTATGGAATATGTTCCATCATTCCTAGACCTAGACGGAGATGGTTAGGGGATTCTCGGTTGAGAGGTTTGGTTGATTTACGGATTTCGATGTGCTTCGCACGTGAGTGTTTCACGGGGTTTTGAAAGACGTAAAGCTAGGCCTATGGTGCTGATTCGCAGCAGGGTTTGGGATCTTAAGACGTGTATACACACACGATGGTGAAAGGAACAAATAATTACTTATATAGTAACTCCTGAGTTCTTTGTCACCCGAGGGCAGATGTTAGCTTTTAGCTTTTGGACGAGCGTTTTAACATATGTTGTTAAAAAGCTTGAATATGATGTTTTGGATCTGACATTTAACAATTGCAATCACAAGTTAAACTTACTTGAATATTTCGGATGAAAATTTTAAGTTGTCAATCCTACTCCGAGTTCTACTAGGTTTGTATCTAACCTTCCCATGACAAAAGGGTGTATAACTTGGAAGAAGGCGAAGTAATGACTAGGGAATTAGGACAACTTCGTGACTACTCTAACTTATAGGTTTGGACACTAGTGTATGACTCTATGACTCCTAAGGGTTCATAGTGATGGGCATACCTAATTCCTAATGTGTCAAAAGGACATAGTGTGGGTGCAAACTTTACAAGCAAATCATGTAAAATACACATAAGGAATAAATGCAAACATCATGCAAAACATGATAATCATTTAGCATTTAAGATCATGAAGTCATTTAATCATATCTTACGAAAATATGTTATCATTTTGAAACACGTATGTGGGATGCAAGCAATCTAGGTTTGCTAAGGATGATCCTAATTACTGCTTGTTCAGAATGAAATCCTAACGGGAGATAAAGTTCACTGATGTAAACTATCTCTAGTCAAATGTAGGAATGAAAATTTTTCAAGATAGAGAATGAGTATGAGACTATCACTAGTGGTGCTCAATTAAGGCTAAACACGACCATTTTTACGGGTTATACCACAAACCCAACTTCTCTCCTGGAAGCAATTCAACCGTTAGGTCAAATTGAATTTCTAGTGCGATAGGTTCTCTAGTAGTCATTCTCATGTTAGAAAAATTCAAATTCCTATATTTGCCTATTGAAGTGTAGCAAAGATGATATTAGCTTATTTCGCTAATACACGGCCTAATATGACTCAACTAACCATACTTTGAAAGTCGGTTAAAAGAATGACATGTCTTACACAACTCCTAACAAAGGCAAGCGAAATGTTTTAATTTCGTGTTTGAGATTTAGAGGTTATTTGATGGAGATGGTGTATTTTATGATCTCTTGGACATCATCTTTGTTTGTTGAGTTGTTGCATGTTATTTTACCATGATTTGGTTTCCTAGAACCAAGAGACACTCTAATGTGATACAATGTAGAACCTACTATATCGTGTGTGTTTCAAGAATGCTCCTTTGCATATCTTCAGAAAGAATCTAGTAAAGGTTACTTACCTCAATAGATCTTGTGAGTATTATATTAAAAATGAGACATATTGTATATTTCAACAAATATGCTTTTCTAAGAGGAAACTTATCACTATTACGAATGCTTTGTGAAACAAGTATTTTAATGTATGACCAATTTTACTTGTTTATGCAATGACACATGTCGTATTAGGTTATTATTCAACTCTAATATCATATATTTGTTAACAGGATGCAATGTATTCTCTTGTAACATGACCATTCATGTTACAACGAAAATAAGGTGCATATGATATAAGTTATCCTTTGTCAATCTTTTGATAAAAGAAATATATGTGATATTCTCAAAGATTGATGACTTACATAATAGTTAATAACATATTATGTGTGACACTTTTACTAGACATGTGACTTTGAGTGTTGAGTCGTTCATGAGCAAAGTTTACATATGTTGTTTGTTTGCTCGTGTTTGGTTTTTCGGAAATGACACATTTACTTATTGCATTGCAATGTAAATTACTTGTATATTTCGGATGAAACATCCAAGTTGTCAATCCTACTTGGTTGTGTATTTTATGCATCTTTTAAACATATTAGTTTAATGTTTGGAATACAACCATTAGACAAGAAGACTCAATATGGCATCTTCAACACAAGTGTGAGTTATGATCCGACGCATATTATTTTCGTCTTGATAGGACGTCATTATTTTCACAACAATCGAATGTGATTGAGTATGTAGATTCAAGATAATACATTTCATCATATTTTGATGTTATCTTGAAGCTAGACAAATAATGACTCCAATTTCATGTCCACACTCAAAAACTTGTCAATTAGATTCGATAATGATATCAATCATAATTTGAATAATGAATTGATATGTACTCGAGATCTTTCTTGACCCTCACAATCACTCTTTTTTAAAAAGAAAATAAAAATTTAAGGAGTGTGTTCCATTTATTCTAACACTAGTTGTATGTATGAGGTTAATGACATATTAAGTTACTACTTTGATATTGTCATTTATTTTTATTTGAGAAAAACTATTTATATTATTAAGTATAATATTTTTAGTTTTTCGACACCTCATTGGTATAAAAATAATTATCTTAACTATTTTTATACAACATACGTAAAATACTAAATGTTTAAAACATTGTGTATTTGTGTTAGATCAATGCAAGTTTAATACATTTTCTTTTACTTAAATACTAATGTATTAATATGATCTTTTATCTTGTTTAGACAACCCATGGTCAAGTAAGACAAAATGATGTAATGTCTTATAGATCATGTTACGGATTTTATGAAAGTGTTAAGTGTTTTGGGTTGATATACTTTTTACACTTAAGCCTTTGGAAAAATAATTGTGTAAGACAATAACTTTCGACACACATGATCTACCAACTTAGTTTCTATTCCTAAGAGGGTTACTAAACCATTTCAAAAACTTACAACAAATGCAAGAAAAATGGTGTATGCCTATATGCAATGCAAACTAATTACTTAATATAGTGCAAATAATTTAGCATGAGCCTTATAAATGCATAAACCGGAAAACTATACTAAACAAATAACAACAAGACATTAAAGGCACAAATAAAAATAAATAGCCATTCAGGTTAACACACAAAAATACTTATCGTCATTTTGTGCATTAAGTATAACAATGTATACTTAGCTTGATGGAGTATTTGAAAATGAATTGGTTTCCTTCCCATTTCAAAGATTTGATCAAGTTCAACACCTTTAAATCATGAATACATCAACGTGTGATGCTCACTTTGTGATTTGACGAAAAATTTGTGCAATCGGCATGACCAGAAAAGACTCTCTGTTACGAATTGAAGACTCTCGTAAATTTTACTTTACAATCACTTTCTAAAAGTATTTTTAATTGAAAGTAGACTCAATTACGTTTAAAACGATAGGTGGCACGCCTCCTATGGACTTACGGTTGATTTTATACGAATTTTTGAAAATTACCAAATTCTGAAAATCAGACGAAGGTACCGTTAAATTTAGCGGTACCGTCCATATTTAGTGGAACCGTCCGTTATATTTAACGGTGCCGTAACTGTTATTTCAGTTTTGAACAGAACGAACTTTTATTAATTTAAGAAAACCTTCAAGCTCGTATGACAACGTATACTTAACAACAAAACTTGTAAGTATTAAGCAACTAAATACTTTTCATATTTTTATCACCTTCATGGGTAATTTGATACATGGATCTTACTCAATTTTGAAAACCATTTGTTTTAAAAATTTGAGCAACCTGTCTCTGATACCAATTGTGAAAACCGTAGAGGGGGGGGGGTGAATACGTTTCCATTTAAAAAAAAATTTGTATCAAACTCCCGATCAAGTGTGATGTGATATGAAAATTGTCAACTATGATCATATAGCATCAAGAGATGAATATAATAAACTACAACATATGCACAATCAAACCACGACACATAGATAATCAACATAACATAAGCAACTAGCCACACAAGCAAAAACGCAATGCAAATATAAAGCGATAAATAATGAAATGAAAGTAAAGAGACAAGTAAGAAGGCGCAAACCGAACACGGTGATTTATAGTGGTTCGGTCACAAAGCTCCTCTTCGCCCTACTCCACTCCCCGAGTATCCAACTCGAGAGTTACTTCACTAATCAACAAACTCCCTTCAGGCGGAGAAAACCGTACACGTCGCTTAACTTGTTTTCCGACACTAAGCTAGATGTCGAGTGCTAATCTTAGCTAGCACCAATCTACCACGATCTACCCGATCTACACCGTACACGTCGCTTATCCTATTTTCGACACTAAGCTAGATGTCGAGTGCTAATCTTAGCTAGCACCAATCTACCACGATCTACACCGTACACGTCGCTTATCCTATTTCCGACACTAAGCTAGATGTCGAGTGCTAATCTTAGCTAGCACCAATCTACCATGATCTACCCTTGATCCACTTGATCAATACACACAAGCCCATTGGCTTCAAGAGATCTCCAGGATCTCGACAAGATCACAATGATCTTCCCTCACAAACTCTCAAAAGAAAAATGATCTTGATATATGCTATGATACAATCAAGAGTGTAACGAATGTTACAAGACCTAACAACTATAACTCTTGTATCTTCTTGGATACTTTGAGTTCTTCTCTTGCCAATGAAGAGGAATGATAACACTTTGTATCTACTTGGATACTTTGTGTTCTTCTCTTGCTAATCAAGAGGGATGACAACACTTTGTATCTACTTGGATACTTTGTGTTCTTCTCTTGCTAATCAAGAGGGATGACAACACCTTGTATCTACTTGGATACTTTGTGTTCTTCTCTTGCTAATCAAGAGGAATGAAGAGGATCACTTGAATGGAGGATTAGATCACTCTTAAACAAACTAAGACTCTCCAAATGATCAAAGAAAGTCATCTAAGTGAGGAAGGATTAGACCAGAGAAAAGTGACTGGAAAAATCAAGTTGGAAGTGTGAAATGGTCCACTATTTATAGGCAAGGGAAAAACTAGCCGTTACAGACCCACGGCTCCACTAATTGTCAGACGGCCCCACTAAATTTAGTGGAGCCGTTGGTACTTTAGTGGTACCGTGGACGCTCCTTCGTTTGTCTTTAGTGGGGAAGGTTTATTTGGGAATGTTGGAGCTGTTTTGGGGGGAAAATTGACTGTTGGGATTTTTAAACTTATTTTTCAAAATAAAACATTTCTTTTTAATTCAAAAATAATTTGTAAAATATATTTTAAAAAAATGTTTTGTCACATTAAAAATGTGAAGTTTAGAAAAAATATAATCCCTTGATCATTTGTCAAGTAGTAGATTTGTCTGTCCATACCTTGAGTGATTTATGTCGGGATGGAAATCTACGACTTCGTTGAAGCATACTTGAGACGTCGGGAGGTGTTGATGTAAGTATGCATTGATGATTTGTGTTTACAAGTAACTTGCACATTTTACGTTATGTATTACAGGTTACATGTTTGTCATTATTAAAACCGAAGAAATTGTTTAGTTTAAATATCGTAATATTTGCACTAACAATCACTTTTACATGTAAATTCATAAACCAATATATCTTTAAAAAGAATGTTTAGGAAAATTTGTTTGCATAAAAACTTACTCTTTATATTTTTATAGATGCCACTTATTTTCAAGACATATCGTTGAAACCATTTATAAAATATCTAAATGCTAAAACTAGACTTATTTCACATAAACTCGTAGTACATTCGTGAGACACCGTAAACGTACCATAATTTTTTTACTGACTTTACTTGCAGACTTGCGGTGACTTAACTTTAATTAATTCACAAAGCATAACTTACAAGTATTTATTTTTCAAACAAAAACTCAATAAGTAATGAACACGTGTTTCATAAAATCTTGAATTATTTGACTGATAAAATTTGTCCACAAATAAAATAAGTAGATGCATTACATGTTAAAATCAATAAAGGAGAACAAATAATAGTTATGGAAACTTACAATTTTTTTTTTTTTTTTTTATTATTATTTTTTAAATAGTTCATAAAGTTAAAGGTCATAAAATGGTTCATAAAAGGGTTCACAAGAAAAAAGTTCATAAAAATGTTTCTAGAAGGATTTAATAGGACGAAGGACCGGGCTTTTACGAGCTTTTGCGCACCGCGCTGTGAGTAAAGCTCATACTTTAGCCCATTGTGCACCTCTAAACGAATGATGAGGTTCATGAGAGTAAAGAGAAAGTTCATCTAATTGAAAGAGAACACCAAACTTATATAATATTAGTGCAAAATGTGTGTTTTTGACTTTTGTCTACACAACGAGAGGTAGGAGATTGGTTTATGTGAAATTTTTTATTTGTTGTTGAGAAAGAAAATGTAGATATACAAAAGTAGGTAAGAAAATGGATGTGTAGCGTCAAGTGTATGTGTGTGTTTGTCAAGAGATAAGATCAGGGTTATACTGCAATATAACTATGTTTAGGCTTAGTTAGTAGGCTAGTTCTATAATTCTTTTGAGTTTGATTAGTGAGTTGGACCAAGCTTGGTGGTGATAGTGGGGCTGAAATTGTTTACAGTTAATTTGTTTGAGTTGATATTAAACTCAAAATGTTTTGAAACGTTACAGTGTGAATTTGTGACAATATTATTGGGTCAAATCGATTTTATTAATGAAATTTTAATTTTGGTTTAATTTGTGTATTATTTGATTACACTCTGTTCTAAAAAAAAATTAAGAAGAAAGTGGAAATAAAGTAAAGAAAGAGGGGGAAGTAAAGTTGTCTTTCACCTCAAAAGTGGGGTGAAAGTTTTGAAACCAAAATCTCCCAACTTTCACCCACTTACTCTCTCTTTCATTTCTAAAAAAACTTGAGAACACAACTTTTATCATTTTCACTTCCCTTCATCCCTTTTACTCAACTTGAGAACACAGTGTAAGGGTGCTTTTGGTTTATAAATGAGTTTAGAATTAGATTTGGATTTGATATATGATTTGGATTTTGGGTAGGATTAGAAAAAAGAAATTATATATATATTTTAATAGATTTTGATTAAATTATAGTTAAATGTACTCCTTCCGTCTTAAATTGAATATCTACAAACAAAAAATAGAGAAATTATGATATGTGTTATTAATGCTAGTTTTGAGTGATAAAAATTATTTTTTACCCCATAGTTAATATAGAAATAAAAATGATTAACTAATGCAAGTTTTGATTAGAAGAGTAAAATAGAAAAACAATCATAATTATCATTATTTTTTTTAAAGCAAACCAATCATAATGACTGTCTATATATAAAAACTGAAGACTTATTTTGAAAGTATTATTTTAAGATATTAGAGAATGGGAGAAGACAACTTGAGCCCACAACTTTTGCCAAATCTATATTCCTTTATAAAATACCAATATTCCTAACCTAATACTCAATCCAAAAAATTAAGATTCAGACACCCATACCTCTTTACAAGCCTAAATTTACATATACCCGAACCAACATCTAAACCAAAAATATTCCCAAGCCAGTCAATACTACATCTTGACCCTTCATTTAAAATCAATGGCTAAGATTTAACCAACAAATCAAAAACCCTACCTGCCATATAAAAACAGGAAAAAACACACATATACATTTATTCCATTTCTCTCTCTAAGAGTAGTGGGTACCCTGGAATCATAGCTCAAAATTCCCTTCCACGTCAGCAAAAATCTTTATGGCACCAGAAATCCCACGGCACCACATTCTGGGCGGTACCCACGGCACCAGAAAATGTGGTGCCGTCGTCCTTTTTTTTTTTTTTTTTTTTTTTTTTTTTTTTTTTTTTTTTTTTTACATAAAAATAAAACATACACAATATAACTAAAATAAACTTCATTACATTAAAAAAAACACACATTACATTACATTAAAAGAAAGTTTAGTATTACACATT